>VWZG01013133.1:62781-82773 GCA_013396735.1 Grallaria varia
TGTAAAGAGTTTGACATTAGAGTGCTTGATCACTACTTTTGTTTTACCTCAAGTGACTCAACTGGGCTAATGGCCTATTTGCACAATACAATAAATATTTCATGATGTGCCATTGCCTTGGTAGGTGCTGGACAATCCTGAAAACTTATTCCTTCATGAGACAATTTTTTGTTCTTTTTTTAGGAATATAAAAATCTATGGACCCTAATTTAGTTCTTGTACTACAATATCATGCCTACTGTAGTCCTTGGAAGATCTAAGTCCTCATCTGTAGACCTCCCCAGTGCAGCCACTTCTATTCAAATAATATGTTGTGAATTTCATTCCATATATATCTCAAAGATGTTGGGGGAGATTCTGGACCTCAGTGCTCCGCCGGATGGAAGAAGGAGGTGGAAACCTCAGTAGTGTAAGAGAAACGAAGGCACTTCAGGGTTTTGATAAAAAATGTACACTTAACAGGAAAGGACAATTTTGAATCTTTTAGGGCTTCTCAGGTTTTTTTGTTTGAGTATTATCGAAGTTGTTTTGGGTTAAGGTTTATTGTGATATTTCAAGTTTCATATTAATTCCCATTTGGTATAATTGTTCTAAAATGGCGTCCCCTCTGCCTCATGGCAAGGCATCACTGCTGGTTGGTTGGATTTTGCTGCAGTGGTGCACTGCCATAAAAGGCAGGCTCCTCCTCACTTATTGCCTATATGGTTTGTACCTCCCTTTGTCCTCCCTATAAGGTTTTGTCCCTCCCGTGAACCGCCCCTTTTCCAGTAGGTTCCTACCCTGGGTACCCTGGATTATAAAAGCCTGATGCTCCTCACAATAAGTGCTATTTTGCTTCACCCTACTTGCAGAGTGGTCGTTCTTTCTCTCCTTTAGGATTTCTATTATCAGAGCCACCGTGCTCTGATACAAAGATATGTCAGTAAATATAAAGTAACTAATATTCTTTTTGTGCTTTCAGACAGAGATAATGCAAATGAAGTTTTAATGTTCTTTGAAAACATATTTTTTTAACATTAATTTTTTTCCACTTCCTAATATTTAATTCTGTGTTAATGCTACCTATTTTCTATTGTCTGATTAGTTTATTCTGTAGGGGTTTGATACTTTTCTAGGTTATATTCCTGCTTTTATTTTTAAATTCTAGAATCAATCACCCATATTTTTTTAAAGTCAGCAATTTTCTATACCACTGGAGGATGTATATATTTCCTTTGTCCTTATATCTAGCTCTGTTGTTCTTATTTCTTATCCTAAGACATCTAAGAAAAGGAAAAACAAAAAGCCCCTATATTTCTATAGTATGTTATGTATTGTCTTTCATTTTCAGGGATAGCATTTGATGTAAAGTCAGGACCAATGTTCATATTTTGATTCAGTGACTATCATGTCTAAGTATTCTATTGACAGAGTATGAAGTATGGAATATGAACCTGAATGGCAGTTAATATTTGTCTAACTACACCTTACAACTGCATTGAGTCTCACTGTGTTGTGTTTGGTTTCCTAAATCAATTAAAAAAAAGACAAAAGTAAAGTAAAATGTCTTTTTTTTTCTTCTGTCTATACTACCCATCCTATTCCCGCTTTGAAAAGAACTTGATTCCTAAAGCTGTATTTTGCAATGACCATTTTGATAAAATAATATTTGCAATGTTTTTGATAGTTATAAAGTCATTCATTTAGAGTTTAGAGGTAAGATAAAAAATCTGAAATGTATTTTATATAGCTGATATATTTGTTCTTCCTTTTTTGTTTGCTTGTTTTCAAAATGTGCTAAACAATTACTATTTGTTTTCTTTCTTTTTTTTTTTTTTTTCTCCTTTTTCTGGAAAATACCCCATTATTCTAAAATTAAAGAAGAGGATGGTTTCTTGCTGAACCCTTCCTACAGAACTCTGAAACTCTGCTCTTAAATTCTGCAGTAAATATCATTTATTTTTAGTGGTGTGTCATGGTTTAGCCCCGGCTGACAGCTTAACCCCACACAGCTGCTCACTCTCACCCTGCCCACAACTGCGGGAAGGGAGACAATCAGAACAGGGACATAAGTGAGAAAACTGATGGGTAGAGGTAAAGGGTCATTTGGGATCATCTGTCCTGGCTGTGTCCCTTCCCAACCACTTGTGTACCCTCAGCCTCCTCGGTGGTGGTGCAGTGTGAGAAGCAGGAAAGGCTTTGACTGCGAGAGCTCAGCAATAACAAAAACATCCCTGTGTTATCAACAATGGTTCCAGCACAAATCCAAAACACAGACCCATGCTAGCTACAGTGAAGGAAAGTAACTGCCAACCAAAAAACACCAGCACATGAAAGACTATATTGCCTTACCACATTTGTTTTTGTTTTCTTTCCCTATGCATTTAATGAGTGTGGTCATATTTTCTTGATCCCAATTAAATGCAAAACAAATAATAAGAATAATGAGAAATGTATAGAGAAAAATTTCCTCAGTACTTATTTAATTTCTTACAATTATTTTCATTTTTTCTTAGGTAGTTTTTTTGGTTCAGATGGTTTGGGTTTTGTTTTTGAGGGAGGGTATTTTGTTTGGGTAGGGGTGTGCCTTTGAGAAATAGGAAAGTCTGGAACTAGTAATAGAAACCTCTTTATGTGTTTCACAACATGGAGTATTTCAGATAAATTTTATTTTGGCGTATAAGGTTCGGGGTACTACCAAAGATCTCCTTTCTTCTATTGTCAGTGCTTGCTTCACATATAAAATTTGAGTGTAGGGTTGAGGTTTTTTTGGATTTTTTCTCTCTTCTTCCTCCTGTTCTGTTGTCTCCATGCACTGTTTTGTATAAGTACTTGCTTTTCCAGCTGGTATTGTAAACACCACCATCCTGCATATGTTAAAAAATGAGCAGCCTGCTCATCCAGTTTTATAACTCAGAGTAGCAGAAGCAGATTGGCGATGATTTTTGACATGCACAGCATGCATTACTGCAAGATGTCATATTTCCCCAAAGGGGTACTCAGAATGTCAAGAAACTTGGACCAGACACAACAAGATCATAAACTTGTTAGAGAGAACACACCAGAATATTTGTGTAGGATTATCATTAGGTATCAGATGAATACTGGTTCATCACATGCTCTCTGTGGAATAGGATTTGATGGTTACATACTTGTGATAATATGAATTATATTACCATTTAAATACCACTGTTTTGCCAAAGAGATTGCAAAAATAAGTGGTGCTTTTTTTTTTTTTTTTTAACATAGTTTAGATTTTTTAAAAACTTAGTTAAGAAATCTGAATTAATTTGGTATGGAAAATAGCAGTTTGCATTTATAACCATCTGAGGATGAAAAGGTATTACTTTATACATATCTTCTAAGTACAAATTTTACACTGTGTTAATTTAAAAACACGGGCTAAGAAGTCTCATTTCAATTCGATCCAAATTCCCTTCTCATCAAAAAAACTAGTAGAACAAAATGTAATGAAGAGTTTTATGTTTTACTTAGGCCACAACCTTATTAATTCTACTGGGAACTATTTGCAATAACCTACACAGTGCAAGTCATAATTCCTACTTTAATCGTTCTGATCTTGTGGACAGTTTCTATTCTAACAAATCTCCATCTAGGAAAACTCAGAAAAAGAAGACAGAGCCTGCAGTGAGCCAAGGCTACAATACTTTGATCACACAGCTGGTCTCCACCTACTGTGACCCAAAAGGCAACCCTGAAAAAAGGGATAAAATGAAAAAAATTTGGCAGATATAAACCATTGATTTACCTTCTGCAGGTGGAACTTTTATATCTCTTTATGATTTCAGATGTCACCATTGATAACCCTAAATTAATGGGCCCCTATTTCCATGTGAAATAACCAAACCAACCCTGAACAAATTAAATCCTGACTTACTATGAGATTTTTAAGAATATGTATCTGTTAAGACCACTGTGATGAACAGACACCGGTTTCCTTTCACAACTGCCCCACTGTGAAACAGCAAGTTCATGGTACTACTAGCAGATACCAGTAGAAAAAAAATCTCTACTGCAGTTTCCCTACTCCTGCAGTTCCTGTCTTCTCTTACTTTATGTGTTCAGAGGCTGAGGGTATGAATGTTACTTCTGGGCTTCCCATTGCAGGTTTTTGTACTCTTTAGCACATTGAAGCCTTTTCTTCCCAAATCCTGCAAAGAAACCTCTTCTCCAGGAGCCATGGTGTCACAAATTGTGCTATCACATTCTGCAAGGAGTTGGTCTGGCCCTAAGCAGAAATCAGTAAGTTTCTCCATACCTCGTATATCCACCTAAATGGTGCAGGGAGTGATTTGTACTAAGACTAAGCAGAAAAAAAATCAAATTGCAAAAGTATAACTGTGCTAGATAACTTCCATTAACAACTTCAAGCACCAGCTCACTAATTTTTCTCATTTCATAGCCTAAGCTAAATATAATGTGAATTATATCTCAGAATCATAGAATCATTAAGGTGGGAAAAGACTTCCAAGATATTCAAGTCCCACCTTTGACTAAACACCACCATGTCACCTAAACCATAGCACTAAGTGTGCCACATCGTTTCTTGAACACTTCCAGGGATAATCACTCCATCAGTTCTCTGGGAAGCCCATTCCAATGCTTGACTACCTTTTCAGTGAAGAAATTCTTCCGGATGTCTAGCCCGAACCTCCTCTGGCACAGCTATTTCCTCTTGCCCTACTGCTAATTGCCTGGGAGAAGAGGCCGACCCTCACCTTGCTACAATCTCCTTTCAAGTAGTTGTAGAGAAAGAGGTTTCCTCTGAGCCTCCTCTTCTCCAGGTTAAATAATCACAGCTCTCTCAGCCACTCATCATATGACTTACTCTATAGACCCTTCACTAGCTTCTTTGTCCTTCTCTGGACACGCTCCAGCACCTCAAAATCTTTCTTGAAGTGAGGGGCACAAAACTGGAAACAGGATTAGAGGTGTGGCCTCAGCAGCACCGAGTGCAGAGAGAGACAAGCACTGTGGTAGTGCTGCTGGCAACACTCTTTCTGATGTAAGCCAGGATACCGTTGACCTTCTTGGCCACCTGGCACGCTGCTGGCTCATGTTCAGCTGGCTGTGGACCAGCACCCCCAAGCCCTTTTCTGCTGGGATGCTTTCCAGCCACTCTGTCCGCAGTCTGTAGCCCTGCATGGGGTTGTTGTGACCAAAGTGTAGGACACAGCACTTGGCCTTAATGAACCTCACACAGTTGGCCTCAGACTATCAATCAATCCTGTGCAGATCCCTCTGCAGAGCCTTCCTTCCCTTCGGCAGATCAACACACTCAACCAACTTCGGTTGTCTGCAAGCTTACTGGGTGTGGCTTTGATCCCCTTGTCCAGATCATCAGTAAAGATATTAAACAGGACTGACCCCAACACTGAGCCCTGGGGAGCATGAGTGACTAGCCACCAGCTGGATGTAACTCCACTCCCCACCACTCTTTGGGCTTGGCCATCAGCCAGTTTTTAACTCAGTGAAGAGCACACCTGTAAAATCCATGGGCTGCCAGCTTCTTCAGGAGAATGCTGTGGGAGACAGTATCAAAGGCTTTACTGAAGTGCATGTAGACTACATCCACAGCCTTTCCTTCATCCTCTAGGCAGGTCACCTGGTCATAAAAGATCAGGATAGTCAAGCAGGACCAGTCTTTCCTAAACCCACTCTGCCTGGACCTGATCCCCTGGTTGTCCTGTATGTGCCATGTGGTGTCACTTCAGATAATCTGTTCCATAGCTTTCCCTGGCACTGAGGTCAGGCTAATAGGCCTGTAGTTCCCCAGGTCCTCCTGCCAACCAGTCTTGTTGATAGGCATCACACTGGCTAACCTGAATATATATATATATATACATATGTATGCAACCTGTAGCTGTATGAGTTGTGTACCTCTTTAAAAAAAAAAATCCAGCCTCTAGAATTAGTATACCCTTCATTTCCCCTTTCATCCCTGCCTTCCTGTTTATTGCTCTATTGATTTTTTTCCTTATTATCTGTGTTCAATATTTAAACAGATCTTGTGACCTATGTATGTCTTTCCTGGACCTTTCCCATAAGTAAGCAAAGACCACCTTTTTTTTTTTTTTTTCAGAGACTGTATAACCACCTCTCTTGTGACAGAGCCCTGGCTGCTGCTGTGCCTCAGAAGCCTTTCCTTAGTAAAGAAGTCAGTTTATTTCTGATTATATGTTTCTGAAGATATGGATAAAATTCATTTTGACACAGGAACAGCAGAGTGAAGTATCTAGTCTTGTTTAAGACTGTAACTTATCACACTGAGTATGTTGTTACGGATTTGTTCAGCCCAGGAGGCCTTCCCACAATGGTGGGAAGAATTTCGTTTCTGAATTTGGTCAAAAGTATCTGCATAATTTTCTGGATCATGGTATTAATTATATTCATTTGGCTGCTTCCTTCAGGGACTAGAGACTGCCTGTTGTTTATGGACTTGTCAGGAATCTTGTTATTCACCAATATATGTTTCTTATTTCTTAATAAGCAGCACACAAATTTCTGACCATGGGCATGGTTTTGCCAGCCTCCAGCACACTCAGATGGAGAACAGACCTGTCTTATTCCTTATGGCTCAGCTAGCCAGCCAGACTTACAAAGGCCAAAGGAAAGAGCTATGTATTTCAGGAAAAAGTTCAGCCTGTCACGCTATTTCCCTGGCAAGGTGTGAGTTTATTTATGAGATAAGAAAGCTCTCCAGCAGCTCTCACGCACTGCAGCCAGCTTTGCACTGCTCTTCACACCAGCTGACTCCCCATGTGAAGCCCTTCCTCACACTCAGCCAAGTGCTTATTGTGAAGCAGAAACGTTGGGAGCAAAAGAGAGGCAAGGTGAAAATAATCTATTTTCCAGCAACATTTCCCTGCTTACCCCTACAGGGATAAGCTTTATGTTGGGAAAAGAAAAACTCATCCTTGTTGTCCGACCTTGGCCCTTTTGTCAGCTGGCCATCCTCATTTTTCTTCCATACCTTCCTCCGTGGCTATTATGGGAAAATTTCAGCAATAATCATAAGCAGTAATCATTCATAACCCTCGTACTTGAGCGTTTTGTCTGGGAACATGGACCTCACAAATACATAGAGATACATGTAATCACACCATGTGATTCTACAAGCCATTGAGGAATGCTTAAGTTTGGGAGAACTGGAGTACCTGTCCTCCTACTGTGCATGAGGACTGAAGACTTAGTGTGGTCTCATTCATACTTACCCAGTCTTTGTAAGCATCTGTCTCACTGTCTTCAGAGGATGAAGCCTTTAAAGAGATACTTTCCTCTGCTTCTGACAGAGAGCTTTGAGACTTTGATCAAATGGGAGCTGTACTCAGAATGCTAGGCAATGGAATTCTAAAAACATTTTCATGTGTCTGATTTGAAATAGTTGTGTCTATCAAATAAAGGCAAGCATATATTTGTAGTGATAAAACACCGGGTAAAAGCAGGATGGACTACTGCCACCTCTTGGCTATCTATATTTTAAAATCTTTTTTAAAATGTTAAGAATTGTTCATGTGAACAGGGTTAATGTTAAATATTAAAAAAATAATCTTTCCAAATATTTTTATGATGATATCAAAACAGCAAATGGGTAGTGTCTCAGCAAAAAAACAGATCTGTAACTTGGTGAGACAGAATGCCAGTAGTGCTACCAAGTTGGCTGCAGCATCTCAGTGAAAATCTCAGCTGAACCGAACACATCTGAAGCTAGAAATTTAAACATTAGGAAATTTTATTTCATAGCAGCTACTTATTTTTTGTCAGATTCCATTCTCTAAGTAGCTTGCAACAATTTTTCAGTATGTCTGTTAGTGATTACAAGTCTTAGAAACCAAGAAGTCTCATTTTATGGCCACATTTTTACCCAGGAAATGTACAGCTCTGTGTGCAAAATGGTCATTGAGCTGCTCAGTATTTTATTCTTCTCTGATTAAGTCACAATTAAAAACAACACTATTCAATTTGAAAACACAACCAAAAGCCTGACAAATGTAGGTTAGATATAACCTATTAAAATGCAATTCAAGGAGTCTCAATTTTTCATGTACTCAATAGGTCATCGGGGAATAGAAGTCTGCAGTATTTTCCATATATTCCAACTTTACAGAGCAAGAAGAATAGCAATTGAGTCACAAAATGCTGTATCAATATATTAATTTCACCTACAAATGTACCAGACATCTGTACCAGAGACAGATACATTTTAAATTATTTTACAATTAACAATATCCCCTGTACAAGACTGATACCCAAATATTAGCATGAGATCATCATCATGGCTGGGCTTCGCGAACGAAGATTTGGGAAGGGCTCTCCCCACGCTTGCTGCAAGCGCGCTGATGGCTAAAGAGGCCAATGCGAGATAGGCAAGGCCGGATTAGCATGAGAACTATTTAAGTTATTGCCTTCTGTCCCTCATCAAAACATTTCATTAGCTATTTTTAATACTGCTACATCAGGAAAAAAAACGGAAGCTAAAAAACTATTCCAACTTCTGACAACAAAAATAAAAGTATTTTTGATGTGTAAAAAGCAATGTTTTAGGAAAACTAAGTCCTTTCCCTGTGGCTGACTGAAATAATAAATTCTCTGATTTTTTTCTCTGTAACTTTTTTCGTCAAAATCTGA
Organism: Grallaria varia; assembly: GCA_013396735.1. Classification (NCBI taxonomy): domain Eukaryota; kingdom Metazoa; phylum Chordata; class Aves; order Passeriformes; family Formicariidae; genus Grallaria; species Grallaria varia. The sequence goes on from VWZG01013133.1 coordinate 71,410, forward strand.
AAAGGAAAAGAGAGAGGGGAGAGAATTTGTTAGAATATCAGAGTATAAATGTCCCTCTGTAAGGAGTGTGTGTAAAGCTAACATGAATTTTGCGTCAAGAAGGATGTCCTGCTTTTGGTCAAGGGCAGGGTTAATATTTCACACTAGCCCTAAGGAGGAGGAGCATGGAGTCATGTGGGAGTCTGGGGTTTTATTCAGTAACACCTGCTGTCATTGCTAGGGGTGTGGAAGTAAGGGATTTTCACTTTGAGAAGAAAGGAGGAGTCGCTTGTGGCTGGGAAGAAAAAGTGGCGGAGGATCCATTCGCCTCTGTCTCAAGGTCACACCACGTGGGTTCAAGTCAGTGAGCATTTCGCATGTAAAACACTCTCTCTTTTGTATACTCTTGTATTATTGTTACTGTTCATCTTCTTGTGTCACTGCCATTTCCAGTAAATTGCTATCTCAGCTCATAATATCTGTCTTTTGTCTCTCTCGCCTGGCGGGGGTTGGCAGGAGAAGAGTGAGAGCACTGCTCCTGAACCACGACAAGGGAGTGGTGCAAACTCCTCATGTTCAAATAGTATCAGAAGCTTCTCAGACTCTAAACTCCACTGCATGTTGTGGGCATCCACAATGATGTCAAGTGCACAAAATATTGTGAGTATATCCAAGCCATAGAGATTAACTGATAATCTGATGGCACACAACCTTCTAATAAGGTTGAGGTGGAAGAAGAGAAAAGAAAAAAAAAAGGAGAAATCAAGACAGAAAGCAAAACAGAGAAAAGTAATAACCTTTTCCAAGTGTTCATCTTGGAAGAGAAGCAGCATCAGCCTCCAGATATGAATCAGATGACTATGCAATGACCAACCACGTGACGTTCAACAAGGGAAAGTGCCAGATTCTGCAACTGGAACGGGGCAACCCTGGTTGTTCATACAGAGTGGGGAATGAGATGCTGGAAAACAGTGCTGTGAAAAGGGAGCTGGGGATCCTGGTCGATGGCAAGTTGAATTTGAGTCAGCAGTGCCCTGGTAGCCAGGTGGGGGGCACTGTTGATGTCCTGGAGGGCATCAGGCAAAGCATCACCAGCCAGTTGAGGGAGGGGATTGTCCTGCTCAGCACTGCCCTGGGGAGGCCTCACCTTGAATATTGGGTGCAGTCCAAAACAAGGTCAGTGAAGATGGTGAAGGGCCTTGAGATGAAGCCGTATGAGGAGCAGCTGAGGGCATTGGTGTGTTCAGCCTGGAGCAGAGGAGACTGAGGGCAGACCTCACTGCAGCTACAAATTCCTTGTGAGGGGAAGAGAAGGGGCAGGCACTGATCTCTTCTTTGTTGTGACCTGTGACAGGACCCAAGGGAACATCATGAAGTTTTGTCAGGGGAGGTTTAGATTAGATAGCAGGACAAGTTTCTTCACCTAGAGGGTTGTTGGGTGCTGTAACAGGCTCCTCAGGCAAGTGGTCACATCACCAAGCCCGGCAGAGTTCAAGAGGCGTTTGGATGATACTTTCAGGCACATGGTGTGACTCTTGGGGATGGTCCTGTGCAGGGGCAGGAGTTGGGCACAATTATGCTTGTCAGCCCCTTCCAACTCAGCCTATTCTGTGATTCTGTGACTCTGATCATATCTCAGTCTGGTAGGCAATTGCTCCAGTACACTTTTTTATTAGTAGCTATACATTTTTCACCAAGAACCATCAAACTGACCACTGGGTCTACTTGTCCATGATGCTATTATTGGAGCATGCTTGACCAAATGCAGTTGCACAGATTGGTTATTAAGTTTTGTGAATGTCTATTATAGGGTAAAATTTGTTGAATATTCAGAGAACCTGCACTGGAGAAAGGTCCTGGAAGGAGCTGTGGCCCATGGAGTGAAACCCACACAGGACCAGGTTTTCTGTCAGAAATTGTGACCCTGTGAGGAATCTGTGCTGGAGCAGTCAATTCATGAGGACTGCACCCCATGCAAAGAACTCATGCTACACCAAATCTTGATGAAATACAGACCATGAAAAGGATCCATGTTGGAGAAGTTGGTGAAAGTCTCCTATGCTGGTGCAGGGGTAGAAGAGTTGAAAGTGAAGTTGAGCCTGTAGAGAAGGGATGTGAGATAGGAAGGTGTTTTAAGATTATTTTTTTATTATTTGTCTTTATTCTGATTAACTAGAAAAAATTAAATTAATTTCCCTAAGAGTTTATTTTACCAGTTATAGTAATTGGTAAGTGATGTCAAATTCTTATCTCTAGAAATGAACTTTTTGTTATATTTTCTCTGAGTGCCCTATTGAGAAAGGGGAGGATTAGAGCAGCATAGTGGGAACTTGGTGGCCAGACAGAGTAAACCCACCACAAAGGCTGGGGCACTAAGGCACCCTCCAACACAGATTCGTAGAGTCTTTTGTGTTGGAAAAGACCCTTAAGATCGTCAAGTCTGACAATTAACCTAACACTACGAAGTCGACCATATGTCCCATGTCCCTTAACAACACATCTATACATCTTTTAAATACCCTAAGCGATGGTTACCCAGCTTCTTCCCAATAGGTCAGACTGTTCCAGTGCTTGAAAACCCTTTTGGTAAGGGCTTTTTTTTTTTTTTTTCCCCTTATATCCAATTTAAACCTCCCCTGATGCAACGAGAGGCCATTGTGTCAGGTCTTATCTCTTGCTACTTGCGAAGAGACTGACACTACAGTCCAGTTTTTCCTTTTCCTTCTTTCATGGGTCTTTTATATATGTGATCTTATCATATAACATAGCAAAGGTGTGATGGTGAAAATAGCAATGGTGTCTTGACTGGACTGTTCATATTTATGTGTAGACATACTCATGGGGAATGCTTACTTCCTTCTTACTCACTTGGGGATGTTCTTCTTCTGACTTAATGATTTGTATGAAAGGAGCCATGGGAAAAAATTCTTTTCTTATCCATTTAATAAGAAAGGAATCATTCTGCCTGCTGATTCTACATGTGATTACTAAATTTCTTTAAATAAAATAGTAAGAATTGTCAACATTTAGGGAGTATTTTGGGAGTATTATTACTCTTTTACAGATAGAAAGATTAACGTTTGCACCTTTAGAAATGTGATTGAAGTTATACAGTTGCAGAACCAGGAGTTCAATTAAGATTACCAGAGTTCCCATCCAACACTCATCCCATTTTAAGAAATGTTAAATTAAGAGGTATTTTTAAATAAAATTAAAAAGAAATTGAGAAGGAGGATGAGTAGGGGAAGGAGGAGCAGGAGGTGAGAGGGGAGAAGGAGGAATTAGAAATTTTCTAGATCATTTTCCCAATGTTTTATTACAGGGAAAACATTCTGAAACAGCTGTATAGTCCCTAAAGTAATGTTAAACAGACCATGGAATCATCAGACAAGATTTTTAATATTATATGTAAAAAAGGATAGTCTTTGAAACATCAGTGGGCAAATCTACCTAGAACCTCTGGGTATTAAACTGCTACTAGTATGCAGTTGTACAACATATTTTACATTCCTCAGACAGATGATCTTAATTATCTATTTTCTCCTTTGTATATCTGTCTTTGCCCTTCCAGAACCTGACATAGAAAGTTATTCTGCTTCTGCATCACTGCTTTTCAAAGAAAATTCCAACAAAAAGAAAGTCTCTCACTCAATGTTATATAGACAACATTGTTTTCTGCCAAATTCAAGGAGAATTCCATATAAAGAAGATAGGTTTTCCTTACAGTTCTTTTGACAGTAATGTTTTTTAATATACACATATATTACTTTTTTCCTTTTCTGCCAGATGATGATCACACTTGTGCTGTGTATATTTGCTGAATCTCCCATTTTTAGCTTGCTGCTCTGACTGCCATCTGAAATCTCTGGTCATCACCGCTTGCTTCTCACTTTAGTCAATATCGCTTTGCTGTCATTAAGAGCTTTGGGTGTTTTCTTTCTTTTAATTTTCATGTATGTAATGATGTTACTCAAAAATGAAAATGTGAATTCTTTTGGGCTGCCCTGAGGTGTCTCACTTTTAGATGGTGATGTTTTGCCTCCTGTACTTGCTGACTGCACTTGGCTTCTTTCATTATTTCTCTTTCTTGTTTCCTAGTGAGAAACATTGTGATGAATTTAGAGACAGTCAGTAAATGAAGCACTCCAAAAGAAATCCCCAAAGAAAGAATTTCTGGAGATCCAGTCAAGCTCTAATGTCAGAACTGGAGACCAATTAAATAAATGGCAAAATATAAAAAGAAGGATGATATTAAGAAAAAAAAATAAAACCAAAGAGGAAGACATTAAATAAACTTTCAAATAAGGTTAAATATTATTCATTTCAATGAGTCCACATATAAAGTTTCTGTGTTTCCTTTCTTATTGGTTGACCTATTCCATAAGCACAAAAAAGTCATTTAAACACTAAAATTGATCATTTAATAATGTTGTAGCTTTTAGAAAATATTATTCATAATTCACTTTCTTTATATCATTTAGTATATGTTCATGAGAGACTGGATTCATATCTTGCTGGATTGCTCAGTTGGGTCAAATCCAGCAGCTTGTGTGTGTGTCTTGGTAGAGGGGCCAGGTTGGTCCTGCAGGCTCATGAAAGTCTCATGGCAGTACTGGAAGCCACAATCAACAGGCCCACCTTGCGGTAGCCCACCCACACATCATCCCTGGAGCCTCTGATCAGCTGCACCTTCTCTCACATTGGCCTGGAGGGCAGTGAGTGGTCAGTGAACCAGATATCTTGCCTGGGAGGGGTGGCCACACTGGCCAGACCATGTAAATAGACCACTGGGGGTCCATTTTTCCTTTTCTCTCAAGACCTGCTACTGTCATATGACTGTTTGCTGGTAACTATGCAATTTTCTTTTTCCGGTCTTGTTCTTTACTCTTTCTCTCTTCTTGTTACCGTAACTCAGCAATAAGAAAACTCTGAGACTTAATTTGTGAACATTAGTGGTCAGGCACTCTTTTATTATCAGCGCTGGACTCACAGGAGGGTTGCTACAGGAGGGTTGCTTTACTCTTTATGTGTGTGAGCCCTTCTAGGCTCAGCATAGCTAATATTTATTTACAATTTTACATAGTCAGTAAATGTCTTACAGATTTCACTGCTTCTCTTATAAAGTTCACACACAGGTTAATTTGTTCTAAATAGCTCTTCAAAAGCCCTTATTTGGTCATTAAGGGTCTTCTGGTGGTCTCTGGTGGTCATTTGGAGCTTGAACTTTACTTGAACTTGTCTGTTGAGCATGCATATTTACATCTGGTCATAAAGCACCTTTTTTCAGCATCTCTTATCCAAAATATAGATACTTATGTTATCACTACTTTCACTAAAGCATTCAGAACTTGCTTATTCTGAAACCACCTTAACAAAAGCTTACATTGTAAAGGCCAATAGAAAATTACTGACCAATGGAGGGTTATTGCTCTCACTCTTTCTTTACACCTTCTCTTAATCTCTTTTCTTCCTTTACTCTTTCTTTACTCTCTTTTGGGTAACTTAAAACCAATGGGTTATATTTTGCTAAGTGTTGTTAGGGTTGTTATGTGCTGGGTGCTTTAGTGAAATGCTTCTTCTCCTTGTTTGTATGTTACTCTTGTGAGCCTTTTGCCAAGATGCCTTTTTTTCTCACTAAATTAAAAGAAGTCTCTGGGGAAAGAGCATGTACTGTGTTCTCTTTACACAAACTCAAGGTATTAAAGAACTAAAAGGCTTTGCAAAAGTTCGAGTGGAAACTCTTGGAGCCTTAAATAAAAGTAATACTCCCACTAGAGCTTGAGGCTTCAGGAGTGGGGCATCACAATATTCAAATATATTTTTCATACTGAGTTGTTTCTGTATTATGTATTACTATAAATCAGAAGTAGTTTTATGGGAAAGTATTACAAAAATAAATGTCATTGTTCATACTTTCTGGCAGACAACACTTATTTATACTGCTGAAATCCCAATTATCATGTTTGTTTTTTAGTCTAACACAGCTCTAGTAGCAAATAAGCAGAAATAAATTCTTGTTCTGGTTTTAAGACTCATTTTATGAGGAAAAAAACCCAAAATTCTTCAAACTAAATAGTAATACAAATTTTCTTATTTCAGAAATAATAAAGAAGGTCCATTTTATTCATAAATTTTTCATCATATTAAACAAAATTAAGAAGAAATCAAAATGTTTTAAACAAAAATCCTGGGTTTAATAAAAAAAATATAGATTATGTTGATGATTGTGAATACAAACAGCAACAGATTCTCAGTATTTTTCCATTTCAGAAAGAAAAAACTTTTTAATAATGTTGAGAGTCATTTGGTGGTAAGAGTAAAGACTCTAGAAGCTACTACTCAATTCCATTCAGTTTTTAGTCTGATTTTGAGCAAATCTCTTTCAACTCTCAGAAGAAGAAGCTGAACATTTCATGCAAGTGTGGTAATTCATTTTTTCACTTCATCCTCCCTTTTGGATAGGATAAGTACCACAATTATATAAAAATTGTGCATATATAAAAAATTAGAAATAATTCCTATTATATTGTTTAGTTCAACAGAAAAAAACAAACTGTATATCAAATGAGTAAAACCCATTGTTTTCTTGTTTTGAACTTCAGTCAAGTATTTTTTGTGAAATATTTTGAACTCTGTCTTGTATATGTACTTAACATTGAAAGCAAGGAGGCCCTGAAGAAAGACCTTGGCAAGTTAGAGAGATGTACATTCACCAACCATATGAAGTTCAACAAGGGAAAGTGCCAGATTCTGGCCCTGGGATGGGACAACCCTGGTTGTGTATGTACAGACTGGGGAGTGAGATGCTGAGAGCAGTGCCACAGAAAGGGACCTGGGGGTCCTGGTTGATGGCAAGTTGAATCGGAGTCAGCAGTGCCCTGGCAGCCAGGAGGGCCAACCATGTCCTGGGGGGCATCAGGGAAAGCATCTCCAGCAAGTTGAGCGAGGGGATTGTCCCGCTCTGCTCTGCACTGGGGCAGCCTCACCTTGAATATTGTGGCCAGTTTTGGGCACCACAATATAAAAATGACATCGGGGTCTTAAAGAGGGTTCAAAGGAGGGCCACAAGAATGGTGAAGAGTCTGGAGGGGAAGCCATATGAGGAACAGGTGACATCACTTGGTTTGTTCAGCCTGGAGATGACACTGAGGGGAGACCTCATTTCAGACTAAAACGTCCTCACGAGGGGAAGCAGAGGCATAGGTACAGACCTCTTCAGCCTTGTGACCAGTGACAGGACTCAAGAAATATCAGGAAGTAGAGTGAGGGGAAGTTTAGGTTAGTTGTCAGGAAAAGGTTTTTCACCCAAAGGGTGGCTGAGTTCTGAAACAGGATCTTCAGGGAATTGGTCACAGCACCAAGCCTGCCAGAGCTCAAGAAGCATTTGGACAACACTCATAATGTGACTCTTTAGGGATGGTCTTGTGCAGGGCTAGGAGTTGGACTCAGTGATCCTGATGGGTCCCTTCCAACTCAACATATTATACGATTATATAACTCTATGAAATATAAACAGAAAATTATTTCAGGAACTCAATGAAGTTTAAATGCCATGTAATATCTTGTACTATTAATGCAGAATTTTGCATAGCTATTGAAAAAATAATTCAAACATTTTAAGTTCGTGTGATTTAATCTCCCTCTTAAAACAGTCTGACAGAATAAAACTAGATAAAAACTAGATAAAATCCAGAATCACACAAATCGGAAAGACAAAACCTGTAAGAAGTTATTATGACTCATTACCAGTTTTAGTCATAAGAAGTATTTTCTCACTTATATAAAACATTTTTTCACTACTCACAAATATTTATATACTGAAATTCTAGTCTTAAAATAGTAAGTATTTAAAAATAATTTTTGACTCATGTTAATACATAAAACTCTACTGTATTCTTTCTTATAAAATTATACGTACTACCTTTGATCTGTAGATGAGCTGTCTAGCTCTCATCCTTCATACTAAGGTAGTGAATACTTCATACTTAGCAGTTTATGTCTTGGTAAAATTCCAACACGCTTAATAATTTGAAAAATAAGTATTATCCCATCATTTTCAACCAAAAAAGTCATACTTTTTCTCTTGTCCTACAGATATTTGTGGGGTTTCTGTACTGTTTATCTCTATTTCCTCCTAGAGTTAGATGCATTTCACCAATGAATGAAATATTTTCTGCTTGTGTTACAGAACTGGCACAAGCTGATTTAGGGAAAGAATTTTTAAATGAAAATGACAGTTAGACAGAAGATAAGTAGGTTGATGATTAGTTAGGAAGTGAAGAGGGTTTCCTGTTGAATATGAAGTGTAAAGGCAACATGTTAAACTGAACTGAATAAAAAGTATAACATGGTTGTAACTGAACAGAGAAGAAATGTGTTTAATAGTCAGAATCCAGTTCTTTCATACGCGTGTTTGTTGGTTTTCTTCACTATGTACATTCACAGATTTTTTGCATTTAATTCAGTAGAAATATGACCATATAACGCAAGAAGGCAATTCCATCTAAATTTTTACAGTGCAAGTTCATTGTGGGACTTACCTAAGGCTGCACAAGGACGTACAGGTTAAAACCTGTGATTTGCCTGATGCACTCCCCTTTGTACTCGGAGTACTATCCAGAGTTTTGTGCTTGGGTCTTATAAAGCATCCTTACTTTTCTCCCCAAGACACCTTTAGATGCAGTTTTAGAGTGGTTTCATTTTCTGGGTTTGTGAGAAACTGTCACATTGCAAGCAGTGCTAGTTCTAAACCAACCAGTTGCAATTCAAAAGAGATTTAATGCTATACAGCTTTAAAAGCACCAGAGCTGGTGCAGAAACTATAAATTTCTGCTTTTCACAAGTTTGTTTCTGTAGCCAGTCATACATACTGCAGCAGCCTTGCTTATGAGCACTAGTGAGAGCACCAGATTTTGTTAGCCAAACCGCGCTTGTGATCCTGTCAAACCTCAGTACATCTTGATGCTGTTGAGGAATGAAGCTAAATGTTAATCCTTACTCATTTCCAAGGAGGTTCTGCCACCTACCAGGTGAAAATGCACGATGTGGGCAACACAAGTCACTGAATTAATTCTTTTTGAGACTGATTGCAGTAAAAGCAGATAAGCTTTAGGTTTAAGATTGTTTCAAAATTAGTGTTGAATGATAGTAAAAATGGGGTGCTTGGTATTTTCCCTCACAAAAATATACTATCTTGGAGAAAAAAAAAATTTTTAATGATTATGGTACAAGCTGACAGTGTCTTATGGCTGTTTTGACCATCAGTTATTGCTTTCCTAATCTTTCTGAAGTGTTGTCTATATAAAGAACAAAATGTTATTGGCTAGTATTAAGATACAATTCTTCATTAATTGCTTTTTTTATCCATTCCAGAAGTGTTCATAAAGAAACCTGGGACTGTGCCCTTAGGTTAGCCTTCCATAGCATTTTGTACCCTCTCAGTACAGATATAAATGACTCCTTAAGATGTATATTGGAACAGGTTACTGACCTCTGGGTTGAACATCCTCCTTGAAAAATACAAATGCATGCTGCTTATGTACAGGATAGTGAATCAATTTCTTAATTTGTTTATGGATTTTATTTGCTACAATAAAATATTTCTTTTAGCTATGGCTTAAGAAATAAAGTGATAATAAAAAAACTGTCTTTGCATATTTTTCATATTTTCATTAGTCAAAATCAGTTAGGCCATAATATAACTATGAACCTCCCCAGACAGGTCTTATAGATTTCCAACAAAATTCAACAACTTCAGCCAGAACTCATGGTCGTGGACTAGGAAAGCTGTGAGTCACCTGTTCATGAACAACACTGCAATAAGATGTGGACAATATACTCAATAACTTTTGCAGCAGCATTCAAAAATTTCAATAAACAGCCAAAAAGGATATTCCAGCAACACTGTGGTCCTGCTGTGGATCCTCCAGACTACAACTCCTTTGAGGGAAGATGTGGAGCAATAGTAACAAAGGGAATAGCTGGCATCAGGTGCCAACCAGAGACCCTGAAATTCATACTCCTCCTTTCAGGAGAAGTTCTGGCTTGCCTTGACCTACTAACAGGGTTTGATGATTAAAGAAAAGAAAAAGAAAAAAAAACAGAAAAAAAAAGCAACAACACAAAACTAACCAACCAAACAAAACCACAAACAAACAATCAAAAACCACACCACAACTGAAGCAAATTTACCTCGTTGATATCAGTGGAATAAACCCTATACTATTTAAATAAGAAGTATCCCTACTCATGCTTTACCTGCTTTTGCTTTCAGATAGCCTGCAGGCCTGCTCCCTGCTCTTGGAGACACTCTGCACGACAGGCAAAAGAGCCTGACCAGTCATCTAGCCTTTAATTAAACAAAAAAATTTCACTGGCATTGCTATAATTTGCACTTTAACAAAACCCACAGGATTTACAAAATCTGCTGAATTTACCATTTTTCAATAAATGGAGTAAAAAAATCCCACTCTGTTTTCTTAAATCTTCTGTGTTTATTCAATTCTTTTGCTGTTTTGACTAGCACAGTCTTCTTCAAGAATTTTCTCTGAAGACAATATTGGGGTTAATAACTATAAAATGAAGACAACAGGCCTTCTCATAATGGAAGCAATAAAAAGGGTTTGTACTGAACAGAAATTACTGCTGGTTTTCCCTTCCAATCTACCAAAAATTAGGCCCTTGCATTTCATATTTCATTTGCCATTAACATAAATCAACTTGAATTTAATGGGGAGGAGTCAAGAATCCTATTATTAAAATAGATCTAAATGAATAACATATAGACAGTAGTAATAATGTGAGATAGTTTTTCACATGCATTTACTGACAGCATAAAATCCCTCTGGCCATGAATTATTAGGAACACATCTTTTTAAAGCACACTGAGATTCAAAGAATGCATGCAGATGCCTATTGCTTAAGACTTAAATTTAATCACCTCCTGCTTATGACCATTTGGCAGCATCAGGAAAGTTTTTTCCAGAAACATCTCTCTAAAGCCAAACTAATAAAGTGCTAATTAAAGAAAGTGCATGGAAGACATGAACACCAGGAGCCTGGAGTAATTTGCTACAAAAAAAGGCAGCTCTGAAGCACGTCACTTTCTCTGCTGCTCTTGATTAGGCTCTAATTCAAATACCAATATTTCACTGCATGTCAAGGTGCTTTGGGAAAGATCTTGGTCTTTCTCCATTCAGCAGAGAATCTGCTACAAACAGCGATACAAATGCTGAAGAAAAAAACCCCTATATTTAATTGTGTGCTACCATTCAGATAACATTTGTGGCAGTCCGGGCAGTGCACAGGAAGCTTTTCTTTTCATTCCACAGCGGTGAGTCAGAGATCAGGCAGAAATGAAGGAAAACCACCATTAAAAAAAAAAAA
>VWZG01013133.1:82804-96301 GCA_013396735.1 Grallaria varia
AAAAGATTCTGGAATAGAAACCATCTCCCAAGCCTGTCACAACCGAGCAGTAATTAATCTGAAGAGGCTTTCATCTGCCTTGCAGGCAAGCTGGAAAGAACACCTACTGCCACTTTTGTGAAGAAATGGGCAACAAGTGAAAGACACTTCTTTCTTTTTTTTCTTTTTTTTTTGAATGGATTTTATTGTTGATTTTCTTTTGAGTACCATAAACTTGTCTTTACCTCCATGAGCTGATGCACAATTTTATGCTTTTCGCTGTTGCTGTTTTAACTCAATATCCTCAATTGCCTGGTTTCCTGGGGACAAATGCATTTTCTCATCAGCTTTTATTACTACTATTTAGTATCCAGAGAAGATATTTTTGAGGTAAATTGATTCCATGGGTGAAACAGGAAACTGCACAACTAACTGGGCAACTCATTTTGTCAATCACTAGAGTTGATAATCTAAAGGGAAATGTTGTATATATAAACAATCATACTATCTTCATACTTTAATGCATTATCAAGCTACTTACTCATATACATGGCCACCCACTTAGGCATAAAATTTTAACAAGAAATGGACTACCGTTCAACAAAGCACTGAAATATATAATTAATCACACATCTGCTCAACAAAATTACACAAATATATGCATAATTTAAAAAACATTCCCATGGTACACAAGATTATAAACATTAGATAATTCTTAATTTTCTGAGTTTGAAAACATGGTTGGTGTTAAGGTGTTTCACTGAATTATTTTAAAAAAAATTATGCCTTCAGATGAAAACAAGAAAAGAAAAAAATGCTAATTTGTAAAAGTATGAGAATTAGACTTTGCTATACCATGTAGAAGTGGTACTTTTCTAGTTTATTATTAAATTCTTTAATACCAAATATTTTTCTTTTTTTAATTGGACACCTGAATTCAAACTGCACCTCAGGAAACACATGAAACTTTCTCAGTCTGTCAATATATGTCAAATCATTTATCACAACCATTAAGAAAATTTTAACAAAAGAAGGTTTTGAATGTTTCTAGCAAGGCATTTGGCACAGTTTATTTTAATATTTTCTAGTTACCTCATGTTTAATTTCAAAATCAAGTATTTCTCAAGTATTAACATCTTTAAGATATTCCTTTCTTCTGACAGAACAAAAGAACTGAGTCTATTAAAATACACAAAAATACATATTGACAGTTACTGAACAGTCATTGCGAGCCCCCACAATTTTATTCAATTTAATGGTCAGAGAGTGTTGCTCATGGCAGGATCCTCAGAAGACAGTTTCCATACCAAAAGATAAAAGGAGTTGGAAAAATATATTCTGCATCTTATAAAATAACAACAGAGTTTTTTCATGAATGCCATGCTTCACAAAACTATGCACAGATTTATAACTCTCACTAAAGAGTTTGGGGTGAGGTGGGGAGACATCATTCATCATGACAGCATCCCCTGTAAGTATTTATTGAAGCATTCAGTGGATCTAAATGTATTTGGGTTTCATTGACCTGGGTCTAATCCTCTTCTTCTGTATTTCCTAATCCTAATCTTTCTGTATATTGTACAAAATGCATAATCAGAATGAGTGCCCGAAGCTGGCTTCACAAGGAGATTCTAACAATTTTATTCTCTAAGCACTGTACTTAAACACTTCTTGATATTAAACCGGCTATTAACACTGCAACTGAGAGATAATACCCTCTGCCCTCATGGTAATGTGCCCCAGTATGAAACAAGTCTTTTGGTCTAGGAAGTTGGTCTTATGTTCCCTTGTCCCACTCTATGTAGTCCAAATACAAAGATGTTGATGGGAGTGTGCAATAAGAGAGGAGAGTGGGAAACAGGACGCTTTGCTTTCACTGTAGTGCTCTCTTTACTTGCTTAATGCAGGTTCTACAGACCCCATCCAGTAATCAGAAAGTAGGATTCTCCTCTGTGTGTTGGATTAGCTTTCACAAGAGAGTTTGACAGATTCCACCCAAAAAGGCTGAATGTCTTGATAGTGAGGTCACTCTTCTGGGAACAGGGTAACATGAGTGTAAATTGCTTCAGGCAGAGGAAGGAATTGAATCTGGTTTCCAGTCTGAGAACCAGTAACAAAATACCTCAGTCTTTCAGCAATCCATTTTCTTTCCTTCTTCTGCAGATGTTTAAAATATATCTTGACATCCAGTAAAATGCTGCATTAAGGTGGGGTTTTCAAAAAGAAGGAAACCTCAAGCAGAATTTCAGTGAAACTAATTGCTTCTCAACATTTCACTTTGTCAAGGGAGTAAAAAATTTGTTCCTTCATCAGCTTGAAACATAAGAGCTAACACACGTATAAAGTCTTTTTTAGCCACACCTCAAATATTGTATTTAGAAAAGTTATGCAGAAAAGGGAGTGCATATATTACATTTGTAATGCTGACCTCACAATTGCCAGAACCTTTCATCACTAAGAAGGATGCAAGCAAGTCTCAAGCGCTATCCCACACTGTGTAATGCTCTGTTTCGGTGTAGGTCTCAAAATAAATTGATATTGTAGAAGTGTGAATGTGGAATAGATAATCATTACACTATCGCTTTCATCAGGCTAAGGCTAACGCCTTCACTTTTCTTTAGTCATAATAGATGTGGGCTTTGAAAGGGATTGTGGGCTTTGAAAGGGATTGTGGGCTTTTAATTTTTTTTCTCTTTTTGCTTCACCCTTCTGGCTCTTTTTGTAGATTCTGCTGAATCACAGTCACCCATCTGCATTGTAGCTATGGAAAAGATTAGGTAAAGCCTGCTATTCCCCTGACATCCAATCTTTGAAATAATTCACCTTTATAAATTAAAACAACAAAGAGAAAATAAAATCAAGATAACAGTAAGAAATCTATCAGTATTTTATTAATTATGTGAAGAGTATAGTTAGGCCATGTTCACTGGTTTACAGTAATCACTTATGTAAGGAGAGGACCGTATTTTTCTTTTTTTTTTTTCTTTTTTTTTTACTGTCTCAAAAGAAGTAAGATTGTGCCAATCTTATTTCACAGAAAACCTCAAAGAATGTTTTCCCCCCACTGAATTTGCATGTGAAATGTCAGGGAAAACTGGATGAAACACATGAGGCACATCGTAGTTAAGATTGTAAGTCCTATTGATTTTGATGGGAGGAGAAGTATATCCATTACAATCAACTGGTCTCTGCAAAATTACTTTTTATTTCAGAACAATTCAGTTATTAAAGCCCGATCATTTCATGACATATTCACCTAGACCTCACTGTGAAGTGAAACCCCTGCAGACAGGATTTTAAAACCATGTTATTATACACAATTGTATTTCTGACATCAAGGCTGCATACAGAACAGTTTTGGTAATTTTTCCCATAATATTTGTATAATAAATATGAAGAGCAAAATTAGATTAGATGCAGAAAACTTTCAGAAAAATAGCTGGTATTTTAAATGTGTTTAAAATAAAGTGAATAAAAATGTTGTTCCAAAGATTTACGTGTGCTTTTATTGAGTCAGTTATGTGAAATTTCTTGTCATTTTTCAACCTTTAAATTGCTATTTGACATATGAATAATGCATTTCAACTAGTCATGAAGCAATTGGGACATGCTATGCCAGTCATCTTGACTACTTTGTTCCTTTTTCTTTTTTTACATCTTACTTTTAGTAATAATGGTAAGATTGGGAACCATTTTTGCACATCATCCTTATGCTTCCTGCCATAAAATTCAACTGACTGTAGCAGAATTATACATCAGATTATTTACCTCTCTGATCTTTAATCCATTTCACAAAAGATGTCTCCCACCGCCCTTTATTTTTGTTGTACGTACACCATGACTTTTTTGACCTGTTTACTAGACTACATTTTTGCAAAGAGCTTCTTTTCATTTCAGTAGGATATCTGGATGTATGTGTAATAAAATAACCATTTGTGTGAAGATAATTAGTAACAGTATCTAGTGTCATATTTCTGTAATGGTATTATACATAGAAGTTTAGAGCATCTGTGTTGTAAGGTGGACGTGAAAGATGGCAATTGTATATATAAAGATGTTTGTTCACAATGACAATGTTAGTCGGCACTGTGGATGCTAATGCCATACTCAGTAGATTGCAAGACTCAGAGTGACTTTAAAAGGAACATGCACAGTAACATACAGTTTTCATTAGCCTTAGTACTAATTTCAGTTGTCATGTTATTGAAGCATGTATCACTTTAAGTGGAACTGAAAGCGTACATATCATCACTAGTGTATTTTCAAATATAATTTTTATATGACACTGACAATAAGACATAATTCAATTACTATTAAAGTAATTATTTGTAACCTCTTGGGCTTTGAGGGTGAGTTATTTCTCTACATGAGGATTGCCTGCAGTGCAGTTAAAGTAAAATATAACTGAAAAATATTATATCACCTTTAATAATCAATTATCAGTCTCAAAGTGGAAAGAGAACTATTCCTTTCAGCAGCCAGAAGGCAGCTGTTCACTTAACTAATTTTTACAGTGTTCAATTTCCCTGTTTTAGTTTCTGTTATTTCTTTTTATCTGCTTTATTTCCCATTCTCTTTTTCCATTCCCTGTATTCCCACTGTAGTACGCATGCCTATGGCTTTTCAAAAACCTTCAGTTTCTCCCCAAGTAGAGAATTTTGTCCAGTGAAGAATGGGCAAAAAGCTTCCAGTTGTTTAGTTCTTTATAAGAGCACTATTGCATGCTGCAGGATACAAAAGCACAGGTATTTGTTGTTTCTGTTCTTTCAAGAAGTATCTGAATTTAAAGGCCTGAAAAATGTGTTGTTTTCCTATGTTTTCACCAGGCTCCATCACAGGAAATGTACTTTGTGTGTGAAGTGTTGCAAACCCTCCCCTCCACACAATACACCTCAAGAAGGTCTTTTTCTTCATTTTGCTTCCAGGGAGCACCTAAGTTTACTTCTTGGGATATCTTTAATAAGAGCAACCAAGAAATACTTCAACTTTTCAAAAAATGCATGTTGCTAACCAGTATTCGTTACCCTGGCAGCCCTTAAATGAGCCAATTAAATTAGGTATAATCACTATAGACTTCTGTAAAATATTATTGACACATACACAGCAATTAAATCTCTTAGCAAATAAAAATGCAAAGACTTAATAAAGCAGTTTGCTCATACAGAAATGAGAGTGCCATGACCAAACAGCAGAAGCAATTGAAGAATGTGCTGTTGTGATTCAGGCTGAGAAGACACCAAAGAAGAAATTAATGTTAGAGCCAGGAATGAGCCTACTGATGGACAGGGTAAATAATTCTTTTGTCTCCTGAATTTTACAAGAAAAACAAGTTTAGCTGATCTTAGAAAAAAAAAGAATTAGCTCAAAGGTAGGAAAAAAGATAAGAAAGTTAGGAGGCAGCTAGGGTTAATATAAGTATGTTATGTTATGTAATTGCTCATTTAGACTTATTGGAACATTGGAGCAAGCAGTAAGTTTGTAATGAAAGAATAGAGGAGAGCTGCAGGAAGACCCAGTTGCAGCCTTGCTGTGCTACCAGGACAGGTGCTCCCTTATTTCAACCCAATGGTAGCAGCAATTTCCTCTCAGTTCAGAAATCTCCTTACCCCAGTCATCTGGTGCTGAGCTCCTTCAGCCCATCTAGAAAAGTGTGCCCAGGTTTCCTCTTGAAACAGTACTCATTCTGGTCAGATGACAACTGTGTGAATCACTGGCTTCCTATGTGAAGGAAAGACAGATTTTGGTTTTTACATTTTTTTCCGGAGAGGGAAAAAAAAAACAAAAAACCACTACTTTCATTGTAGTAAAAGTCTTCACAAAGATTGGCCTTGAAGGGAAGGCCTGTACCAGAGAGTGTCATCCATGGTTATTGCAATTACTTCATATAATTCTCTTAATAAAAGTAATCCAAAATCATCTCAAAATTGGGTTACTTTCTTGCCTTTATTGTGCTGTTTGGAAAATAATGCAAAAATGTAATTGACTGGGTATTATAAAACAATCTGTAAATGTATTCATGACCAGTTTATACCGATGTGTTCCTGTTCCACCATAGTCCTTTACCTTTTATAACTCTTTTTCTCAGATGTTTGCTCCAGTGAGGTATTTATAGGCGGCTGGGTGAATCCAGTCAAATACTTTTAGTCTATGTGAAGAAGATTTATTCTTTATCGCTACAGTCATCCTAGGACCCTTTTTCTGCATTGGTTCCAGTTTGAATTTATCTTTCTGGAGTACCAGATGTATGTTGGTGTTTAGTACAACACCCTTAATACTTATCGACTTCTGTTGGGAAAGAGTTGCCTGATACATCCTGGGATTGTATTCGCTTGGAAATACCCAACTTCTGCTGTAGGAAACTAAAGAAGAAATATTGGTATTAATGATTCATGTATTCATTATAAATGTACTGACCATAATGGAATATTTTAGTATTAATGCTGATATTCAGAGAATTGTTCTCTATTGAACAAAGTGCATGTGTTAAAGTACCCATGAAATGAAAAATTATTCAGTCCAAAATTCAAGCATTCAGCCTCTCAAATGCTTCTCCGTACCCTGACTAACCATCCTCCTTGGTTCTGTTCCCTGCTTATTTGAGATTGAGCACATGATTTACCTGCTCAAGCCCTCAGATTTCCAGAGGACTGATTTCACAGGTATGTATTGCTTAACATCAGCATCAAGTCAAAGTCAGTCTTTCCTCCTGAAACTGAAGACAGCATCTTCTATGAATCTCTTTAGGAGCAAGTAGCTTTTCTCTTAGTGCTGTTTCCATACTGGAAGCACTGACAACATTAACAAATGAAAACAGCAAATAATTGGCCAATCCTTCAAGAACACTTGGAGCAGTGGCAGCTTTCAAGGCAGCATAGAGAAATTCTGTCTTTCTATTCCCAAGACCAGGGCAGATTTGGGGACTTTATTAGCTCTCATTACAATTTAAAGTCAAGCAGAACTGGCATGCAACATGCTCCAATGATGTCCACTCTGGCAGGGAAATTACAAAGAGCTGGCTGTAGTCCACAAGTAACCCTTGCAGAGAAATCTCTGGTCATGCTAGAGCAGCTCTTTATGCTCTTTTCACTTAAGAAACCAAGAATCAGAACCAATATATCAACTGGAATGAGTTCCTATAAAAAGGCCGTCAAGTTACTTTTTTAAAAACTTGTAGTAGACTTGTAGTATAATTCTAGGACTTCTCTCCCTCTCTTAACCGGTGCATGTACATCCTTGCATATAATAAACCTAGCTATATTTTGCCAAGTATGTCTGAAACTGTGTCCTTATTTATTTCCTACTTACCTGTGAAAATTTAAGGATATTCTTTATATTCAGCTCTTAAGTTGTATTTTGTCAGTATTTTAGATATTATTTTCTGGATTTGAACTTTACAAGATACCTACAACATTTACCTGAAAAATGGAAAATACGCAGAATTTTCAGTCAAGGAATTTGATCATACAGAACAGAAAAACTGCTAAGAAAGAAGGCAAAATATTGTCAGCACTCAAGGGACAATCTTGATTGGTACTATAGCAAGTAAAACTGATGCAAAAATATTAACAAAGCACTTCTCTCTGTTTCCAAAGAATGAATAATATTTAAGTCACACTGAAAAAGACTCAATGACCTTTCTTTAAGGATTAATAAAACTGGACTGTGAAGGGAAATATGCTGGTCCTGTGGCAGGTGACCTTCCTTAGGTCATCTATTGAGCCTCTAGAGAAAACAAAGGAGAAATTTACTAGAAATGGCTGAAAACAACCTAAGATAGCCTTAAAAACAACCAGCCTCAGGTAACAGAGCCAAAAAGTCGGGTTTGGACTTCATCACTGATTTTTGGTCTGGTGACTGGTAGCAGTTGCTATGGTAGCACATCTGCCTAGCACTCCCTCCCCTCACACATACACCCTCCACAAAACAAGGAAGAGCATAAGGTCAGATAATAAAGAAAAAGCACTCAAGACAATGAAACATTCTGTAAGTTTCAGTCTATGTGTTTTTTTGTAAAATCGCTGCTGTGGGAGTTCTTTCACTTACTAGTCCCTAAGGTTAAGGTCTAAATGAAGAGTTTTGCAATTAAGAGAGAATATACTCGAGGATAACTATGCCTTCCACTTTGTATAGCTACTCTTTATTGCTAAGGAAATTAAAGTGTTTTGGCAGGCTTCTGAAAAACGACAAACAAGTCTTGCTTAATTTTCCTTGAGTTCTGCAAATTAGCCCACATAGTCCAACATTTTGAATACAGATTTAAGAATTTGACTGTTACATTGTCATTAGTATAAATAGAATTCTTGAGCCAAAATTTATTTGGAAAATGTAGTCTCTCTGTAGCATTTTCTTGGTTCCTAATACAGGATGTACTCTTTGATGCAAAATGTTATGTATTTTTTTTCTTTTTAGAAAATAAAAAAAATTGAGGAATCTGTAAAGGCATTGAGGCGTGTTCTCTTTTGCCCCTCAGGAACATAATTTTCCAACATGAACCTAATACAAGTTACTGGCTTCCCAAGTTTAAGATTTTCTCCTGCAATATCTCCTGGTTTATGTCCTGTAATAAAGCTGTATTTCAGTTCCTTATTGCATTTTTTGCCTTCTTATTCACATATGGAAAAAAATCCCTAGCAGTAAGTTTTTCAATCAATTTTCAACCTATGTCTTTTTTAGTATTTGGAGGAATAAATCATGTGTTGTTGAATAGGAACTCTAATGTCTAAATAATAAATTTAGTCAATATAGTGTTTTGGTTTTTTTTTTCAAAAACGTGATCACTATCATCTCATGCACTCCACTAACATGCTTAGACTTAGAACAAATTATCTTGAAAAGCTTTACTTGTTTGCCTGGGATGGACACCTGACTATCTGTTCCTCATGAGGATCCAGATTTCTACTCTCAAGTAGCTGAGATCATCTTTCTTTTGAGACCAACCTTTAAAATCAGGTATCCCACAGGGTCATCTAGCACAGAAAGATTTACAGGGCAAGTACTGTCCTGCTGCTGCCGCCTCTGCTGAGATACTTGGGTTTCCATTTATTTAAGAATCCGGCCAATTCTGAGCAAAGAATTCGCCCCAAATTTGTAAAGCAAAAGAACCTATAAGGAAAAGCCACCTCTTCTTTCATTGGGGAATAAAGAGAATTTGAAAGGAAAGTTAAATTAAATGCCACACATGTAATTTTTATAAGGTTTACCATCTGCCAGCACAAATCTCTGATAAACCACCCTATGTAACTGTAGCAACTAAACAATTTCCAATGATAGATTGCCCTAATAGCTGCATAATTACTAGCTTTTAAAAAAAACTTGTTGCAATACAAATGTGAGGCTCTTTTTCATTTCTCTAACAGTAGAAGGTATTTCAACCAACTCTATCTGGATAATAACAGACAATAAATAATTTTATGTCTTCAACAGGGAAACATCCACATGAATGGGTTTTTTTTAAGAGATAACTTCAAAATAGGCTAATACTAGAATCTAATTTTAATACCCTTAATCTTGATATTCCATCTTCCAAAATGGAAAGCTCAAAACAAGCAATGTATAACCAAATGAAGTTCAGATCATTAACAACTTTTAAATTTTTATTTTATAAGGTCCTGATTACTTCGGAAACTATTGGTGGGTTTTAGGGTTTTGGTTTTTTGGTTTTTTAAAGAGAAATTTCTCAGAATGTTCAGCTATTAACTCAAAAGTAGTAATATTGCAAGAGACTCAAAGGACATCCTTTACTGTCTATGCTTTTTAAGAGTCATGATATTTTTGGTTTATTTTTTCCCAGGGACAGGAAAAAGAATGATATTTCTGAAACTGGATATCTGAAATATATATCTTAAACCAATCACCATCTGAAGATGATACCTCACAGTGAGCAGCAATTTGTCAAACTAGATTCAGTTTAATTATCCTAATCTTGAAAACAGAAAAAATGCTCTTTTTCAGGGCAGAAAAAATATTTTAATTGATTTCCCATTCTGTCTGAAGCTGCCAAGTTTTGCACCGTTGTAATTGTGGTTCCATGTGTGTTTGGGTGAATGACAAAGTAAACAGGGAACTGGAATTCATGTATCACCTATGATTTGGGGATTTTGCCACCTTTGAGTGTCTTCAAGTTTTGTTAATGTAAGAATAAAATTTAGACCTTTTTAAATGTAGCTTTGGAGCTGGTAAACAAAATCTGCTAAGTAGCCTTTGGGGAATATGATTGCAGGACAGGTAGCCGTATCTAAGCATAGCTAACAGTGTTGTTTCATTGTTCACACAGGACGTACATGGCCCTTGGCATTCACAGATCTCTTCTTCATACTGTTTCTTTGTGAATATTGTTTCTCAGAATCTAGCTCTGAGAATATGTCTAAGCATTCCGTGGTTTTATCTCAGTCTTCCCTGGCATTTTAAATGCTGCACTGCAGCTCTGTTAAAAGAATTGCAATGGGCCCCTTTCAGTTCCAAGGATTGAGGACTCCATTAATATAAGTCTCATATTGGCCTGAAATCCTCAGCCTGAAAGCACCAATTTGAAAGTCATATATATTTTTCATATGTTTTTGCTAAGTATCTCTATGGCATTAATGAAAACAAGACAAACAATGTGCTTTTCCCATTGAATGAAATCTTTACAAGGTACAAGCACTGTGTGTGCTTTTGTTCTTCACACTGCAGGCAAGATACAGTACATCTAAAGAAAATGTAGAGAAAGACAAATACAGTGATCAAAAACGTAGAAAAATACCCTTACCAGGAGAGAATAAAAGTAGAATTTAGGTATTTTCTGCCTGGAAGGGTGACTGAAGGGGTACCATAACTAGATTTTCAAAATCAGGAATGTGATGCATAAAGTTTATTCAGAACTCACTTTTCTCAAATTTGCAGTAAAGCAGTTAAAAAGTACAATGAATAGAAATTCAGTTTAAAACAAATAAAATACAGCACTTTTCCATATAGGAGTCAGGGAACTTCTGTAAACTCCTGGCAGAGAACTTAACAGCATCAGATGATATCAACAGGATAGAGTTGAGACAGATTGTGAACAATGGCTCCATAAATAGATGGTGAAACTAGAAGGGGATAGTCCTTGCAACGTTCCTAGTCAAACAATCAGAGATACTGTGGAGTTTGAGGATCAGTGGAGACCAGAAAGGGACCAAGGTTGTGTGCTCTTCCTAAACACCCTCCAGTATTGCCACTGTCAGAGATACTTGCAGGGTAAATGATTCTTTCATTTCTGACATTGTACCTCACTCTGCAGAATTCTTCAGTGACGTCAAGCAAGTCCTAAATAATATGACATAAAATGAGACAACAGATAAAAGCTCTCTGACCCAAAATAAGTGGAAGTGAGGAACAGCGAATTTAGTTATGGAAACTAACTAAATATTAGACCAACAGAAAAGTTAATAAAATAAGTGGGTTTCTTTTTTTCCTGGGCCCATTGCTTCACTCGCAACATTCACCTGACTGTGTGAGGACACACAACTTTCAATGCACAGAGTAGTTTTAAGAGTGCTGAGGCAGAGCATCGAATGTGAACAGAAGGGAATTTTACCTCTTGTGTAGTTTTCTTTTGTATTTGGTTTTGGGGTTTTTTTCTTTTTCTTTATTTTGTAGAACACATCAGACTGTTTCTTTGCTTTTCTCTATTTTTATCTAATTTTTTGTCATAAACAATTTTGTACAATTTTTGTTCAACCCTTAAAAAAAACAAGGAAAAGCTATTTTTTTCCAAATTATTGTTTAAAAATGTTATTGAAATTAAA
Organism: Grallaria varia; assembly: GCA_013396735.1. Lineage (NCBI taxonomy): Eukaryota > Metazoa > Chordata > Aves > Passeriformes > Formicariidae > Grallaria > Grallaria varia. The sequence goes on from VWZG01013133.1 coordinate 94,549, forward strand.
GTATAATAGTTCCAATTTTTGTATTATTTGCTTTTGAATAGAAGCAATATAAAAAGACAGAATTAGTTGGGGGAGGAAAAAGGTCGAGAAGTGGGCCAACAACTCATGAGGTTCAAAACGGCCAAGTGCAAGGTGTTTCACCTTGGTCAAGGCAACCCCTGTAATCAATACATGTTGAGCGATGAACAGATTGAAACCAGCCTTGCCAACAAGGACTTTGGGGTACTGGTGGATGAGAGGCTGGACATGAGCTTGCAATGTGCACTTGGAGCCCAGAAAGTCAACTGTATTCTGGGCTGTATCAAAAGCAGCATGGGCAGTGGGCCAAGGTGGGTGATTCTGCCCTTCTGCTTCACTCTTCTGAGACCCCACCTGGAGTGCTGTGTCCAGTTCTGAGGTCCTCAGCAGAGGAAAAACATGGACCTTTTGGAGCATGTCCAGAGAAGGCCTGTGAAGATGAACGGAGGGCTGGAGCACCTCTCCTATGAAGACAGTCTCATAGTGGGGAACTTCAGGCAGGAGAAGACAAGGCTCTGGAGATACCTTTTTGTGGCCTTCCAGTCCTTAAAGGGGGCTTATAAGAAAGATGCAGGCAGACTTTTTAGCAGGGTCTGTAGTAACAGAGCAAGGGGTAATGGTTTTAAATGAAATGAGGGTAGATTTAGACTTGGTACAAAGAAGAAATTTTTACAGTGAGGGTGGTGAAACACTGGCAGAGATTACCCAGAGAGGTGATAGAGCATCCCATCCCTAGAAACTTGCAAGGTGAGACTGGACAGGGCTCTGATCCTAGTTGTAAATGTCCCTGCTCATTGCAGAGAGGGGTTGGACTAGATGACCTTTAAGGTCCCTTCTAACCCAAACCATTCTATGATTCTATGGTATTTTTCTTTGCATTGAATAAATATGTTGGGGTCAGCATCTCTCATTTTTAGACAAAGAATAAAGCAACACAAATTCAGGTATAATTCTGATTTGGAAAGTCCTGAGGACAAAAGAAATGTTTTCTTTTTTCACCTAGTATTATTTCAGACTACTAAAAATGTAGATAAATATTTTTCAACAGGAAAAAGAATATTTTTTAAAATTATTTGGCCAACTGTTCCATTATAAACCAAACCAAAAAAATCTAAGAAAATCAATGTAAATGAAGGCAAAATAAACAAAAAATCAGTGGAATCTTTTCTCTGATGTGATAACAAACCATCATACTTCTTTAAGTGTCTCTTCTGCAGTTCTGAAATTTGCCACTAGACCAAGTGTCTTTCTCCATGCAGTACTAACCATCTACTACCCCGAGTAAAATAGAATTGAGCATGTAAAGTTGTTGGTCTCAAAAAAAATGACATTATCTTTACATCAAGAATGTCAACGAGGCCTACTGAAGGCCTGAAAACTTGTAAAGTATCTTCATTAAAAGAATCACATGATAAACTTATTGTTCATCCTAAACTGTAAAGAAAATAATGTACTAATATTGTACAGATACAAACATCAAAAAGGGGGGTTTTGATAATTATACAAAAAACAAATGGAGGACATGAATTAAAAGAGAAATTTTAAATATTCTATTATTTTTGCTAACTATACTTATAGTTTCTTTAGTTATCGTAAATGTAATAAGTATATGTCCCTGAAATGTATGTTAGTGTTACCAAAACTGGAATGCAATGGTAGAGTTGTTTTACAGGTTTAAATTAGGTATTGAATAAAGTGTTTTTTTAGAAGGAAATATTCCAAATTAAAATCGATA
>VWZG01013133.1:105750-141088 GCA_013396735.1 Grallaria varia
GAAGGAAGGAAGGAAGGAAGGAAGGAAGGATGGAAGGAAGGAAGGAAGGAAGGAAGGAAGGAAGGAAGGAAGGAAGGAAAATAATTATTGACTGTGCTTCTAGTAGCAGTAAAACTATTCTAGGTGTACATCTCTGTCATGATCTATTTGCGTTTAACTATAAAAAAAGAGTAGTGGAAATATATGCAATGAAATATTGTAAACTGCTGCAGTTTCACTTTGACATCATCAACCACTATATAATTATCTCCCAGTGTATCTGTTATTAAAGCTCAGTACTTGTTAAGGAAAGGTGTTTTTGCTAACATTCAAAATAGCTACGAAAATAAGCATAAAGGCAAAAAGGGTATGTACACACATTTGAAATAAGGTATTATTTCTCTTCTGCAGTCTTTGAGGTTGATCATTGCAACAAATATATTGCCTAGTTTTATTACACCGTTTCTTTCAATGTGTATATGAGCTCAATATAAAATTACCACTATATAAAAAGGTAAGAAATTATGTGTATAGGCACGGTTCAACCCTGTCTGATAAAATGGAAAAAAAAAAAAAGTCAAAGTAGAGCTAAATACTCCTTTGAACATGTTGTGATAATTCAAAATACATTACTGCATGGTTCTAAATGAAGTATAAAGTTGCAAATCTTGTTTCAATTTTTTTTTTTAAGTGGGTAATTAAACGCTGAGACAAATTTCATGGGAAGGGGAAACAACCTTCTTGAACTCTGCAGACTTTCCAAATATAAACAGTTTTTTAGTGACATTAAGAAAATACACTGAAAAAATTATCAAGGAAGCAGTTATCATGAGTTCATGAGCAACAAAAGTCAAAGTGGTCAAACTAAAAGGAATGAAGCAAATGCACAGGCAGTGGAAGCAGGGACATATATTCTGGCAAGAGTATAGACATTGTCTAGTCATGTAGGGAGGGGTTTAGAAAGACCAAGGCACCAGTAGAACTGAAATTGGCAAGAGATGCAAAGAATAATAGGATGTGTTTCTTGGATACATCAGCCAGAAAAGGAAGGTCAAAGAAGGCGTTACACACCCCCTCCCCACTCCACCCCTCATAAGCAGCACTGGCAAACTGGTAAGATGAGAAGAAGACTGAAGTTCTCAACAAATTTTTTACATGTCTTCATTGTCGGTCTCTCTTCCCACACCTCTTGTGCGGATGGGCTCCAAAACGGGGACTGAGGGAGCAAAGTCCCTCGCACTGTATGAGAAGATCAGGTTTATGACCACTTGAGACACTTGAACATAAGTAGATCTATGGTTCCTGAAGACATGCATCTCAAAGCCCTGAGAGGATATCCCGATTTAGTTGCCAAGCCAGTCCCCACGATATTTGAAAAGTCATGGCAGTCAGGTGAAGTTCCAGGTGACTGGTAAAAGGGAAACATTGAATCCATTTTTTAAAAAGCGTAAAAGGAGAACCTTGGGAACTAACAACTTGTTAGCCTCACCTCCGTGCCTCAGAAAGTCATGGAACAGATCCATGCCAAGACACATGGAGAACAGTTTCTGTGATTTGAGACAGAGCACAGCTTCACCAAGCGCAAGTCCTGCCTCACCAACCTAGTGGTTTCCTATGATGGAGTGATTACACCAGTGAACAAGGTAAGAGCTGTGAATGTTTTCTATCTGGATTTCTGTAAGGCCTTTGACTCTCACACAACATCCTCCTCTCTAAATTGGAAAGAGATGGATTTGAAGGGTGGACTGTTCAGTGGATGGGGAATTGGTTGAAAGGTCACATCCAGAAGGTAGTGATCAACAACTTAATGTCCTGATGGACATCGATGACAAGTGGTGTTCCTCGAGGTCCATATTGGGACGAGTAATGTTTAAGGTCTTCACCAATGACATAGGCAACAGGATTAAGGGCACTCTCACCAAACTGAGTGGTGCAGTTGACCTACCTAAAGGAACGAGGTCCTGCACTTGGGTTGAGGCAACCCCCAGTGGGAATGAAGTTGGAGAATGAAGAGATTCAGGGCAGCCCTGCTGAGAAGGTATCACAGTTAAAGAAAAGAAAACTGAAACATTATAGCAGGACCTCCGTAAACTGCATGTTACCTTACTATGGAACATTTCTCTAGTTTTGAAGAAGCATGAAGTACCTTTATTGCCCTAGGGGAAGAAGAAATCTTTTCTGAGCAGAGCAACAGACAAAAGCTGTCATGATTAGATCACATGGTTCAAAGCTCAGAGAACAGCAGGTCAATTCTCTAAATTATTTTACTTGAATATTCTTTCCTATGCTTTGTTTATCCAGTGGTGAAGTACAGCATTCACTTGAATGAACACAAAATTATTGAGATATTTTGAATCTGAATTTTCAGTCATACTGTGGGAGTAGCAGTATACAGTGCATTTTTGTTGTCATGAAAAAGAAACATTATAATGTTCCATTTATATTTTTACTTTATTCATATGATAACTTGGTTTAACCTACAACTTGGCATAGCCTGAAATAGTTTACCAATTTTTAGACAGAAAGAAATATGAATGGAGGAATTTCAACAACGCATTCATGTAGTGTAGACACAGAGCTTTTCACATCCCTTTTCCGGAGTCTTTGGCAGAGTAGCAATAAATTCCACCCATCTGCCACGGTTATGGGCAAGGGAAAAGATTCAGACCAGTGGGTTCTTAGCTTCTAAGCTGCAGTTAGCCGCGACTGAGCCCCGAAAGAAGAGACGCAGACACGGTGTGCAGTTCAGGCACATGGACCGATCTACTTTATTGTAAAAGGCGGTGGGTATTTAAGGGGCAGGAAAAGGGGAGGTCCTGGGAAATCGATCCCTGGACCAGTGATTGGTAGGGTGACAGGATTGGCAGGGGAATTGGAGTGACACAAAGGGAACATGTCCAGGCAAGCTTCCCCAGGACCCTGTACACAGTATCTCAGGTGGCAGGCTGGAAAGCCTATCTCCCAACACCCATCAAAAAAGTCAATTAGGCCATTTGCAATGAAAACCTAGGACAGCTTATGGTTATACAAAATGAGATACTGGTACTATTTTTAATAACATACAAATAATCCTCTGGGGAGGGAGGAGTGTTATGGGTTAATCAGGGAATATCTTTGAACAAGACATGGAGAGTGACTAAAGATGCTATTAAACTACCTATGCTATTAAACTACCTATTTATTTGTTTGTTTATTTATTTGTGGGTTGAAAGGGACAAAAGTCTGTCAGTAAATATTTTCTTTTTGATTAACAGTCTTTCTGGTATATGTTAGAAAACGTCAAAGAAGTTGGTTTATTCAAGTAGGTCTATTTTCACTGACCACTTAAGAAACTTTGTTTCTAGAGTTAGCACAAAAGATGAAAACAATTACACTTAAAATTGGTGGTTGGCTTCTATGAACTCTCATCTATTCCTCTTCTGTGTTACAAATATTCTCTTTCCTCTACTTCCTTTTAAAAAAATCTTGAGTTGCTCTTTGCAGATGCAAAAAATTCCAATTATTTTTAACATGATAATGAAGGCATATTTGTGAGTCTACTCAAGAAATCATAAAGGGAAACCAGCCTAATGAAAAACAGCTTTTTTTATTATTATTCCCAAATTTAATCTACAATTATTTTACTTATAATTCTTTTATTTAAAATAAATTCTTAGAGCTGGTGCCTCCAGTACAGCAGCATCTGTTATTCCGTTAGAATAATTATCTTAATAAAAGTTGCTAACTGCAAGCTGAAGTAGCTTCACACATATATAAGAACCACTAAGAACTCGGTCAAATACGCGATAACAAACTGCAATTTTCACTTGCAAACAACTTGGTTTTAAAAGCAATTATACACTTATATATATATATATATATATATATATAAAAATAAATAAATTTATGAAGATTTTTACTCTGGATGCAGTTGTACACTCCTTTAGTTCGAGAAACTTGAATAAAAAGCCAGAGTAAGTGCACAACCCTAAAATTTTAAATTCTATTCTTAATTCTGTGAGACAAAATGTAATAATAACTTTGGGTACTAGAATAAATGTGTATTTTGTCCACTGAATTCACGAGACATGACACATGACACATACAAAGAGACTGATAGAACTATACATGTACACTCTGCCTGGATTTTCTTATCCATTGCACAACATTACTGAGTGATTAGAATTAGTAGAGATGGCATTAAAATGTAACATTTAGTTCTACACCTGTGAAGCTGACTTAACCCATGTGCTGAATCTTCAACTGTTTTTTCTTTAAAAAGGGGTTTTTTTTCTCTCAGTTGTAATGATCAAGATATAAATAACTCTTTACATTTACAAAGAAAAAAAATACAATCTAAATTCCTCCTTAGTCTATGTTTTCACAGAATCACAGAATAGGCTGGGTTGAAAGGGACCCACAAGGTTCATCAATTCCAACCCCTAGCCCGGCACAGGGCCATCCCCAAGAGTCACACCATGTGCCTGAAAGTATTGTCCAAAAGCTCCTTGAACTTGATCAGACTTGGTGCTGTGACCACTGCCCTGGAGAACCTATTCCAGTGTCCACCCACACTCTGCGTGAAGACCCTTTTTCTAATATCCAACCTAAACCTTCCCTGACACAACTTCAGGCCATTTCCTTGTGTCCTGTCACTGGTCACCACAGAGCAGAGATCAGTGCCTGCTCCTCCTCTTCCCCTCACAAGGAAGTTGTAACTGCAATGAGGTCTCCCCTCAGTCTCCTCTTCTCCAGGCTGAAGTGCCCTCAGCTGCTCCTCATATGGCTTCCCTTCAAGGCCCTTCACCATCTTTGTTGTGCCCCTTCAGACTCTTTCTCAGAGCTTAATATCTTTCCTAAACTGTGGCTCCCAAAACTGCCCACAATATCCAAGGTGAGGCCGCCCCAGTGCAGAGCAGAGCAGGACAATCCCCTCCCTCAACCGGCTGGCGATGCTTTGCCTGATGCCCCCCAGGACACGGTTGGCCCTCCTGGCTGCCAGGGCACTGCTGACTCATATTCAACTTGTCATCAACCAGGACCCCCAGCTCCCTTTCTGTGGCACTGTTTTCCAGCGTCTCATCCCCCAGTCTGTATGAACATCTGGAGTTGCCCCATTCCAGTTGCAGAATCCGGCACTTTCCCTTGTTAAACATCATATGGTTGGTGATTGCCCAATCTCTAATTTGTTGTGATCTCTCTGCAGGGTCTCCCTGCCTTGGTGAGAGTCAACAGCTACTCCCAGTTTTGTGTCATCTGCAAACTTGCTTAGTATCCCCTCCAGTCCTGTGTCCAAGTCATTTATGAAGACATTGAAGAGCACAGGGCCTGAGATGGAGCCCTGCAGAGCCACACTAGTGACAGGTCACCAGTCTGATGTCTTCTGCTATATTACCTGAGTCTTTCACTAGTATACAAAAACAAAAACAAAAACCAACCACATAGTAACGCACAGTGGGATGATTTAGGAATAGAATTTGGACTCATGTTTGAATTGTTTTGGTTTTATGAGTTTAATTCTGGCTTCTATAGCTGCACTTCATGAATTTGTCAGATTCTGATTTCAATTACACTCCTATCATGTTGGCATAATTTCCCATATACTACAGGTGTTATTTCTGATTTACATTAATATTAGTTTTGTAAGATTTAGTGCCACAGCTATTCTGGAAGAGTATTCTAAAATGCCTCATGCCTGTCAACTAATTATGTCTTTGAAGGCTTGTATTTTAAAAATAATACGCAGTAAAACATGTATTTATCCAGTTTGGGTTTTTTTAATTCTCAAATATAGAAGATTGTTCAGGCACTCACATATTATTGACTGATGTTATTCCTCTTTTCTATAATTCCCACAGAATTACAGAATTAATTTTAACAATAAATGGTTATCATGATAGAAATTAAGCTATTGCAGGCTTTTCATTATAATTATCTGCCATGAAAGAGAAGGCAGTAGAAAATAATGAGATGAAAAACAATTGTTTAGTCATAAAAGGAGGATTCCATTACCTTCTAGATGTTACCTGTCATTATACCAACAATTTAAAACAGGTCTACAGAATGCATACTGTGTTTATCTGTTTCTTTGAGGATTTATATTAAAAACACATCCACAGTAAAGATATGCAAATATCACTGGGACTGGGCAAAGCAGGGACAGAGACTTTGTGGTCGGTACTACAGCTGAGCATCAGTTTGTGAAAGATGATGTCCCCACACAGAAGACACAACTTTTGCTCTGAGACAGTAATCCATGAACAACACCAATAAAATGGGAAAAAGTCTTCCTTGGCCTAAGCTTTTAGCATTATGAAAGTACCAAAATTACCACGGAAAAGGTGGATGTCTGCTCAGTTATGTATATTCTCTCTGGAATTTACTGTAGAAAAAAATGTTGGAAGGCTTCATTATAAGGTTCTCCAAGCTACCAGAGAGGGTTGCTAAGTTTCTTAAGTCCTTTTTTAAAGTACCTATGAACTGGTATTCCATGGGCATTCTTCAGAAAGAATTTTTTAGCTTTTCCTCAAGTTACTTTTTTTTTTTTTTTTAACTGAAACCCATGGGACAGCAGATATGATAGTCAATTAAAGGTGCAACTGGAAATTATAACCAGCAATTGCATACTTGGACGACAACAGAAATTCAGTAGGATATAAACAGACCCTGCAACTGAGATCCCAGTTTTCATTCAAGGGCTCACTGGACTAAGTGGTACTTCCAACAAGCACCTTTTTCTCAAATCCATTTTCATCAATTCCCTAGAATCATAGAATTATTTAGGTTGGAAAAGACCTCTAAGGCGATAGGGTCCAACCATTAAGGTAGCACCGTTGTGCTCACCATTATACCATATACCCAAGTGGCACATCCATATTCTTTTTGAACACTTTCAGGGATGATGATTCCATTACTTCTCTTGGCAGCCTATCCCAATGCCTGACCACACTTCCAGTAACAACATTTTTCCTAGTATCCAATCTACACCTTCCCTGGTGCAACTTGAGATCATTTCCTCTTGTCGCTAGAAGCCTGGGAGAAGAGGGTGACTCCCACCTTGCTACAATCTTCTTTCAGGTAGCTATGGAGATGAGATCACCCCTGGGCCTCTTTTTCTCCAGGCTAAACAACCCCAGTTCCTCAACCACTCCTCATAAGACCTGTGTTCCAGAACCTTTACCAGCTATGCTCCATGTCTTTCTTATAGTGAGGAGCCCAAAACTGAACACAATACTTGAGATGCAGTCTCACCAGTACCGATTACAGAGGGAAAATCTCTTCCCTAGTCCTGCTGGCCACACTATTTCTGATACAAGACAGGATGCTATTGACCTTCTTGGCCAACTGGGCACGCTGCTAGCTGGTGTTCAGCTGCTATCAACCAGCACCCCCAGATGCTTTTCCACTGGGCAGCTTTCCAGCCACCCTTCCCTAGTCTTCAGTGCTGCCTGGGATTGCTATCACCTGAGTGTAGGACCCAGCACTTTGCCTTGTTGAACCTCATGCCACTGGACTCAGCCCACCAATCCAGCCTGTCCGGATCCCTCTGTAGAGCCTTCCTGTTCTCCTTTAATTGCTTTCACATAACCAGCTAAAAATTATGACTTTTTTAGATTCAGAACATCGTGCAGCTTTTCCATTAATGCGCACAAGCAGTTGAGTTCTCCTGTACCTCCATTTTCACAAGCCTCTATACTATAGGAGCATTCCACCTTATCATTTTCCCTGACATCTTTGCTTGAAGTACCTTGACAACACTGGCAGGCCAGTGCTTACCAGCACTCCTTTTCATTTCCAGTCCTTTAAAATAGATTGAAATGTGTGCTGTGTCCAATCACCATAGACTTTAAGGGTTATTTAAATGAGCACTTTTAGGTAAGAAGATATTTGTAATGAATAAAAATTCATGTGGACACAGATGTAATCAGGCTCCTAAAAGTACAATCTATTTATTTATCTGAATCAAAAAGGACTTATCATGGTAATTTTTTTTTTTAAAAATTATAGTAGTCTCAGCAAATATTAGCATTATGGAGAAAAAATTGTAAACAGCTTTTTTTTTCTTTTAATTCAAAGCTATATAAGTTCATACACATTTACCTTTCTTTTTGATTCCAGCAACAAACAGGATAAAAAGTGATACTTGAGAGTACTTGCAGAAGATGACTGGCTTATCAAATTTCTTTTCCAGGTAGAAACTAAAGAGCTTTGCATCATCCTCATCATCATTAAAAATAAAAATAAAAAGGTGAAAAAAGGAGCAATATTCAAGAATAACAAACAGAAAAAGGTTTATGAAAATATATATTGTTTAAACTGAAAGGATGTTTTTTATTCAGAAATGCATTCAAACAGCTTAAACTACATTAAATAGATTACATTGTAATATGGATGCATTTGAAACATTTCTTATATATATGAAAAACATGCTCTGATTCCAGCTAAAGGCAAAGAAAACAAATTGTTTAACATTTAAGAGCTACATGAAACTATAAAGTTCATCAATGCAACAACCATATAAAACACACACCTAAGAAAAAGTACTGGCACAATAGTATTCTTTTTTTGTGCTCTGAGAATGTGAATAGTCACTGAAGTATCCCATAGGCAGTCACTGCTTCCTATAGATTAATGAAGTTTCATGTTTGGATCAGAATCATCAAAGCTCCAGGACAAAACATCAGCGCTCCAGGAATTCTGTAATATGAATGTTCAAAATCATAGCTTTTTAGAAATTTCATACTGAGAAAAACACTTAAATCATTGAAGTGTTTTTCAAAACCTTGATCAGAATCTCAAAGGGACCTGTAGCAATGGCTGCTACTTTCTTTAATGGATTCTAAATTCAGTTTTAGGGGCTTACATTTTGAGTTCTTCTTTTCTTCCTACTCTGCCAGGCTATCCTTTAGAAACAATGTATATTACAGGGATTGTTTTCAAAGTATGTGATCCCCAGTCCTCTGATTTATCTGGGTGCTTAGGTTTCTTTGTCCTCTGACGTGCTCAGTCACAAGAAAAATTCTGGAGATATAGCCGTTTGTCACTGCAGTGGCTGTACTGGAGGCACCAGCACTAAGAATATCCTAGTGCTCCAATAGCCTCCATCTCTGAAAGCAGTACTGGCAGACAGCACGTATGTCACAGTGGCATCGATGCTCCCTGGGTCCTCAACCCCACAGCTCACAGGTATTGAAAGAGCATTACAACCAACTGTCCTCATGTGCCAGTACCAATATCAGAACTTACGTTTGTCACCTGGGGCATGGTGACCCACTTCTGTCTCCCCTGTCTTGGGTCCTCCCCATGTAGAGCACAGGTATCACAGCCACAGGTACCAAATTAGAACTTTTTTTGAGGTGCTGCTTCTCCCAACACAAAATCATCAGTGACAAGCTTATCACAGTCTTAGGAAAAAAATTACAAACTTCTGATCTGATTACTTCCAACACATGGTTGGTGAGTTTAACCCCTCACATCTGTTGGGAGGGCAGAAGTGGACAGTTTTAATAGGCTCCCTCAGTCACTAAGAAACCTGTTTAAACCCTTCATGGAAATGCTTTCATGCCTACCTCTTAAAATAACTATTAAGTTATTTTGGGGTTTCTTCTGTGGTTATATTCCATAATTTTCTTTATTATTAAATTTAAAGTCAGTGGTCATTTGTTTTGAGAAACTGAGATAATCTGTGATTCCCCAGAAGTGATACAAACAGGTGAGGCATATCTTCCATGTTTATCACTAAATCAACAAATTAAACCACACATTTTACAAAACCCTTTCAACTTTTCTGTATGTTAGAAAATGGAAATAACTTCAGACCTTCATACACTTCCATGATAGCTCCCTGAAGTCTCTTTGCCATGATTAGGTAGTCTTCATGAGCCACATGCCAAGCAGAAGGTGATTGCTTCTTTTTTTGCTTTCTAATGCAATACCATCACTGAATATTTACAGATACAGTAACATAAATAATTTCCACTTCTGATGTGTCTTGATGATTCATTGTCAATTAGCAATTTTGTCATTCCTTATCAGTGCAGTAACTTTGCTTAGAAGGGTTATTTTGAGATGTTAACCTTAAATACAGAGATTTCAAGTTTTGGGTGGTAGCTTTGCTTATCATATGTTCCTGGTCCTCGCTACTGTTTTCCTAATTGATTCATTGATATATTTGGATAAGACTCTCTACATTATATTTAGAAAATAAGAATGATTTTTGGAAGGAAACTTTGTGAACTGGAAGTATTTCAGCCAATATTTTTGTACATTTTTAGATGGAATCTTTGAGCAGGATTTCAGGCATCAATGCAAAAAGTAAGAATTGTACAGAGAGAGGAAGACTGAACCCAAAAATGCAGAAACTGAAAGCCATTTTAAAGCAATACAACAATTTAAAAAAAAAATCTAAATAATTATTGTTCAATTTAAAAAGAAAGTAAATTATTCATTTTATTCATGCAAAAGATAGAACACAGACCAAGCATTTCTACCTAACAGACAGAAAACATACAGCACCTAGCAACAGGGCAAGTTTAATTCAAATTGAGCAAGTTTTAAGTTCTTTCCAGATTGTGCTAGATTCAACAAAATATTTTTTTCCCATTTATTTCTCGGTATTACATTACTAATTTTCAAGTTATTTTGTCTTCTTGAGATTTGGGTAGGGGAGTAACTTCAAAGGAATCTGAGGTCTGAGCTGTTTAGATCCTTTGTTCACAACGTGTTCATGATTATTTAGGGTTCAAGTATAGTTTATTCAACAGTATTCACTAATCAAAATCAGCCTTTAAATGTCAGTGGTCATTTTCTGTGTACTTTGGTTTCAAAAGGTGGAGTTTTGGTCACCTGTTTTGAACAAGATGCTAAATGAGCAAACAGAATAAGAAACTGAAAGAAAATCTTTATGTTAAGTACCACAAAATTAAAGTTATTTTAGAAAGAGGTCAAAATCTTCCCTTCAAACTTATATTTAATTTCAACTTTTTTTTTAACTTCTTTGTGTTATTTCTATGTAAGCTCAATTTAAGGCAATAGTGCACCTTTAAAGTTGGTTGTACATAAAAGCACATGGAAGACACACAATATGTAGACATTCTGCTTTTTTAATAAACTTATTTTTAAAATGTAGTAACTGCTCTGCAGTAGGAAAAGGAATGAGGAAACTCAAGAAGTAGTGGAAAGCAATTCAGTTTCACAGTCTTGTGTATTTATAATCCTGAGTTCTTTTGTTTTGTTTTGATTTGGTGGATTTTTCCTTCTTTTAATTTTCTGTCTCTGCATAGTGTACCCCATGCAGAAGCAACTCTTTAATATTTTGCTCCAACCTGAAAAAAAGTAAAGCATCATTGACCTTACAGTTGTCTGATCAATTTCTTTTAACCAAATTAAGAGAAATTTTACCAAGCCTACAGAAATATTAAAATTTACTGTGTCAACATTTTTTTTTCCCGTACAAAGAATGATGAAATGCACATTCTTCAGCCAGTAATGTTGCTCAATTGGCAACAGCAGAAATTTGTAAACTTAAGGTATAAGAACAAGGAACAGTCAGGTTAGGACTCACTACTTTGTAGAAATTTTTAGGGAAAAAAGTATGTACTTCGTGAAGAATGTTTTTCTTCCTCATTTTTTTCCTTATAATTTCATTTATTTCAAGTAGGAATAGAAGACAAATGAAGAAAGAAAGGAATGCTTAAAATAGCATTTCTATTTGCATATGTACCATTCTTAAAGTATTCCAAAAGATCATGAAGAATTCCAGGGCTTTTATGGAGATATTAAATAAGTTCTTACAGAGGTTTATGGATTGTTTTCAAAGCTGTGTACTAGAGAGAACTCAAAAAGATCAGAAAATCATCTTCTAGCACATTTCTTCTAAAGAAATATTTGGAGCCAAGAGTCTCCTGAGAACATTTTCTGAATGACTGATGGCTGAAATAGTCACAATCTTTAATTTTGATTATGTAAGTTTGTAATCTTTTAAGAAATTCTTGTATTCTTCTTATACATTTTATATGCTATTCAGTGCCTCATCATTTCTTATTCTTGATGCTTCATAATAAACTTTACCTTCGTAAGAATGAAAGAACAGCCATACACCATTAAATCAAAGTTTCACCCAGCTTGGTATACCGTGTCTGACAGTGTCAATTAGAGTATACTTAGGGAAAAGGCAGGAAACAAGACATGTATAACATGGTTTTCTCTTGACAAACCTTTACAATAAGATTATCTTTAGCACAAGGATATCAGTAGCAATATCGTTATACTTGTACCTCCAATGCATTTCTCCTAAAAGCTAAACAACAGTTTTCTTATTCACTTCAGAAGAGCAGAACCTTTTAAAAGGCAACAGTATCTCTGTAAAATCACTAGGGAAAAATATATTTAGAAAAAAAGTTATGTCGGAAGTAATCTTTAAATTCCTTCTTTCAGGATTCACTATACAAAAAAACCTTTAATCAAGTAAGGGCTGATTTAACAATAAATCATTTGAAGATGAAGCAGTTACCCCTTAAGTTTAGCCAAAGAAAAACTGTTAAATGAGAATACAGTTGACCTACCTACTTAAATCCTGATTCTGAATTCATGACACTCTAAATCTGCAGCTGCTCCAGCAGTGGTTAGTTGAATTAAATAAAAGAGTTTGGCCATTTCAAATATGTTCAATACCGATTTCTCACTGCTTAATCTGTTTTTATTAACTGGCATTGGTTATTAAAGTCTTATATAAAACAGACTTAAATTCAAATGTAGCTGTGTTCTCCATTTGGAATGAGTCTTCAATTTCTTTTCAGCAAAAATTATTCCTAGATGCAGTAGTATGAAACTTTGATTTCCTGAGATGACATAATTATTTAGTTCCATTTTGCAATGAAACCCCCAAATATTAAAGTACTCAGAAGCAAATGCTAAAAATGAGTTATATTTCATATTGATTAAACATTGAATATAAGCAATGTTAAAATATTTTTTAAGCTTTTTTAATTTTTTTTTTTAGGCACATAGTCGTTTGCTTCAATCCAGTCGAAACACGATATTTTCTTCCCCTTTTTTATTTTTTGATGCTAATAGAAAACACTTTATTCAGAATTAGATATCTGATGATATCTTTCTAGTTTTTTTCTTGCACTTTTTCATTCCTATGTAAATAGTACAAATCCAAAGTCTTCTGTCTTTTACCACCCGACACGTACGGAAAACATTACTTCAGTCAGTGGCAGAAGTGTCAGAACAGGGATGAGGAGGGTAAACAGGCATAGCTGTTGTTCCTTGAGCAAAGGTGGCCAGGGATAATAGAGTTAGGAACTAAAGCTGCAGACTAAATGAAAAATAAAGTTAGGAAATAAGGTACAGAGAGGATTTCAGCGCATTTTAAAACCTGTCCAATAGCCTCTGCGCAAATCCTTGGGAATCACAATTTTCTCTTTCAGTCAAGGTCTTCTTTCTCCTGCAGCAGCCAGTTACTATGTTGGAAAATATTTCCTGCTTTAGAAAAGGCTCTTCTGCAGTTAGGCAATAGGTCATTGCAATGGGCTTGTTCAACTTGAGAAAACTAGTATGCAAGGTTTAGAAAATCTTTGATGGAAATACTGAATTCCGGGAGAAATGAAAACACAGGGAATGTCAGTGTAGGTTGAATAAAAAAGGCAGTTCATACTGATGTGCAAGTCAATATCTTTCCTTGTAATATAATCAGATATTCCAGACAAAGTGAAAGCACTGAAACCAATGGTTAGGTTTTTCTTAAATCTGGCTAAAGAATTAAATATCTAATTAAGATTCTCAGTCAATGTTATCTTAATTGACTAATACATCATTCTGTTAACACTAATGGGAAATTAAATATGCTTGATCGATATTCAAACAATGAATTCTGGTTAATTGACATTGATCTTAATGGGCATTACTTTAAAATATTAGCTTATATACATCCACAGCTGCGGGGATTATGTATTACAATATTAATTTTCAGGATATCATTTGCAAGAAACATTAGTAATAGTTAGTGAGCTTTCTTTATATATGAAGAGGAATTGCAACCAGTCAACCCAGAAAGAAAAATTAAATTATCCCCTTACAAATAATATTTTATTTTTCTCATTACATTGTTTTTCCTTTTCTGTTAAAGTGACTACTCTGAACAATTAAAGACTTCTAAATCATAATTTACAAACTATGCTGAATTATGCTCACATGTAAAATGAAGTAAATGGATTAATTAAGAAAAACAATTGCAGTAAAATGCAAGTATGTACAGGAATAAAAAGAAAGCTGTAGACTAAGGAATTGAGATGAAACGCCTGATTGTTGGATGCAAAAGACTCTTAATACCCTCTGGAATGAGTGGAAGTTAGTCATTTAGACTGGAATTTCCTAAAGGGGGTAGCAGCAATTAATATCTCATTTTCCAAACGCTTGAGAAGAATGAGCTTCAAGGAAAACAATACTCAAAGGATGATCCCTAGCACTTTCTGAAATCCTTATCAGTATTTATTTCCTTGTTAGGAAAAGAAAGACAAAAATACCATCGATTTCTAGTTTAAATTTTAATCTTGTTTTGTTGTAGATGACTAATAGAATCATGGACTGAGAAGTCATCTGACATTTATTTGCACCCTATTATTTAGATTAATGTAGCAGGTAATTTCTAAGAGCTCACTATTATTTTATTTAGTGTCTTAATAACATTTAACCACTTACATTAATGTGTGGATTCTTTTGTTGTGTATATATATATATATATATAGATATGCTATGAATCATTAATCTGGTAAACAAATCAGGTCTAGTGTTTCAGAAGACATCTCAAAAAGCCTCACAAAATAAGAGATAGTCCTAACAAAGAGGTCAGTGGTATTGAAAATGAAAGTTAAGAGCACTGTTCAATCTGCAAAGCATGTCATTCTACTAATAAGTAATCAGTGAACAGAAAACAACTACACAAGCATTGCACCTAGAGTTGTTTGGCAAGTAAATGACTAAATTAACCCCAGTTTGTCCAGAGGATAAATTCTTATTTGAAATACAATGAGAAAAATCTTAAACAAACAGAAATCTTACTAACACAACTGAAACATTAGCAGAGCCTCATTTGACACAATGAGAACGCAATAGGCTTTAGAATTCACTGGTTTTAATTCTCCCCTGAAACGCTGAGACCTCACTTCATAGTTGACTGAAGTTAAATGGAAGTCTTCGCAGAAATCCCACATAGCAGATCAGCACCTTCAGGTCGCTCTTATGGCAAAGAACATAGTAGCTTTAATTCTACCCTTTTCCTTTCTATCATCTATTACCACAGTAATTCAGACCAGCATTAAGCTACCAGGCAGTGAAATGGGAGACCAAGGTTTGACTTGTCATTTTGCCACAAATTTTAAATGTCATCCTTGACAAGTCAATTTGACTTGTCTTCAGTCAAATTCACAAAGTCATCTGTGCATCAAAATTTCAGTTGACTGCAGTGAGAAACAGACTTCTATATATCTCTCTAGATCTGGGGTTCAGATCTGCATCCAGATCTGGGGTCTCCAGAATGGAAAGGACACGGATCTGTTAGAGTGAGTCCAGAGGAAGTCCACTATGATCACAGGGCTGGAACACCTCTCCTACAAAGACAGGCTGAGGCAGCTGGGGTTCCTCATCCTGAAGAAGTCTTTGCAGTCTTCCATTACCTAAAGGGAGACTACAAGAAAGATGGGGAGGGACCTTTCACAAGGCCATGCAGTGATAAAACCTCTTTACAGAGAGGGTAATCAGGCATTGGAATGGCCTGCCCAGAGTGGTTGTAGATTCACGGTCCCTGGAGACTTTTAAACTGAGATTGGATGTGGCACTGAGTGCCGTGATCTTAAACGGACTGGAGTTGGACCAAGGGTTGGGCTTGATGATCTCAGAGGTCTTTTCCAACCCAATCAATTCTATGATTCTATGAAAACTAGAGGGAATGTCTTCAAACTAAAAGAGAGTGGGTCTAGATTAAATATTAGGAAGAAATTTTTCCTATGAGTGTGGTGAGGCACTGGAACAGGTTGCAACATGCTCTAGTGGAAGTTGTCTCTGACTGTGACAGGGGAATTGGAACTGGATGATCTTTAAGGTCCCTTAATCACCCAGGCCACTCTATGAATCTATGATCTGACTTCAGTATTGCTGTTGTGCCTGTAATCTGTGCAGCTCAAGTCTGAACTCACACCTGCCTTTATAATATTTGCATTGCATTTATTTAGACTCTCAACTGCAGACTCCATCAGCTGGCCTGATAATCAAAGTCTGATCTCTAAAGAAGTTTAGAGAGCTGTAACACTTGCCTTGTAACATTTAGTCTATGCATTTATTAGGAACAGGAGTGAACTATGTGCACCAAAACTGGGTTCATCTCTGTTCCTTTAAATATTCTGTCAGTCAGATACAGACATTACATACTGCAAGCTCCAATGTTCACACAGCTAATCAGAGAGCTAAACCATGGACTTTCAAGCAAGAAAGGAAATTCATTTTGGGAAAACTACACAGCTGCCAGAATCCACAGCTGGGTGGCAAAAAAATACACACAGGCCACAGGTCTTCTTGGCTGTATATATCAAAGGGTTTTAGACATGCGCTGTGCTGTCTTCTGAGTCATTCCTATCCCCTCCTTCTCTTCCCTTTCTCCACTTGTGAGAAAATGAATGCTTCTTCTCAGATAAGGGTTATTGTCTTATCTAGTTTAGCTGAGAAAGGGCTCTGAGGGAAAGACAAAGAGTGGTAGTTCTCACACATTCTCTCAACATATGTTTCATTTAGCCACAACAGGTGTCTTGAGCAAAGAGAAGTTTCCAAAACATTTACCTCCTCAACTATTTCTTTCTCAGGGTCCCCTCAAACCTTGCACATACCTTCTCTTCTCTACACTCACAGGATTTTATGCCCTGCTTTGCTGTTAAGCCCTATTAATTTGGGTTCACTTTATTTCAGGGTTTCTTGATGAAGAAGAGTTGATGACCTATTGACCCCAATTTATTGAAATAAATTTCTAGACAGGCCACTAATGAACTTGAATTCTACCTGTGTGAAAACTTGTTATATTTGTCAGAGATGCCCCTGGCACCTGATATGCAGAAAATTACAACCTGGGATCATTATGTTGTTTTATTAGAATGATCTTATATTGGTGGTCTAAGGAGACTGGGGAGGAGAGCCATGTTTCATGGATGCGTTGAAGCCACCTTTAAGCATAGGCCATCAAAAGCATCTCTTCACAAATGAAGCTCTGAACCCACTGTTATTCATTGTATATTTAGAAGAGCATAAACACACATCAGTTGTGTTAGTTTGACTGAACAAACAGGGAGGTGTAGATCTGCACCTCTGTCAGAAGAGCAGCTGAGCTTTTCACGGGTACAAATGACACAGAAAATTTAAGGACTGTAATGTGGTTACAGCCATCTTTAGATGTCTGCTTCAGAAACCCAAACCTCAGTTCAAGCAAGGCTTCTAAAGGATGTTCAAACTCTTAGGGGGAGTTGGGAACGCAAGAAAGTAGACACAGATAAGAACACATAACACACATGTATGTCAATATCCATTCTATATTGTTAGCCATATGAAGAGCAAAGATTGCTAAAACAATGGGAACTACAAGTACCTAAGACAGATGGTACCTCAGGACAGCTAAAGCAACAATTAAAACAAATGTAGCAGAGCATCAGCTCTGGATACGCTCTGAAATGTAATGAATGCAGTTGCAGAGCTGTAGCTAATTAAAAGGGATGCAAAAACAGCTACATCTTGTTTTGTACCCGGCAATATGCTAAAAGTGGACACTGGCAGACCATCTGAAGCAGTAAAGGCTATCGGGTCAGTTCTTTGCAGGGAAATTTCACTAACAGAACAAGAAAAATAAACTAGCGCATATGATATGCATGTAATAAAAAAGGCAAAGCTAGCAAAAGCCATTCTAAGACAACTCTTTTCTGTGATTTTACTTTTTGAATTTAAAACATTATTAAATCTTGCAAATAGTGAGGAAAATCATATTGTTTCAACCATTCATGGCTGATTTGATTTGACTTACTCACCAATGAGCCTTGGTGTTGAGATTAAAACAGTTGAAAACACTAAAGAATCCAGGACTCTGATTTCAGAATCTCAAAAATACAACTGTTTAGATGAAAGAGTCCCAATATTGGTCTTTGAGGCATGTAGTACATTAAAGTATTGTGAAAGATTTTGTGGAGCTAAGGTGCTTACTTGGCAAATTTCAATGAACTTTTCCATTGAACTATTCATAAGATACCATAAGTATTATGTTCTTCAGAAAAAAATATGACCTGAAATGCACATACCCTTCAACACTGTGAAACTCAGTACTATATTGCTATTAAGACTTGGATGCTGCATCAAGATGTGCTCTAGCAGAGAGTCTACATATAAAAATAAGTCATAAATGTTCAAGCACTGGTGCTACACAGTAGCTCCTCATCCCCATTGTTTTATGCAGAACTTTCTTAGCAGTTAAATTTTCTGTCAATAAATATCTGAAAATATGGAAAGTAGGTATTACCTCTACATGGCATCTTTTACTCAAGAATGTTTGTGGTAGTTTAAATTTTAGACTCGGGTGAGGTTTGTTGTTCTTTAGGCCTTCCTTAACAATTGGAGTCAAAAACTAAGGAAGTATTCCTTCCTATTCCCTTATGTAATCAGGTGTATTTAAGGAGGTAAGGAGGAGGTCCTCTCTCTCTTGGGCTCCAGCTTTTCTCCCTGTCACCAGCTCAGACAGCAGCACTCAATGTTTAGGCCTCGCTTATCCATGTGGGCTGAGGCCTGATCTGAAAGCTCTGTCCGAGTCCGTGTCCAAAAAGGAAGGAACCTCCTGTTCTTAAGGGACATTTGGTGAGATTTGATTGTATTAGTTATTTTGTTAAGCTAATCCCTGAGTTCCAATTGTCTATATTTGTTGTGTTTTTACCTCCTTTTGTCCTTTTTCCCCTTCCCTTTTTTTTCCCCTTTTCCCTGCTGGGATTGGTTGGGGTTCCATAGGGTTCCTACTCATATGTATATAGTGTTTAATTGTATATAATTATATATATGTAGAAATATATTTCTTGCTACAATTTTCCTTTGCTACTGGGTTTTTTTTTTCCTTTCTCTTTCTCCCTTTTGAGAGGGGGGAGGTTGTGTGGTTATGGTGTGGGCTTGGCTGGGAGCCAACCAAAACTATTACAGTGTTGAATGAAAAGTCTACACAAGTTGTTATACCACAACTTTGGAGACAGATCAGATCTGCGTTTTGCTGAGCAGCTATTACAGTAAGAATAGTAACTTCTCTATTTACCTACCTGCAGTTTCCAATATTATTATTCTCCACAGTCAGGATATTTTCTTTATTTCACTAAGATGATAAAAATTGTCCTCACTTTGTTCAGGATGCTGTTCAGGGCTGTAAATACTGCTTGGATTTGATTTTGTTTCATTATTCCCATCACTAGAGAAAAAGCTAGTAAAGTAGGGTGGTAAGCATAGAAACCCGTTTACTTTGGTTTGCCTATGAAGCAAGGCAGAATCACAGCGGAACTCTGGAGAAGAAAAAAAAAAAAAAAAAAGAGGGAAAAAAAAAAAAAAACGGTTATCTGAACTTTTCCTGCTTTTCTACCTTTCACTGTGATGTTGCATAAGTGACATGCCATGAGGGAAAGAGGAACAAGACAGAAAGAGAGTGGTCTGTACAGTGTGAAAAGTGGGACAAGAGTAGAAAGGATCAGACTGTAGAAAGTTTTGTGATATGGAAAGAAACTTTGTTAAAGAAATCTTAAGCTTTCAGAAGTTAGTGATCCAGTTTCAGGAGAAGTGAAAGAAAAGTGCAGAAACTCTACACTCTTAAATCTATTTAATTTTGTGTATTCTTTCTATGACAGACTCTTTCCTTGTATAATTCTGCACTATTTATCAGAAACTATCATTACTCTTTTGTCAAAGATAAATACGAAGAACCTGGAATATCGTACATTTATGTGTGTGTGTGTGTGTATAACTATATATATTTTTTCTGTCACTGGGGTCTTTATATAGATTTTACTACTTGACACATTTTTAACTAAGACTCAGACCATTTGGTCTAGTTATTGTTTTCTGGATTTCATAGAATAGAATCATAGAATCAACTGGGTTGGAAGAGACCTCCAGATCATCAAGTCCAACCCTTGATCCAACACCACTATGATTACTTGATCATGACACTAATTGCCACATCCAGTCTCATCTTAAAAACCTCCAGGGACGGTGAATCGACCACCTCTCTGGGTGGGCCATTCCAATGCCTGATTACTCTCTCTCTCTGTAAAGAATTTCTTTCTAATATCCAACCTATATTTCCCCTGTCAGAGCTTAAGCCCATGCCCTCTTGTCCTACTCCTGGTTGCCAGAGAGAAGAGACCAACCCCCACCTGGCTACAACCTCCTTTCAGATAGTTGTAGAGAGTGATGAGGTCACCTCCAAGCCTTCTCTTCTCCAGGCTGAACAACCTCAGCTCCCTCAGCCTCTCCCCATAGGACTTGTGCTCCAGTCCCTTCACCTGCCTTGTTGCTCTTCTCTGGCCCCGCTCCAGCACCTCAATATCTTCCCTGAACTGAGGGGCCCAGAACTGAACACAATACTCAAGGTGTGGCCTCACCAACGCAGAGTCCAGGGGAAGGATCACTGCCCTGGTCCTGCTGGCCACGCTATTCTTGATACAAGCCAGGATGCCATTGGCCTTCTTGGCTACCTGGGCACACTGCTGGCTCATGTTGAGCTTCCTGTCAATCCAAACGCCCAGGTCCCTTTTGCCTGACTGACATAAAACTGTATCTACTGCAAGGTATATACAACAACTAATTTAATCACATATTTTTGTTTCCAGGAGTGCTTTTGTTAATGCCATATTAATTCAAATGAAAAGACCTTTTCCATGCCCCAACTCTGGAAAAATTTGACTTCTTTATCAAAGTGATATCATAGCAACTTTTTAATTGTATGATTTGAAGCAATAAAAAAGTCTGCTAGTGGCCTATTTATGACTTCAACTTTATAACGTTTATTTATGACTTCAACTTTATAACGTCAACATCTAAAGTTTAGTCAGCCCACTCAGGCTAGATGTCTAGCTAGATCTGTAGGCATAAGGAAAAAATAATGATGGTGTCACACTGGATATCATGATCTGTCTCTTGGACAGATCTTTTTCAACAAGCTGAAATAACTGGTGCAGTTAAGGTACCTAACCAAAGTTAAGAGTGAATTCTGTGTTTGGCATTTGCTTTATTGTACAACTGACTGTATTTTTCCAACACTGTTCAGTGGTAGTGCTTTCACACTGCAATCACGACTTGGTCTATCCTACTTGTAATCAGCAACAACATTCAGGACACAACAGAGAGATCCAAAAGGAATGATTTTTCTTAACCTTTGCTTAGTCAAATACGTATGCAAGTATTTTATTAATTATCAAGAAGAGTTTTAGAAACAGAAATCTTACTGAATTGGACACAGAATTTCCCTTGGATCTCTGATTATTTTTTTCTTACAACTAACTTATTGAACCCACCACCAGTAAAGTATTATCTGCCCATTGTTTTGTAAATGTGAAATGTTTTTATCTTTGAAATAAAGCTTAAAGAAAAATATACTCAGAATCAGTCCCTTAAAACCATGTCAAAGGGAAAAAAGTACAATCAACAAGAAACTGAATTTAAAATGCATTAAACTCAAAAGAAATGCCTAATTAACCCCTTGCCCTTTTTATTTGGAATGGATTTGGGTGAAGAAAAATATTCAGGAGACAAAAAAATTCCTGATGACATTATGATCAATAATATTTTTCCTGCTGCCAACAGAGCTGTACAAAAAGTTTAAAAAATCCAACAAAAAACAACCAACCAACCAAACAAACAAAAACAAACAGAAAAAAAAAATAAAGGAAAAATTGTAACAATGTTAAATAACTAAATAACTTAGGCTGGTATCTGTATGTATTGAAAACTTAATACTTCCGGCAGAAAGATCCAATTCTAAACATTTTGAGTTGCCCTATGAACTCAGAATTCACTTAATCAGAAGCACAAATTTGCTTTGTTTGGTTTACTGCCTTCTTAGGAGTTGATAACCACTTAATTTAATCAAATTGAGCACCTCACACAATCCAGCCCTTCAAACACTTTTGAACTTCAAGTTCAGCTCCAAATGCTGTTGTCAGGCCTTATCACAGATTAATTTATATTACTCATTATATTCATTATAGGATTAACCTTTAGGATTAGTTGCAGTGCACGAACACTGAGAAGACATAATACCTCTCAGAAAAGAATTTCAGGAAAGACTCAGTTTAAAGGCAAACCTATGAAAAATAAGTGGACAAAAAAGAGGAAGTATCTGTTTTTCCTCTTTAATTTTTTATTACAGGTAAATTTGTTGGGTTCAGGGCTTAGCAATTTCTCCTTGGTTCCCTTTTAAAAAGTCATCAAAAATGTTCTGCCTAATATGCTTGGAATTAAATGCAACCTGTAAACTCCACCTGTCTGTCTCTCAAAAAAAAAAAAAAATCCTTTGCATAATTCTTTGGAATTTTTAAGGATTTAAAGAGTACAATTGCCTGTCTCAAACACTGTCAAGGCTGCAGAAAGAACTTGTGTGGTGGGTCTGGCTGAGCCAGAATTTGTTTCCTCGTAGGAGCCCTCACAATGCTCTGCATTGGTGTCGATAACACACCCATATTTTGGCTATCACTGAGCACAGCACTCACTGTTCAGTCAAGGACAAGATCCTGGGAGGGGACACAAATAGGCCAGCTGACCCACACTGANTGAAGGTGAACCCACCCCAGCTTGCCATAAGATAAACCACCACAGCAGGAACTTGAGATAAGCACAGAAGGGAGGAATTCACTACAGGAGGGTGCTGATTCCAGGTTGAGATCTGGTAAGCACATTCTGGTTTATGCATCCAGACAAAAATTCCCACTGTGGCAAACTGTTGGAAAGGAAGCAACTGCTCACACACATATCACCGGTCAAATATCAGCTGAATGATCACCAAAGCACTCCAGCACTCATTTCTGAGGTACCTGGGTGTTCCCACATGAACCATAGCATATATTAATCGATTGAATTCTTTGTTTCTGGGATTTCCCCACACTTGATGGATCAAGACTGGGGCCATCACTTTGACCAACAGACATCTAAATTGCAACATCAAGTCTCGTTGCTGGATCCACAAGTGGCTATCTACTCTTATCCTTTCTTTCTCTTTATTTTCCTTAGACATTTTTTTAAGTGGCAGCTTTATACTTTTATATTGTTACATTACTATAGGTAGTAACAACACAAACAGCTACCTGACTCCTTTCCATTGCAATCAAATTGTTCAAAAAAAATAAAAAAATATATACACACGCCAGTCATTCAGTGTCATTTCACTCTAATCTGCCCCAGGGGATATATTAACAAGAACCTAAGTTACCGTCACCTTTAAACATGGGTTGTAGCAGGACTAAAAAAGGTTTCTTCTTTCTAAAAAAAATTTATCATCTAATTTAAATAGCTATTTCTTTGTGATCAAATCCATCATTTAAGAGTGATGTTTACAAGAAATGTTGCTGATTTAACAGCCTGAATCCCAGACAGAGATCTTTACACATTTCCTCACATATGGATCAGAGGCAACTGAGTTCCAGTGTACAAAGACAGTAACAGAAACAATCTATCTTCAGTCTTACCATGATGGTAACTTAGTATCATTCATTGTTGCTGCATGATTAACCATGCAAATGGTATACTCTTCTCTTTATTATCATGCTCTTAAGTCTTCTGCAATGTTGAAAAAACGCACAGAAGTTTTGTCAGTGGGCTTAGCAGCACTGAATTAATATGAATCGAGCAAATTAACTAGAAGTGACTTCAGTATTGACCAGTCCTTCATGAATTTCTCCCTTTGATTATTTCTTGGAAAGGAACCAGAAAAACAAACAGGTTGGTGTAGTATACAAAGTAATTAAAATGGAATCATTATGCATTAAGAAAATGAAACCTGCACTTGAGACAGAGACTGTGCCAGAGACAGGATGCTTACCTAATGTGCCCAATCCCATGAGCTTAATTCTGCATGTAGTTGCACTTGGTGATTCTGAAGTAGCCCCACTGAGTTTCTGAGTTTATACTGAGTTTCTTAAAACGTGTATTGGGAGCAGGTTTGTGTGTCCTGGTGTCCAGCTGTATTAGCACTCAATTTTGCATTTTTCAGAGGTGGTCAGAGCAGTGGGAGAAATCTGCCGCTGCTTCATACACACAGAATTCTTTTCTAATCTGCATCATCTGTTTTTCTCACATTATTCTGCCTCAAGTTCACCTAAAATGTGAAGCATTCATGACTGGAACAGTATTTTAATCAGTTATATCACAAAGATGATTATCTTCATACTGTCTATTACAAATTACAGTCTTTCCTGTCCTAAGAATATAAGCCACAAAAGAAATTAGAGAGTCTTTAGAGAAGCATCAGAATGCCACAAAGACATCTGCCTCTTCTGCAAAGGCTGCACATAGCTAATTTCTTCTCTCAAAACAAAGGAAAAATTGCATGAGATTTTAAGGGTGTGCTTTCTCTGATGGACTTTGGGGCCAAGGATATCTCCTTCCTGATCACTGTAGCCCAACAAGCCTTCTCTGTCACAAGATAATGGATGTGGCTGCAGTTTTTTCTGTTGTTTGTGGGTTCAGATAGCAACAAAGTTGAGCATATAACCCAGACACACACACACACAGAGGACACAGACACCAATAGCTGCTCAGATTGCCACAGGCAAGGGGCTGCCTTTAGCAGCACCCATGTGTAACATGTCCAGGACTCATAAAACATAGACATACAGACGTACATAGACCTATAGAGAGTCAAGCTCCCTTCATCTTCTCTAGCTGTTCAGGACTAAAGGTCACCAGTGCAGACACACACTTGAAACTCTCTAGACTCCTAAGCACATGCACATTTGCAGGATCTCCACATACTGGCAGGGCCTCTCTGTCTGCTGTGTAACCCCACCTGGACCTCAGATGCTCTTACTCTCCACATGGCTTCCTCACTTACCAGTTGGTCCAGCATTAAGTTTTCTAGTGCATTACACACACATACTTCCCACACACCAGATTCGGGGAAGATGCAAAGACTGGTCACCTCCATCAGCCAGCACCAAGCATACAGGCTGTGACCTGCAGCCCAGCTCCAGCTGCTGTCACTGAGCCTCACACTCAGTTTGTCCATCCAAGTCCTCCCAATACTTAACATCAGTCCTGTCCCAGTGGCTGAAGCTAGGACCTCTGCTCATTTCAGTAGCTAACACTACAGATCACAGGGCACCTTGATCTGTCTCCAGTTGCTGGCACCAAATCCACTCACATAGGTCTCACCAGTAGCAAGAACTCAGACCTCACAGCCCTCACACAGGACATAGAGAATGAGATTACACAGAGATATTTAAGAAAGGATTTAATGTGTAAACAGGATAGATTGAGTTGGTCTGAAATCAGGCTTGGTCAGAGAATTGGACTGACCAGCCATGGTTTAGACACATCAAGGCTCTTTTTTGTGTGTTTTTGTTTAATTTCTTCTTTGTTGCACTCCATCCTTTCACCTAAAAGTTCTTTCAGAAGTTCTGCATTTTTCCACAGGCTGTTCTTGGATATCCCAAATTCTTATGTTCCTCTTGTTTCTCCCTTCATATCAACACAGGTCTGGGTTGTGCCTCTCCAATGCTGTGCTTTCAGGTTCTTTGTGACCCACTAATTATGGACTGAAGGCTTCTGGTCCTTGGCATTGCCTCTATTATCCCTGTTTATCACTTGTGTCTCTCTGTGCTGTCATTTATAATTTCTCCCTTTACTTTTGATTCCCTTTTGCATTGAAATATTCCCTGATTGGATGAACTTAACAACACAGATACTCTCAGCCAACACATATTCTTACAAAGTGGGGTGTACCTGATCAAGCAGGTAGACCCCATGGATAGCCCATGCAATTTCCAGGACCAGCTGGTTATTCCAGAGATATTGAGAAAGCAAAATACTTACAACACCAAAGTTTCCATTTCTTTATCCCAGCAGTCATGGAAAGGAAGTAAAATATTTATTATGTCAAAGTGACAAACATCTTTATGACACAAGAAACTTCAGAAGAATTCTCCAAAAACAGCTTCATTATCAACCAAGAACTCCATAGTAAGCATAAAGACAATGTATAGTGCTGAAATAAGACCATTATTCTGACATGTTTGATACAGTTCTACGTTTTTGTGGTGATGATCTTATTTTTAAGGTGGATAAATGTCCCATGGTATGCAGTAATATATAATTAATAAGCACATGTAAACAGTCATAGCAGAAATACATGGATTCCTAACTACAGAGCATTTTTAGTCTATATCCTGTGAAGTAAAGAAATATTAAATATCTCCATATGAATCACTTTCTAAAAATAGCTTCATACTTAAAGAAGAACAACTGAACCAGTACAAACTTTAACTTAAGGGCCATTTCAAACATAATTTATGTCAGGGAGTAAAATTCTCTTTTAAAAAAAATCTTATTTGATTATTTGCTTGTGCTACTTTTATTTCACTACATAAATAAGGGACAGCATAGAAAAAAAAAAAAAAAAGAAGAAATGTATCAAAAATAAAACCAGACAACATTGTTGAACACAAAAAATTAATTTATTAAATAACAGAAAAGGTTCCGTTCAATGTGGAGTCTAAAATTTGCCACTAATATGAGATATAAGTGTGATTAGGGTTTCCTACTCTTTGTTGTTCAATTTTTATTTCATTATATACTAGCATTTATTTTTAAGGATTGTTATTAAATTTTTGATAAAAGTTCATGGTTGCCCAAAGTCAACCTCATAATGTGTCCTCATTTAAATGTGTGCAAGACTCAGTTTAGCAGACATCTGTGCATGTCTCAGGCCTGTATTTACAGTTAAAAACATTTTATTTTTGTAGAAAGGAGGTTCAGATGCAGAACTCCTCAGAAACAGCTACTAGATAGGACAAGTGCAACACTGTAGGCTGTCTGTTTAATAAATGTTATAAAAATGCATGCTCTGATTAATCTGTCTACTGTGAGTTGTTTCTTTTATGATTCCTTGACTTCCACAACTTCCTCAGGCTTGATAATGCTCAGACCAGACAACTGAAGCGGCAGCGACCGTGCTCACAGGTCATCAGTCCAGAAACAGCCCAGAAGATGTTGTGAAGTGAAAAGGACCCTGCATTTGTGGGAGGAGAGACACAGGACAGCCTGGGCATGTCCCTGGAACTTCAGAAGATGAACATGGAGAGCACTTGGAGAGCTGAGAAAAAGTTGATATCAGGATGAGCTGGGAACAATGGGCCAGTCATAAGAAGTGAAAACAAACAAGTCAGGAGAAAATTAATTACAGTACAGGGTGGGAAGAGGTCACTAGTATCTCTATTGAACTCTTACAATCTACATCCATAAATGAAAAGATAGTTGAGTTTAGGGCTATGGTTTACAGCAGAATATTTTCTTTCAGTGGCTTTAGTGAAAGGAAAAAAATGTACTGACAGGCTGCTTTCATGAGATGACATGTACCTGAATGGTTTGTCTAAAAAGAGAAAAAAGTGGTGAGGGAAGTTGAGCAGAAAATTCAGACAGCGGAAAAGTCTGTTCAATGGAGTGCTGACTGAGCCAGGTACACATGGCAAGGTATAACCCTGAAGCAGGTAACTTGGCCTTACATCCCAAGTGCCATTGGCTGTGTATTCTGAGACAACATCTTGAGGAACAAAAGAACATCTCTACAGTAGGTAGCCAGAGTAGTCCTCCATAGAAAGAGCCTCTCCTTGTCATAGGAAAACGTTAAGTGAATCCTTTAGAGTGGAAAATGAGAAACTTGCTACAGAGGTCATGAACTTCCTTATAATGAGGAAAAGGAAGTTGTATATGGAGACAAGAAAACAAATTACCTAAAGTTTCTTTTATGTAAAATCTAAGCAAAATACTTCACATTTATCATATAATAATTATTTTTCATACTGGTGTATTTTGTACCAACTGGAACTGAAGTTTCAGGCTGCCCTAAAGTTGTTTTCAAACCAATCAATACTAGCAGAAACTGATAACTTCACAGAGATGTAGGTTTTAACTTGCTTTACAGACCAGTTTGGCAGGTTTAAATGTGCAAGCAGTCATTCATGAGTTAGCATTTTGACGGTATGTCTCTCTGATGCAGCCAACCCTGAACCAAACTGATAATAAGGACATGTACAGTCATGAAAAGTAACAAACATCAGCTTGGGAAAAGTGCCATTTGTCCACTGATCCAGCAATGGGCTAGACCCTTGCCAAGTATTTTTACAGAACTAGGTGCACCATATACACAAACTGGTCCATCAGTAACATAAGAAAAAATGCTGTAAGCTCAAGTTTGTAAATTTTACATAGCTTATTGTTGTTTGGTGTTTTTTTTCCTATTTCCCATTCCCGATGGATAATTTCTTGATGAAGTCAATTTTCACTTCTTGAAACAATGAAACAACAATTATTGAACCTTACGTTTTCTGAAAAAAAATCACACAGAGGCAGATACAATGAAGCTAAACTTATTTTTTGTTTAAAAACAAATCTCATGATTTTAGGTTGATTTCATAATTTTCAAGAAGGCAGTTTCATTTATATGTCTAGCTAGATTTAGCAGTCCTGTTCCTATCCAGGTTATCACATTAATTGTGTGTTTCAGAGTTTAATTTCTATGTCAATTCGGAGTCATTTCTTGATGTTATTATTGTTGCTGAAATAGGCTTAGTTTTCCTAAATTGTGGAGTCATATTATTGTTTATACAGCTAAATCTGTAGCAAAAACTTAAGAAGTGGTATTGACAAAGTTTGTAATGAACCTAATGTTACTGAAGGTCACTCTAGTCATTCTGATCATGAAGTTCAGATTTATGCCCTCAGAGGACCCCCAGAGATGGCTAGTTAAGGGGAAAAGTCACAAAGAATTAATCAGAGAAGCAAAAGTAAAAACCTGAAGTTAAGGAAGCATGGAAAGGCTAAGCCTAGAGACAAATGAAAAAGAAATGGGAGGAAGCAACTCTATAGTAAAGAGAAAATGAAATCACAACCAGAAAATAATGATGTAGAAAATGGCATATTGAACATGTTGCTAGCATACAGCACAGACTGTACTATGATTCTTTCGGAAGACTATCTTGAAGCTTATGGTGAGTCTTTCTCAACTATGGTAAGGCTTCTCAGATATGAAAACACCAGTTGTGCATTTACAGATAAAGCTGAATCCTATTTTGCACTTCATTCAAGAAACCAGGCTCCTCGTTAGAGACATTTTCCATACCATCTACAAAGTAACAGCATGTAGAATTGGAAATTAACTGAACTTTCTTCTTTGTGAGCTAAGAGGTATAAAACACAGGAACAAGAGAGAAATCAGTACTTACAGAGTAATTTTCCAGAAAAAATACAGGAGTTTTTTAATGTGTTTTTACATTATTTAATTTTCCTTCATATTACTAAATTTTTTCTTTAAACTTTCATATTTGCTTTAAATCTAATGATATGTTTCCTCTAAACTTGAAATTCTCTGGACTTGTGATGATTGCCATTGGGATACTAACATTTGTAGTAGTAGTGATAGCAACAGTAATAATATTATCTAAACATTTTTACAACAGAGATTCAAATCCAAAAGCAATTTTAACATCTTTAGCCTTCAAATATTTGAAAACATCCAAATTTAATAAAGTGAAGATAATTAGCAGTCATTTAAAGACTTGATACCACTGTGTTCCCTTTCGTCAGAAGTTAACACTGATTATTTTTTCAGCTTGTAATGATGAAGAATAAAAAACTACAATTTAATAACACCACAAAACCTGGGTACTGTGAAAAAAAAAAAATCACCAAAAAACAAACAACAAAACAAACCAAGCCAAGCCTTAACCCTGACTTAAAATGATAGAATACTTTTCTCTTGTTTTCTTATGTTCCTGCTCAAGTGTTATTACATAGAAAGACCATTATGTCATTATTTTGTTTTTTGTTTTGTTTTGTTTTTTAATTACTGAAGAGAGGATAAATTGTTGTCACAGAGTTTATGCGGATGGGAAGGTTTTAGAAAAACATAAAAATTACTGAGAAATTTGACAACATGGTATGTTGAACCAGTGAATCTGTTGGACAGCTAGAAATATTTAGGATTTTTTTCCTATAACCTAAAATTATTTGTCTGTAGGACAACCACAGTGGAAGAACTGACCCATGGCCTCAGAGATATCATGGTGTTCTCACCTCATCCAGGAACCTTGGACTGGCTGCAGCCTCCAATGCCTGGGCCTTTGTACCTTCCAAGTGCACTTTAAAGGCTGGAGCTCAAACCTCTGCAACCTTCCTGTTCAGCCTTCACAGCTGTGGAGTGAGTGTTGCTCCTGGATCTGAGTGCACTGTTTCTTTGGCATTTAGCACCAACTGAACCATATTAGCATGGGCAGAGAAGACTACTTTGGCGCAGCCTATCCTTGTCAGACAAACTGAGGCCTTTCCTCCAACTGTTCCATGTCCCAAATCACTGTCACACCGACCTATTTCTGAATAGAATACTTTTTGATTGATGACAGCTCTTCTGCTGAACTGTTAGAGTTGGAGTTTCTGCCCTTTCTTCCGCCTTCATTCTCCTGAGCCATCTGTCCACCCACACCTTGTCCATATGCCACGTCATGCACAGCTGTGGTACTTTTGTGCTGCATCTTCTCTTATCTTTGTGCTGTATCTTTTCTCATTCCAGAACTACTTCTGTTCTGTTATTTCAAATCTTTCACTAATTTTTAGGAAAGATGACCCATATGATTTTTGCCAGTTTTTTATCTTGTTTAATCATTCCATGCCAATATGCAGAACATTTATAATGTTGACAAACATGTATAATTGGCAAACATATGCAGTACATGTGGCACACGCTAGATCTAAATGTAGCTGTTTGCAATACTCAGAAACAAATTATCTGGGTGATCCTTGTGATGTGTGTGTTCTTCCGTACCATTCTGTCTGATAGCCAAAAGAAGAAACAATGCCCTCTGTCACAGTGTCTCATATATAATCCCTTGACAGTAACAAGCTGTAGATTTGAAAAAGCAAATTTCCTTCCTTACCCATAATATGCAGTAAGTCTCATGGCTTTTGCTTCTACATTAAATTTGTTTGTTATAAACTAGTGTTCATAGTGTTCAGGTATGTTTGTATTATTTAGAGGAAGATTAGTTTGAAAGCTGGGCTCATCAGCAGGACCAAAGTAGTTTACATGCCCAGGGCTAGGAAGCCTGGAAGGCAGGTACATGAAATCACTGATGCATGGGAATCAGAGATCCTGGGTATATCATTGCAAAGCCTAGCTGACAAGAAGTTTCAAAAGATGAACTTTAAAGGGATAGACAGTCATACCGATGTACATCAGTTCATTGATATCTCATAATTAAATAAAGGTAAATCCTTGGAGGTCTCACATGATTGGAAATCCAAGCTGAAACTGCCAAAGTAAAAACATCTTCTGGCCTTCGATTGCAGAGTTAGGCATTGAACCTAAAAAATCTGTCATGGTAATGGTTACTTCACAGGTGGAAAACAATAAAAACAAAAAACATATTAAGGGCCCATGATGTTGTCCAAAAGAAATAAAGCAGAAAACTTCAACCTGAGCAATGGAATAATATCAGTTTGAAAAGTTTTAATGTAAGACCAGTAAAAGGATTTGGAGCTGCAAATCTCTTTTATAATATCTGCTGTCATTTGGCTCAATTAATAGCTAGGATGGAAACTGGATGCTCAAGGGACCACCATGATAATGTGGATAAAATGTCTTATTGATCTGGCAGTGCTTCTCATGAAGAAGAGTTTAATGCATTGATATACCCATAAGAAAAGGATATTGGTTTTTTTAAGCCTGCACCGCACCTGACAGAATGACAATTTAAGAAACAGCAGCACTGATTAACATCTTTCTAAACCACTTTTCAATATGTATCCTCCACACAAAATCATGTGAATAAAATAGATTTTTATGAACTGTATAAAACCATACAGAACTGTACAACTATGACCACATGTTCAATAGATGGCAATTCCCATCTCAAGCACTCTCTTCTATTTCTGGTTTTAATTATTTTTCAAGAACAGAGGGGATACAGGGAAATCAGTGAAGGTAGCATTTCTGCTTATACTCACACACTTTTCTTTCTAAAAGAGAGTTCAGACCAACAGAGACTTGAAAATCATATCGAAGTCAAGGGAGAATAAAATGCCTCCTTTTTCATTATTTCTTCTGAAGAGAATTTCTTCTGAAGTAATGATGAGGCTGTTAGAATTAATTCTCTTGTGCTGTAGAACTGCAGCTTTCCCATCAGCACTTATGTCCTGCTTGATTTTACTTTAACTACTAAAACTGGAGTGGTGAGGTTTACTTCTTAAATGATATAAAAATTAATATCAAAATTGGTTTTTTCATCTCGAAAGTCAAGGAGAATCAGTGGCAATTTGATTCCTGCACAGAGAGAAGTGTGGTGCCAGAGCAGGAACTGTACACTTGGACTAAACTTAGAAAATGTCAGGTTTTGTACTCCATTTGGATGAGCATGGCTCACCTCCTATGAAGCACACTTACCTGTACCTACAGGCACAGCGTATTCTTGTTGAATATGCATTTGCTTGCATTCGCAATTGGATATAAAAATCACACTAAATCCCAAAGACCAAATGCTCTTTTCACTGTGTGCGCATTTGAACTACTGAACAGGGCTGGGCTGAGCTGTCCCAGGTCCTCAGAACTGCTCCTGCTCTCCCCATGAAGGATGGACCAGGTTTTTCACCAGTTGTGTCGCTGGCTACAGAGAGATTCCATTATGGTATAGGATGCCTGAAGTGTGAATGCATGGTTTTAAATGCAGATTGCAGAGCAGTAACCTTTGGCAGCTGTGTCTGCCAGACTGAGGAAGCAGGCAATGGGGATAACCTAAGGAAGCTTCCTGGTCCTTATATTTTCTGCGGGCGACCAAAGCCTAAGTGCAACACCTGTGCGAATTAAACCTTGTGGTTTCTAGTATCTCTAGCGAGGTAATGGAATTAACAAAAACAGATTAAGAGGTCAGGCTCTATCTTCCCAGTACACAGCAAGAGAGGGGTGTGCTATAAGAACCTGTTCATACTGAGCTTTGAAGATTTCTGCACAGAAAATTCCTCATTCAGTGCTCGTTCTTTGAGCTGCCAATGCACAGCCCGTCTCCTAATGTGTGTGTTTCTAGTATGTAGGAAGGTGAAAAAAGAGTTTTCAGTGAGTTTTTATTAAGCATAAAAATGCCATTAAAAAAAACTCTGCAGACATTTCTAAACAAAAAATAGATACCATGCATTTGGAAAGCTGCCTTGAAGTGTTTATTTATGTCAGTTCTTTTTTGTAAACAAACCACTTGCACAACCTGGAGTTAGTTTTCTGAAGTTTCAGTGTCATTTTCATTTTATATGAGATGCTTCTCATGGGGACATCTTTAAAACCACTCTATCAATCTCTGTCAGTTTCCCAGAGCAGTTATTAGTGAAATGTCACCTTCTAAGTTCTTCATGCTGGGACTTTAGACAGCTTCAGCTTTAGAAAATAAAACCTTAAGGAAACATAATTGGTACACTTAGTTAAATTCACTTAAAGGTAACATCATGAGAGAAGAGAGACTAATAAGTATGTTAAAATACTGTAAGTAGGGAGATGAAGGGGGAAGTGCTTTGATTTTCTTGAACAAGTTCAATATTTGACTAGCTCATTTTCCCAGTGGCCACCTTTAAACTTCTCCTGAATTTTAAGTAAATAGTCCCACATTATGCAGTGTTTGAGGTCTCTGTTCTCCCTGTAAGGCATATTTACGTAATTAGCCAAGAGATTCTAGTGTAAGGCTCTCACAAAAAAGAAGAGACCTCTGAATGAAATATTTTCCAGTGGAAAAATAATGAGGTGATTTTGAGTGAGAAGGTGTCTAAGGGAGAACATCACAAAGAGAGAGTCTGGATGTTAAGTAAACAACTGGTAAAAATACCTGGAAAATTCTGTAGCACAGAGACTTGGAACCAGAATTAAATGGTTCCAATTTGAACCAATTAATTGACCAGTTAGAAATGTTTAACTGATTTCCACCCTCCCTTATAGCCCTTGGATTCTCTAGTCAACCATAGAAAATATGGAAATTACACCTACCTCACCTAGCATAGAGTCAGATGGCTGAGGAATGTTTTTGACAGTGAAACCAGAGTGCTATTAGTTTCTGCAATTAGAGCAGGGCATGTAACATCCTGAGTCAGCTTTTGAACATGTGTCTGATGCATCCTCTATCCTACAAAATGCAGAAATATTACCTGAGCATCACTTGTCTCTAAATAGAAAGAAAACCAAGGACTTGTGCCTACCAGTAGAGGTTGCTTCCAGGATTAACAGTTCTGGGGGATTGACACAATTTCGTACTTAAAAATGTGAAGCTCATTTTTGCTATGTGCCTACACACTTCTGGGACTCTGACATAACAGTCAGTAATGGGAGGTATCGGATGAACATTAAAAGAAGGCACTTCTGTATTTAACAAGAAGATCTCTAGCAAAATTAATGAAATAAAAGTTTTAATTTTAAACTTTCAAGTCTGGTTTTACAGAATGATTTATGTTCTGTGTAACTGAGCTTTCGGAGAATAATTTCTCCAATTTCATAGTGTCTTATATTTTAACCTCTTTTGTTTCTTTTTAAACTGAAATTTTGATGAAGCTGAGTAAGTCATCAACTTTGCTACGTACTGGGAAGAGCTGTTGTACAGGATTTAATAATAGATACGATGACACCTAGTGGTGCTCGAAAATACTTCTTCTTAAAGTAAAGACCAAATGCCTTGTAGCTTAAATATATCCCCATATAAAGCAACTAAAAAGGTTGTCTGTGGTTATTCTTCCCTCATTTTAATATAAAAAAAAGTGCAGTGGCTTAAAATTTTATTTCTACTTTTTCATTTTGTTGGGGAGAAAACAATAAATAAAAATTTGTTCTCAGTGCAGAAAATAAAAGGCTTTTTTTGATATTCCTTTCTGCTGCCAGGTCACAATGACCTCTCAAAAAAAATTGTAAAGAAAATCAGTTATCATATGTAGCTTTATCTCACTGATGACATATCAAGGCTTAATTGTCTATCTTCCCTAATGAAGTTAGTTCCACAGTGATAAAGATTACAAAAATTTCTCCTCTGAAAAGTTACATTATGGGAGACAAAAAGGCTTGGCACAGGATTCCAAAGTTCTTTTTTATTTTTGCAACTTTTAT
>VWZG01013133.1:144408-175800 GCA_013396735.1 Grallaria varia
TCACAGAAGAGCTCCCAGGGGTCATTTTGACCCCTTGATTCATATTTCAGAGGTTTGCATGTCTTATTTCTACAAAACAATACTACAGTGTGATGGAAGTCTTTGAATGGGCCCCAGTCAAACAGAAATCCCAAAGATACAAAGATTAGCTTAAGAACTTCCATTTGTCACTCATCTGCATCTCAAAAGAACCATGTGCCTCAAAAAAACAGTATTTCTTCAACAGGCTAGATTGAAATAGAAAGAAGAAAATGAAGAAGATTCCTCATAGAACATCACTAGGGTAAAATCAAAGTCATGATCTTGAAAATAAATATCTCAGGAAACAATTGGGGGTTGGTAGCAGAAGCAGTAAATTCAACGAAGTACATACGAAATAATTCTAAGCACTCTTCCTCATCCACTGATACAAATAATGACACTTTTTCTCCTGTCACTGTCAGTAAGGGTACATTATGGAAATTTAGTGTTCATAAAAGATAGATTTGTGGTAATTATCATCTCTAGTGATATTTGGAAACAATGATTTTTTATATTTTCTTGACATTTGCTGGAAAGAGAAACAACACTACATATCTTTTAGCGGATCACTCAGTTTCTTCTGTTTTATTTTATTGGTCACAACAGTGAGCTGTAGGATGAATAGCACTTCTCTGAAATTACTCAAGAAAGCCTTTTTTTCCCCTTTTGTCCCCCCTAAATTATATATACTATTTGACTATAAGTTAGTCTATTCAAATATATATTTCTTTAAAATTGAAATGCTATGTGGACTAAGGTTTTTCCTCAAAAGCACATACAAGTTTCGCTCTTACATTATATAAAGTCAGTGTTTTATATATGTCACACTAGAAAGTCTTAGTCTTCTTTAAGGAGAAATTAGTAATTGGGACACAAATGATTCTATCTCCAAGATTCTTGGTCCATTTTTTCATGTTTCCAGTTCAGACTGCACAGAAGGGAGACAATCAACATAAAGTGAACACAAGTCCTTAATTTCCATAAGGACGACAAACACAGTACATAAATGACACCTACTGAAACTGCCTAAGCTTTTGGCCAGGAAGGCTGCTTCCTTCCCCACAAATAAGGAATGCCCAGCATAGTACAACATAATGTGCTAACCAAAAGAGTTTGGTCTTCTTTTGCGTATGTCATTCTCCTCATAGATTCCAACATCCTTTTCTATAGTTAGGGGAACTTCGTGCACAATAGGCTGATTAAGCTTTTAGTAAGAATAATGGC
The DNA here is from genome assembly GCA_013396735.1 of Grallaria varia. NCBI lineage: Eukaryota > Metazoa > Chordata > Aves > Passeriformes > Formicariidae > Grallaria > Grallaria varia. The sequence goes on from VWZG01013133.1 coordinate 145,654, forward strand.
ATACATATCTCACATATGACAAACAACATATTCACTTTTATATCCAGAACTTTGTTTTTAACCTGTAGTTCTCAGGCCTAAAGCGTTGGCAGGCTGGTCTATAAGGATTTGAATAAAACAAGCCTATGCTTATATTTAATAGGCATACATTCAAACTTCCACGGGGAAGTGTTTCTATGTCCACAGATTAAATGAAATCTTCATAATGCTCAGCATAAAAATACAACAAATAAGCAAATAAAACCACTAGTGTAAAACATAAAAAGGGTTGCATCAAGGGGTATAAAATGCTGTTCATATTACAAATGACATATTCAAGGGTCTTATGTTCGATATTTACATGTACTTTTTGTATAGCACCAACTAGACTGCTTCATAATTAGAGACAACTCCCATGAGGTAGAAAGTAATTGCTCATTTGTAAATGAAGTACTTCTGGATCAAGAAGTGATTAAAATATTTATATTGCACAGCTTGTTCAATTCACTCATATAATCAGATTAATTTACTTTAATTCACCATGCATCAACATTTACATGGGTTTTCTCCAAAAAATGGTACTTGAAATAGAATAACTTTTTATTGCGTATTTTGCAGCTTAATAATGTCAGTGTGTGGGGTGGATAGATGGCTACTGCCTCATTAGCATTTGTTATTTACTCTATAAGCATTATGTTGTGTACTGGACATGAAAAATTTATTGGTACTTATGGTGAAATAAATTTCAATCTGGAATCTTCAGAGAATATCGTTTGAATTAATGAAGATTCACTAGTAACAAGTATGTATTATTTTGTGAGTCCTAAGGAAAAAATGATTTTCTTTTTCTTTCATCAAATCAAAGTGTTCATATCTGAAGGTTTTGTAAAACCTGATATTCTGCTCTGACCTTTATTTATAAACTAAAATCTCTGCACTGCTGTGATTTGTGTTGATTTCTCTCCCAAAGTATTTAAGACAGTAAAGTAACTGGAGTGCAAATACAAATACCTACTGGATCTCAACCTATACACATACATCTCTCTCTCTCCCTCTCTCTCTCTCTCTCTCTCTCTCTCTCTCTCTCTCTCTATCTGACATAAACCCATGCAAATAGTGTGCAATGTATTTATCAGTGCCAGGGCCAGTGAGTACATTATTTATGATACAAAGTTCCAGATTCCCAAGGTAGAACTTCTCATGACTGTCATTAAAGGCTCTGACAAAACCTGTAGTAGACACATTCCCTCTGCTGATTGAACAGATCTGCCTGAAGCTGAACTGCTTGGAGTTAAGAGCAGCCTTTACAGCCTGCCCAAGAAGATAGGTAGGGACTCAGAGTTTAACTAATTGGTTTAAGCTAACTCAGACATGTTTATCCAGCTTTGCTGTTACAGCAAGGTGGATACAACCCCTACTAGAAGCACTAACAGTGGCAGTACAGAGAAACCCTACCAGATCTGAGGATTTTGCATCATCAACTGTCTTTCTATATTATGTTCCACATGGGGTATATATTATAAAGCAGTGAAAAAGGCATTTTGGGCAAGCAGAAGGCATTTTGTAGTCTGATGTGGCCTATCATTGTTCCTCTGTGAAAAAGCACTGTCAACACATATGCAAAGCAAAATGTTTGCAGGTATTCCCCCCCAAAATGCCAATGCAGTGGAAAGGATTCAAAAAGGTTTATTTTGGAGGCGAGTACACTGAAAACATACAAAACCTCACAGTGTGTGAAACAGCCTCAGGGAAAAGGCAGTTCCCTTGGTCTTCCAGGGCTTTTTATCTTCTCCCTGTCCTCCCCTGCCCTCTCCAGCCCAAGGAAGCCCTGTACATGTCTGCGAACATTGTATCTCCTGTATTGCAGAGACGCTTTTCAGGCAGAAAAAGGCTTCCTAAGAGAAAACGTGCTCTAGCTTCCCATTACAAATCCTTCTGAAAGCAAATCTCTCCCTGCAATGTAAATCACTGAAGAGCAGAATAGCTGGTCTGTGGTTATAGGACAAACAGGCATATCGAGGCTTAGACTTTCTGCAGTCTCAATAAGCTTATTTAATTAAAAAAAAAAAAATACTCTGGCTTTGAGACTGACAAAATTATACCTGAAAAACACTTTTGACTGTCAGAATATATTGAGATTTTTTGTTAATCTCTAATGAACTACTATGAAAATACTACAGAAAGTAAAAAATATACTTAAGATAAAAAAATAAGTATTTGTAGAGTCAAAACACTTGGTTACAATGAACAATCTAATCTTTTAACTTTTTTTACTATGTTTACCTTCTATGTTATTCATAGACATGGGATGACTGACTTAAGATGTAACTCGGGAACAAATAAAAACTTACATTGTATGTTTTATTCCATCTATTTAATATACCAATTTCTCAGGATTTTTGTGACACATTTTTTGTTAAATTACATTACAATTTCATTTATAATAATTATTAGCTACAAGTTCATTAGTATTTTCAATGAAAACACATCAGATTATTACAATGATTGTATTATGGCATGTCTCTTTTATCATTTTTTGATCAGCACACAATTATTTTTCAGGGTACATACTTGCAATTCAACACAGCTACGTCAATATTTTTTGTACTATACACTTCTGCAAGATAAAGAAATCCTGAATAAAGGGATCATACTAATAAGTCATTATTATTTCAACTTTTGTTTTCAGAAATTTGTTTGCTAGTTTAATAGTTTCGCAAACATGTTGCCAAAAGATCTGACTCATAAGTCAAAGATTGCAACCTGCACAAAACCCATGGATATGTTGGCCTATGATCTGCATGTCAAATGGTCCATAAACTGGCTAACCTGCAAGACTGAGGAAGAGAGCAGATGTGCCAGGGATTAATTAGAATGTGGGTGAAAGAGAAGGATATAACTTTTTTCCTGCAATCCATGGAAAATGTGATACATAGGAATTTCAAACTCTTAGTTTTACGGACGCCTTGCCCACACTTCAGATAAACAAACCTCAAAGCACCAACAGCTCCATGAAGTGACTTCAAAGTAAATGTTAAATGAAATCTCTGAGTTACGGTATTTATGTGCCTTGTATTTCAATGCAGAAGGACAATGTTCAGTGGACAGCTTAGGGCAGGGGATCTGCAATGAGTCTTGTTGCCTTCAGGAAAAAAACAAAGCTCTGTATGTTCAGTTCTCTCAGACACAGGCTGCCTACCATGTCTCCCTACATTAAAGAAAATAAAACAAACACTTCTCCAGTATCAGACTAGATGATACCTCCTAAGAGACTTTGCTGTGATATGTTATAAATAGAGAAAAAAACTAGGTTACAGGCATGTACTTGCCAAAACAAAAGTCTACAATGTCCCTCTGACCAGCAAAGGGCCTTTACAGTCACTGTAAGTATTTCCACCTCTGGGCATAGTTCTTAGACTTCTGGCACAAAAATTCTGAAAAAAAGTCCATAAACAAATGTGATGAGGCCTCAGTGAGAAGCAGTCCCTCCCTGGAAAGAACTGTAAGGAAATTTGAAACTACAAAACAGAAAAGATAGTAAATAAAGACATTGTTATAGTAAAAAAGAAATAAATAAAGTCTTTATTACTGTTTTGCAATAATTAAGGCTGAAGTTCATTCTCTTGAGGTTTAGCCATGCTGACATTGGGATTTTTGCTTGTTATAGTTAGCTGTACCTTTAATCATTAGTGGTTTTGCCTCCTACTTCTAATCTGTAACAAAAATAACAGCAGACAATTGTCCACAGAAGGGCAACCACAAGGTGATTTCCTCTTTTTCATATTTCAGAATGAAAAATACACAAACAAAAAGACCTCTTCATAAATGTCTACATGTAATACTCTTTATAGGAGACAGATTTTTGGCCTATAAAGGTAAAAAAGGAAGTCTTTCGATGTTTGATTCTTAACACTAATTCAACTTACTGGACAAAATCTCACACAAACATGGCTTTCACATTTATAACATCTGCATTGTTCTGGTAAGTAAACAGGATTTTCATAGAGTCATGGCACCACAGAAAACTCAGGCTGGAAGGGAGTTTGTGAGGTCTCCAGTCCAATCTCCTGTTCACAGGAGGTCAGGCTCTCTGGGCACAGCTCTCTGGGCAGCCTGCCTCATTGCTGAGCTGCCCTCAAAGAGAAGAAATTTCTCTTTTTAGCCAGTATGAACATCTCTTGTTTCAGTTTACGGCCATCGATCCTCTTCTCCTACCACACAGAGTTGTGGAAGGTCAGACTCCATCTCCTTTATAACCTCTCTGAAGGCATTCGGGAAGCTGCTCAAAAGTGTATCCAAAGCCATCCTTGCTCCAGGTCTTGTTTCTTAGCATCATCCCACAGAGCAAGTTCTCCCACTGCCTCCACCCTAAGGACCCTCCGCTGAATACATTTCAATTTGTTGATGTCTTTCTTGTATCAGGAGACTAAAACTGAACTGTGGATTTGGCCTAATGAGTGCTGAGTAGAGGATAAACCGCTCCCTGTATCTGCTGGCACTGTTCCTGATCATATAGACCAGGAAGATGTTGACCTTCTTTGCTGGTTCAGGTTCATCTCACTGCTCTCAATAGCTTTTCACACAGAGCTGCTCCCAGCCTGTCTCTTTCAGCCTATTGCTTTTGTAGGAGCTCTTCTGCACCAGGACTAGCAGTTCACGCTTGTCCTTGATCGAATTCACAAGATTCTTATCTGGCCATTCCTCTGGCTTGTCGAGATCTCTTTGGATGAGACCCTACTCCCAAGAATATCAACTTGTTTTCCCTGCATTTCCCATGTTCCATTGCCTCCTCCAACTCCTTGATAAAGATACTAACTGAGACAACAGGCACAGCATCACCAGCCAGTTGAAGGAGGTGATTGCCCCGCTGTACTCTGCTGGTGTGGCCTCACCTTGAGTACTATATACAGTTTTGGATGCCACAACATAAGAAAGACATTAAGCCATTAGAGAGTGTCCAAAGGAGGGCAACGATGATGGTGAAGGGCCTTGAGGGGCAGCCGTATGAGGATCCGCTGAGGTCACTTGGAAGAAGAAGAGACTGAGGGGAGACCTCATCCCAGGCTATAACATCCTCGTGAGGGGAAGTGGAGGGACAGACTGATCTCACTGATTACCAGTGACAGGACCCAAGGGAACATCATAAAGATATGTCAGGAGAGGTTTAGGTTAGATAGTAGGACAAGTTTCTTCACCCAGAGGGTGATTGGGTGCTGGAACAGGCTCCCCAGGGAAGTGGTCACAACACCAAGACCGCCAGAGTTCAAGAATCACTCAGACAATGCTCTCAGGCACATGGTGTGATGGATGAGGCTGTCCTGTGCAGGCCCAGGAGCTGGGCTTTGATGATCTTTTTGAGTACCTTCCTGCTCAAGATATCCTGTGATTCTATGAGTGATTTTGATTCTTTTGTGACAAAGGGAGAGATTCTTGTTGTTATGATTAAATGCAGATACAAATTAAGTTGTTAGAGTCCAAAAAACCTCAGCCTTTGCCATATTGACTACCATCAGAGGTCCACTCTGGCCTCCAATCGGGAGTCATGGAGACACACCATCCGTAACGCTGCTGATTCCTTTGAGAATGCATGCAGAATCAGTCTGGAGGAGAAAAGACAACGCAGAAAGAACCGGGCCTCACCAACACCGCCTATGGAGACTTTCTGCTGTGCCTTTTGCCACCGGACTTGCCTATCTCGCATCGGCCTCTTCAGCCATCAGCGCGCTTGCAGCAAGTGTGGGTAGAGCCCTTCCCAAATCTTCATTTGCAAAGGCTAGCCATGATGATGATGAAATATTAAATAGACTGCTGGTGCATTTTTTGTTATTGTTTAGCAACCGCTGTTTGTGTAGAGACTATTGCACACATATTAAGGATCTCTGCATTTACACATTTATTAATGGATAGGAATTACTTTGTAAGAAGATTTTGTCCCACATTTCCCCCGATGCTGTGTGTTTAGTACATATCCTATCAATGAAAATAGAATTCTTGTGATAGGACGTTTCCAACCCCTTCCTTTCAGTAGTGTGACAGAACCAAGTAATTTTATATTTTAGTACAGATTTCAATTGTCAGTGATAAATTACTAATTTCTCTCATCTGCTTTAACAACATCCTTTTTCCTGAATGAAATTTCCTGTTTAGTATATTCTTTTTCTATAGACAAGGTGCTTAGCACAGGTCCGGACAAAATATATGAATGCATTTCTTTCCTTGATATTTCTTTTATCACCATGACTGTATTCCACACATAAACATCTATGCATATGGATATCCCAACAGTAATAAATACATAACTAGATATTAATCTTGCACCTCACCTCTCAGAACAATTCCAGTTTATTAGTGAGTTGGAAATAGTACCTATGTTCATAAAATAGAGAAGTCCATTTTTTATTAATTAATTCATTAGTGAAAACTTAAGACTTGGAGAGAAAACACTTCCCATAGACACAGGTTGTTGAACACAGAAGGAAAAGTATTTTTTTAAACTGAGAAGACAAGGATTGTTGGTTTCTGTTGAAGGTACTGTTTTGAGGACCTTCTTGAGCACCATATTTAATGACAAATATTTCAGATTTCATCTGGAGTTCAAAAAGAAAAGCCATGGAAACACACACAAACATACAAAATTGAAATAAAAATCTTAGAGTAAGGTAAAAATTATAAATTTCCCCACTGCTAATGAGATGTTTCTGGAAAAAGCTCTTTAGATTTCTTTAGGGGCTTCTAGTTGCCAAAGATACACACAATATTTTCTCATTATTAGCTCTTCAGTAGAGAGGGGAAAAAAGTGTCTTGTTCTTTGCAGTAACATGGAAAAAGTGATATTTTAAACAAGTAATTTAGATCAGTAAAATGAAGTAAAGATGGATACAGAGCTTTCAGTGATGCACGATTATCAGAGTGAAAGAGATGGGCTGTGAACCCTTCTGTCAAGTTTGGTAAGAAAACCAACAAATTTCTTGCAAAAACTGATTTGAGAAAGGAAAGAGGAAAAAAAGAATAAGGAAAACAGAGTGCTTGAGCATATGTGTTCCTGCAGTACACCTGGTAATGCTTAATCTGCATAGTTTCACATTCATCAAAACAAGACAAGCAGGTGCAAATTGTGGAGTATCATCTTGGCATCTTGTAGATTCAGTCAAAACATCAGTTATCCAAGCAGTAAACAAACCATTTTTCTGTAAAACTCTATCCATGGCAAAGCAGTGTATTTTGTGTTTGAATTCCCAAATGTGGACAAGAGATGTCATCCCAGCTGTTCTTTCCCTACACTTTAGCTTTCAAAAATAAGGACTTTTAGTGCCATAAGTGCAAGAGTACATTTTTCAAGCAATTTTCTTAAAACACATTGCTCTATCTTCAATTGTCATTAGGTGGAAGTTTCAAAGGCCTACAGAGAAGTTAGAACAATAGCTCCACAGAGCACTATTAGTTTACATCTTCATATCTTCTAACCCTTTCAGTAGTTAAGGGTATTTATTGTTAAATCTATGGCTATGGAAAGAAGTCCTTTAAGTTACACCATTAAGCCGTGACTCACTCTTACCCACAGAATTACAGAATCACAGAATATGCTGAGTTGAAAGGGATTGACAAGGATCATTGAGTCCAACACTTAGCCTTGCACAGGACAGCCCCAAGAGTCACACCATGAGCCTGAGAGGATTGTCCAAACAAATATGAACTGTGGCAGGCTTGGTGCTGTGGCCACTGCCCTGCGGAGCCTGTTCCAGTGCCCAACCACCCTCTGGGTGAAGAAACTTTCTAATTCCCGAACTAAACCTCCCCTAACACAGCTTCATGATGTTCCCTTGGGTCCTGTCAGTGGTGACCAGAGAGAAGAGATCAGTGCCTGCCCCTCCTCTTCCCTCCATGAGGAAGTTGTAACTGCAATGAGATCTCCCCTCAGTCTCCTCTTCTCCATACTGGAAACATCAAGTGACCTCAGCCGCTCCTCATACAGCTTCACCATCAAGGCCCTTCACCATCTTCGTTGTTCTAGAAGAAAGTAAGTTGCCTAAATTCTGAGTTCTGGAAATTCGTGTTTTGCTTTCTTGAAGACATCTGTTGTCTTGCATTTTTACTTTGATTTCTCCATCTGTAAAAAGAAGCTAATGATACCTATCTGCATGTATGTATCTCACTGGCTTACAGAGGAGGCTTTTAATTACGTTTAGATAACTAAAACATTGAAACTAGTGCTGAAACTACCATTGGCATTAGTGACTGGACTATGTATAGAAACTGTATTTCATAGAGTTTAAGGAGACCTCACAAAGAATTCCAGGCAGTCCTCTGTTTTAGCCTGTACAATCTAGCTCCATCTTGTGATCATCCAGTCTGCTTTTTGAAACATTACAGGTAGTCTCTTCCATTGTTTAGCTGTCCTAGTAAGCAGGTTTTTCCTCCCAGTTTCTGAAATTAATACTTTCTACAGCAAGTCAATTATTTCTTGATGATAAGAAAAATACTGTGCTTCCTCTAACCTCCCATATTTCTACCTCTCCTGTTCTGTCATTCTAGGAAGATTACCTTGTAAATACCTCTGTTAAAAGTGTTGACATGGTTCTTTTAAGGCAGATAGCTAATAAAAGAATGATTATTTTTCTTTTCTTAAATGAGGCACAGGTTAGATCCCTGGTGCTGTTTGCCATATCTGCAACTATGTCATTTTGGCTCAAATACCATATTTGAACAGATAAAACTCCCAGATCAGTTATTTTCCCCCTCCTAGCAGGATTTTCCTCCCTCTTTTAAATTGGTATTTGCTGGAGTCAGAAGGCCAGGTTGACTTAGAAGATATAATACTTACACTCACTGAATTTCACCATGTTAGTTTAAGACCATATCCTCATTTACAAAATCCACTTTTAATTCAAAACTTATCCTTCTCAAGCACTTGGATACTCCCTAATATGTAAGAAAATTCTTTATTCAATTCCCACAGTCTTGAATACAAATTCTGTGTAGTTCCAGGTTCAAGACATATCTCCAGTGGTTCCCACAGTAAATCCATTCAGTCTTAGTAGTTTTCACTGAGTCACAAGATTTTTCCTGGAGAGGAGAGACCTGTTAAAGCCAAGGAAACATTGGATCGACTTCTGATGGATGCCCCTAGTAGGCCCTGTATATGCAATATTCATAGAAGAAATTTGAGAGAAGATTCCTCTGATTTCAGATAATAAAGCTGGAAAAAACAAAAGAAAGGCTAGGTTTTTGGACTACATTATCACCAGTGTTCAGCTTTTGACTGGGGTAGAGTTAATTTACTTACCGGTTGTTAGTATGGGACTGCGTTTTTGATTCATGTTGTATACAAATTTGAAAAGGCAATTATTTCAATTTTAAGTGGAAAAAAAAAAGAAATTGACACTTCAATACATAAACTTTTGTATCTCTAAGTTCTTTTACAGAAGAGTAACATAATTTTTATTTTTCTTTGAAAATAATGGAATCACACATGATAAGTAGTAAATGTTTACAGATTTGAACTTTTCATGATATAAAACAGAAAAATTCTTCTCTTTTGTGAAACAATAAAATAAGTAATCATAAGAGTTGTTTTTATGGTTTTTTTTTTATAATATACTGCATCTTACAGGAAAAAAGGAGTGTGAAGAGAGAAGGAAAATGTGCATGAAGGACACCCAGACAGATGACTTTTAAGAATGTATTATAAGGAACAATAAGTATTCTAGTATGAAGCACTGTTTGATTTTCTTAAAACTCCTTTAGTTTCTCTCCTCATCAATCCGAAGTATGTTTGCAAGGCCACTGGCGAACTCAATGTGTTTATGTCTCACACCAAGTATTCTCAGAGAAACTGTAATTAGAAAACTAATTTAGGAGGACAAGGTCCAAGTCAACAAAGATATTTAGGCAGGTAAGATCTTATTTAAATGTCTAATTCCTCTTGAGAAGCACTCAGACATGATTTCCATGACAATGAGCATCGTCCCTTTTATTTTCAATGGATATATGATAAGGTCTCTGTAGTACAATGACATCTGATATAAATATTTCTAGGAAGAGTCTAGCCATTTCAGCACAGCTTAACTAAAGTAAATTACCTCCCACAAATATCCCTAAAAGAGGAAGATGTGGTATTATTCTAGGCTGAGTGCATACATTAGGACATTATGGAAGAAGTTGTAAAAGAAAATTAATTAAATGTAAATATAAACAAAAGTACAAAGCTAGCATGGGAAGACATCACGACTCAATATCTCATGAAGTCTTATTATACAGAGAACTGAGGATTTCGAAGAATCACGATGTGAAGAACAGGAAGGCAGTAGAAAAGAAGAATGTAAAGGACAAACACAGTGGTACAGAGGTACCAGAACCTATAGTGAAAATTATAATTTAGAAATATTAGAAAAATACAATTAATTGATTGTAAAACAATTATAAACCATTGTATTAGGTTCTTCCTGAAATATGTTTCTGTTGTAATTTTTGCAGTAAAAGGCCCTCATGAATCTTTTCCAGAATTTGCAGACCTCTTCAGTCATGTCCAGGAAACATAAATTCAGAATGGAAGAGGCACTGCTAAGAACATGCAATCTTAATTATTGAGTAGAGCATATTTCTTTCAAGAAAATCTTGCAAAATAAACATAGATGAGAAATACATTTCCTATTATTACGCCATGCTGACTAACACTTGTCAATGGCAATAATTTATTCAAAACATAGTAATATTGACAAAAAATTAATAGGGAGGAATGATGCCTTAAGATTTTTTTTATGTTTGTAGATTTTAATATATCTATATAGTTTCTCAGTCTTAAGATAGCAGTTAACAGTTTCTAAACCCCTTTCTCATGGTTTGTGCAACAGAATTATTGAAATTCTGTTTAATATTATTTTTCAAGGAAAAATTTTCAGCGAGGACATCTAGTTTGGGACACGCACCTGGACCAGAAAAATAAAGATATATTGTAGTCAAAACAAGATATAAGGCCCAGAACCCTTGCAGGGACTCCATTAGGGCAGTTCTGAGGGTAGTACCAAGGGCAAATGAGTTTTGGATTGGATGCCCCCACTCGATGTGGTAATTAATTAAAGCTATAAAATTGTGAGAATTGGGTGCTGATGTGTGTGCCTGTGTACTCTCTGAACCTGAAAGCTTTCATTAAAGAACTGCTTTTTATCAATATTTATATCATTTGGAAAGGGTTTTTTCCTCCATTTTAGGCAATAATATAATGGTAATTAAAAAAAATAGACTAAATAGAACAAATTCTGGCCAGGAGCCTAAGGGAAGGTGAGCAGAGATAGAGCAATGGCTTTCCAATGCATCATTCACAACTGCCTGTTTCCTCAGAACCAGAAGTGATAAGCAGAGCTGGTTTCCTTGACATGTTTTCTCCAGCTGCCTTACTGTCCAAACAATATAATGGTCTAAGTGTATCTCAACAGCATTGAAGTCTCCCTCTTCCTCAACATGTTTTACTGCACAGAATAAGAGGAGTAAGACCTGGGGATCTTAGGGACACTGGGGGAAAAAGAAGCAGGAAAGAACACCTCTTTGAATTTTTAAAAATTGAGTGATGTAGGTTAAAGCTACCATTTTCTGTAAAGAAATAAATATATGTTGCAATGATCAAACATTTTTTACTTGAAAAACAGAGCTGCACTTTCTTGAACAAAGATTTTTATTAAGGTAGCTTTGTAAGGTCCCTCAGATTCAGTACAGTATGTCATACTAATGGCCTCTAAGCCAACCCTCAGATAGCTATAAGTCGACAGCATTATCCAGGATGTATTTGAGGAAAAAAATTGCTCGACACTAGAGAAAAGGTTAGTGCTACACTGCAGGGATTCTAATTCTTAGTTTCATTAAGGAATTAAATTAGAGTGAAACTTTTACCCTTTCCTCTTCCACCCATCACAAAAAAAAGAATGTTAACCTCAAACGGACCTGCTGCTCATCCTCAGTCTTTTGCAACCTTTTCTTCACAGCAAGGGCAAAGGCCTCTGCATTGATATTCAGATGGGAATCTGCATGACTTTGCTAGGAATGGGCAAATGAACTGAAAGTCCCTACACAGCCAATATAATTCTGATTAAAGCTTGGCATTTGTTTTCTTGCTCTTTGGAGCAGATAGCATGCTGCCTGGAATTAGAAATATGAAAGGCAGCAAAACTTCCTACTGTGCAAAGAGAGTATTTTTTCCTCCTCCCTTTCAAAATACAGCTAAGTTTTAATACTTTTTGTTGTTTTGAGGGCAGATCATTAAAATAAGGTCATCCTTGTTTTCCATTTCAGAATGAGATGTGCTGTGTCTCACACATTTTCCTCCAGAATTACTGAGAATGATCTTGCTCTACTCACTTCCTCACTGTATTTCACCTCTAGCATTTTAAAACAGATAATCATGGCTTAGTTCTTCGACTTTTGAGAGAATCTTATAGGTATGATAAATTTAATTTAAGCATGTATAGTAAAATCCAAAAATTCTGAAGAAAAGTACTTATTTGAATGTACATATATTCACTTACTTGCATCAAACACATTTGTAGCCTTTCAGACTCTGGTTTAATTAATTAATTAATTTTCACTTAAAAACACCTGTTGAGAACCCTGGATGCAGACTAGTTTTGTCCAAATTAGAAAGTCCTTAAATGGTGCACAAGAAAATATTCAAGTGCAGTACTGATTCCCTGGAAGTCAGTGACAGAACCATCATCAGTCTTCAGGAGTTCAGGATTTCATTTCTCCTTTCCATTATATGTGTTACAACAATTATTTAAAATCTATTGGAGTTGTCTTTTAACTTGCAACGTGATCTAATTAAAACATTTACAGTACAATATCAGAGTAATCCACTGACAAAAATCATACATTAAAATTTACATAGCTGCCATAAATACTTTCGTTTTTTCTGAAAGTTTGTCAGATAAGAACAGTTTGGTAACCACAGTTTTTGCACAGAGTACTGCATAGTTTTTGTTTGTTTATTTATTTATTTATTCTGAACTTTTGTATTTTGGCAGTTCCTTTTGAAGAATGAAGCAAGAGTATCAGTCAGTGGACAAAATGGTAATGCTTTGTTGGTAACAATAAATTTGAACTGTTACAGGAAAATGAGCACAGAAGCAGCTAGCCTACAGAAAACTCATTAAATAAGATTCAAATGATCCCAGACCATATAGTTTTGTTCTTGAACAGCCCCAGTCAAATGGTTCAGGACCTGGACCAGTGACTTCTCCTGTTTCTCTCCCATAAAGAGTCTAATTATTCCTCTTATTTTGATTGCAAGAATCATAGGGCATGCATAAAAGCTAAAACAAAAAATCTTACACTGTCTATAAATATAAGAAATAATTGAGGGAGATCACTGGGCCTCCCAACAAAATGTTCTATTGAATATAACTGACAGGAACTACCTGTTGTAGAAAATTAATCCCTCTTTAACACTAGGATTTATTTCCAGATGCAGCAGTGGTTTAAATTCCTAAACTGCTGCATATGCATCACCAGAATAAAGCTTAAATAATGTTTTCCTTGAATTCTTCACTGACTTTAACTCACTTACTATGAGAAATAAGGAAGTACATTCTATACAACATATAGTTGAATATTTCATAGAGAAGCAATATGAATAATCTATAAATATGTGTATGTGTAGATACACATACATAAATAAAACGGGATGGCAAGTCTGCTCAGGACAAATACGGTCATCCAGTTTCTCTTCTTTGTTTGTAAACAAGTTTTGTTATGTAGGAATTATGTTTGAGAAAATTTGACTACTTTTGAACCAACCAAAATTTAGATTTAAAATTTTGTTGTTATTCTTATTGCAGTTATGCCTTTATAGTAGCTAAAAATGCTTATTTCTAACTTGCATTAGAGTGTTAAGTACAGGATTTTTTTCTGTTCTGATAAGATTCCACATAAAGAATGTTGTGCTAGTTTATCTACCTGTATCTAGGAATAACAATACCAAAATCTGTAGAACAGCTAAGACGCCAGAAATAATAAGTGACATTCTTCTTTCTGAGGTTTGGGCAATGCACAGAGTATTGCACAGATTACTGTAATAATACTTTTGATCAAGGTAACCTGAGGTCATAACATCTCATCTAAATGAACGAGAGGTGCATGCTTATCTGACATTTCCTGTGTGCAGTTTTTATGATGCAATGTGTTATGGCAATTTAGTCTAAAACCTTCCTTAATACAAACTCCAATCACTCCTATTTTGTTGCTGCATGTTAAGTATAATGCAGATTTTTATGTGAAGTTCCATCAATCAGCACAAAATAGTCTGATGTCTGTCCGAATTCTCATCCTTCTCGACAATTTTATATTTTTCAACAAGGTTAATCTGCTGAATTATTTTTGACCCCCATTAAAATCATCTGCAGGGCGTCTAAACAGATTTTATTTTTTTCCACCTTACTCCTGGCTAGTGTCCATCAGACCACTGGAACAAAATTCCTGTGGAAATCAGCAACAAGTGCCTTTCCTCGAGGGTCAGTGTTGGGACCAGCACTGTTAACATTTTTGTTGATGACAGGGACACTGGGATTGAGTGCACCCTCAGCAAGTGCGTCGATGATGCGAAGATGTGTGGTGACACGTTGGAGGAAGGGGATGCCATCCAAAGGGACCTTGACAGGGTTGAGAAGTGGGCCTGTGCAAGCCCCATCAAGTTCAAGTCCAAGTTCAAGGTCTTGCACTTGGGTCAGGGCAATCCCAAGAAAAAATACAGGCTGGGCAGACAACGAATCAAGAGAAGCCCTGCAAAGTACTTGGGGGTGTTCATGAATGAGAGCCTGGACATAACCCAGCAATGTGCTCTTGCAGCCCAGAAAGCCAACTGTGACCTGAGCTGCATCAAAAGCAGCATGGGCAGTGGGTTGAGGGAGGGTATTCTGCCCCTCTGCCCTTGCCAGACACCCCTTGGAGTGCATGCAGGTCTGGGGTTCCCAGAACAGGGAGGACATTGACTTGCTGGAGCAAATCCAGAGGAGGGCCATGAAGAGTATCAAAGGCTGGAACCCCTCTCCTATAAGAACAGGCTGAAAAAGCTGGGATTTTTCAGCCTGAGGAAGAGTACGTACCAGGGAGGCCTTATAGCAGCTTTCCAGTATCTAAAGTAGGCTTCCAAAAGAGCTGGAGACGGACTTTTTACAATGGCATGTAGTGGTAGGATGAGGGCAATGGTTTCAAGGTGAAAGAGGGTTAGATTAAATATTAGGAAGAAATTTTTTACTGTAAGGGTGGTGAGGCACTGGAACAGTTTCCCCAGAGGAGCTGTGGTTGCCTGGAAGGTTGGGTTGGATGAGGCTTTGAGTAACCTGGTCTAGGGGAAGGTATCCCTGCCTGGTGGGAGCGAGCAGGGTTGGAACTAGATGACCACTAAGGTCCCTTCCAAGGCAAACTATTCATGGTTCTATAATTGTACAGAAATATACAATGACTGAATCCCTTGGAGAACACTCAGACACATCTCTGGAATATACCTGTACATATGGCAGGCTTTTTATTGCTTACTCTGAATAAACATTTAAAGAAGGATTTTCTTTTCCAGTACACTGTTGGCTTACTGTTCCATTTTTCTTAATAAGACACAGATAAAAAGGTACAGTAGCTTATTGAAATAGACATTGAAGCTGAGAAGAAGGTTCTGCTTGTATGGCTGTTAATACCTTTGGCATGACAGCTGTAAAGTTAATTAATTTATCAATCTATGCCTCAATTTCCTCACATGGGATATCTAAGATCTATGTAAAATGGTCATGACATCATGTAGGAAGAAAGGAATGATGATGAAATCTGCAGTTAAGCATTTGCTATATTTTCTCGTTCTGACAGTCTTCCAAAAATTTCTTAATTATTTGAGGAATTCCTTTAAAATTTCACCAAAAAAAAAATTATTATCCCTCAGCTGTTATCTTTACTATATAAACACAATTTAAAACTTTTGCCCTTACTGGCAGAATTAATTTTCTTTTCTGTCATTTAAAACAAAATTTAAAAAATTAATTACAGATTTACTCAAATCACTTGGGTTTGTTTTACACCACTGAAGTTTAAACAAGACTTTCCACTAATTTTGTTGAGATTTCCTTAAGACAACAGTGACATTGTTGCCTGACAAGATTAGCAAGCCTATAGTAATAATGACATCAAGTTTGCCATCTAAGACCTTCAGAATCCTTTGCTGTCACCATGTACACAAGTGATTTATAAGATATTCTTGCATGATAAACCAAACCATTGCCATCTGCTTGGGAGACTGACAGGCTGAAAGATATTTCTATAGCAATTCAGTTTAATAGAGGCGTGTCCTGTAGTGACCTAAATGCATGTGAGAGTGAGTAAATGAAGAAAGCAATAGTCTTTTTCACCCTGTGGGTCTTGATTCATATGAAATTTTCCCATTTCACCCAAAATAAATTTCAAATCTTCTTTGGAGTAAACTAGGAGGAATTTTTCTACAAAGAGAAAAACTACTGATACATGCTTTCATAATTAACCCTAAAAAATAACTACAGGTAAAGCCTTTACATCTTATAGGATTATCAAGAGTAAAGTTGTCGAGCCTCTTTTCTTCTTGGATGAAAATCCAGAAAACATAAATATATTAGCAAGTCCCACCCATTTTCTTCTTTCACTGTGTCCTGGGTTTCTGTAGCTGAATTTACTTTTTTTGGTAATGGGGGAGGCTGCAGAGGTGGTTTCTGTTAGAAGCTGCTAGAAGCTTCCCCTGGTCCCATGGGAGCCAATGACACTTGGCCCCAGGAGAGACATCCAGCTCTGGCCAGGACCGAGACAATTAGAGATCATATAATGCCTCTGTGATAACATATTTAAGAATTGGAAGGTTGTTGCGCAGAAAAAAATTCCAGAGAGCGAGAACATGGGATAACAAGGCAGACATCAAGGTCGCTGTAGAGCTGGGGGAGGAGGCACTTCATGGAGCAGAGGAAGGACTCAGAGCAAAAACCCCTGCAGCCCATGGAGGAGCCCATGCTGGAGCTGTGGATGCTTGAAAGAAGCCTGTGGACCCGTGGAAAGGCAGACCCACACTGGAGCAGGCTTTACCTGAGTGAGAGCTGTGGCCCTCAGGACAGCAGATGTGGTAGAACTGCTGCCCGAGGGGTGGACTCACGTTGGAGAAGCCTATTAAAGGCTGTCGCCCGTGTGAGGGACCCCACGGAGCAGGGGATGGACTCAGTTGTGGTCCCCTGTAAACCATGGTGAAGCAGGATGTCCCCCTGCAACCCATGGAGGCCCATCGGGGTGCAGAGACTCAACCTTTACTGCACCCCATNGAAAGGGATTTAATGAGTCCATGGAATCCGGCCAGGGTCAACCCACTACACACTGTTATTGACATGAACCACAGTAGTCTCACACTAATTCCATTACAGTTTACGTTGTTTTCGTCTAACTCAGTTTCTCAAGATTAACCCTCCTCTAAAGAAGAGTCATTTTCCCATTTGTCTTCCTCTTATCTCACTGCAACCTTTACTAAATGAGCTCCCTGAAATATAAAAGACTGTTGTAATAGGTTCAGTTATTTTTCCTTGAAGAAAAACATATTCAAGAGCAATTTTTGACAAAGAAGAACTTATACCCAAAACCTAAAAATGATTTAGCATTCTCATCAAAAAAACCCCCACAAATATTCCTCTAGTAAATTTTTCATGCAGTGAAAAAAAAATCATTATACTTTGTCAAATAATATTTATCAGTGCAACTTCTAAGTATCACACTTTCTTTCACTGCTTTCAGGAAAATGTACCTTCCTCTTGAATTAAGTGAAAAGATTACTTCCGCATGATTCAGGAAGTACGCATATATATTCAAGTGGAGCAGAACTTATGTGCAGTCATAATGCACAAGACACTGAGATCTGCAGGGTCCTTTCCCGAATAGAGTCTTCGAGCAGATGGTTAAATGCTTCCTTCTGTTGGTGCCTGCAGAACCGTATCTCTGGTTCTGAGCACTATAAGCCTCAGACAATCTTTTCTTTTCCTTTGAGACACTATCAAGGTGTTTGGTAGCTCAAAACCACTTTTCATAGAAGAAGTAATATAGGCACATTTTATATAAATCACCAGAAGTCTATATGAAAATAAGAGTAGCAGGTATTAATCTTCCATATGCTGTTCTCAGAGGGGAAAAAAAAAAAAAGCAAGTTTGTGCAAACCCAGTTTGGAAGGAGCATGTATTTTGACTCTTATGGTAGAACTGCCTTACATGTTAGCAGTATAGTGTCGTGGAAAAGGACAGTTGTGCTAAATGATATTTCAAATTAGCAAAGCAATGTCTATTTACTTATAAAGTAATGCTATGGCATGACACAGTGAGTATATTTTAAAAGATCCTCCAGTCATCAATAGCTTGAAAACAACTTTTACTGAGGTTTGTGATATTTTAATTTTATTTAAAAGAGCAGTAGAACAATAAGCATCTTGCCAGATGTTTGTTGTCAAAAGTAACTGAGCTCTGTTTTGGCTGAGCTTTACAATTTTTGCAAGACAACCTAGGAGATGCCATCTCTTGCAGGGCAGCAGATGAAATCAGGTGTTGAGCACAGAGGGAGCACAGTTTTCTCTAAATATTTTTGTCAGCCTCAGCAAAAACTTTGTTTCATAAAGGATAAAAAAAATTCCTTTGCAAACAGAGGTGTTAATAACTTCACATGATAAATGCTTCCCTTCCTCTAGACATTAAGCCATATTTTGTGCAGGCTTTGCAGAAACTGTAAACTGAATTATAGAACAATTTTCTACTTCTTTGATTTAGCAGCTATAAAGGAATACTCAAAGAGTGCACAGAGCTGCAAGGAGGAGCTAATGTGGCCACTGTATAATTGACAAACTGTATAGGTGATCTATAGGGTGGAGAGGCAAAAAAGGATAAACCTTTATGTCTATTTATTCTCCCCTACCACAGTTGTAGTGTGGATGATTCGCTTTGAGGTTTTTTTCATTCTTTTCTCATGAGGTAAGGAGATGTGTGTGAAAGACAGTCACTGGAAAAACAGTCAGAAATCTATTCAGAACTGATTATAAGGAGTCTTAAAGTATTACCAAAAGCAGTAGAAAGTAAAAAATGTTTTCACTCTACCTATAATATATTCTCCTGGGAAGGCACTTCAACAGACTCGGGAAGTAAACTGCCTACAAAGAAAAAAAAAAAAAAGTGAGAAGATAGCATATATTTTGGTTCCTTCCTTATTTTAAAACAGGTGTCATGGCTTTCATGTAATTTTAAATTTATGGTAACCCCTGATTAAATTTCAGAAGTTATTTTTATATAATGATGTTTTTAATTTGTACTTTTTGCTATGTGCCAAACGTAAAGTGCAGTGCTCAAGTCTGTAAGTATTTGTGTATTAGAGTTATTACATGTGCACTTGTAATTACATGTTTCACTTGTCGAGTGAAAATAGTAGATGGGAATTTCAGTGAAACTTCTCAGACTAGAAAAGCTATTACATTGTCTGCATATTTAGGGACTCAGCTTTCTACTTATCTAAAAAATGCATTGAAACAAGTAAATACATCGTGAGAAATACATATTCTCTGAAAAAAAACATAGTTTATATGAGAAAGAGAGAAAACTATGGGGAAAAAAGAAAAAAAATCCCAGGGCTTTTCTTCTTACTATTTCTAACACTGTGAGTATTTTGTCTTTTGAGATTTTACTTATGTTGTCTTTTTTTCTTATAGAACTGGAAAAAAAAAACCAATATTGAATATTTATTATGTCAAGTGATCATCAAACACAGTCTGGATCCCACAGGTCCCTGTAGATCTTGTGTTATGCTATATAAATAGTCCAAAATTAAAATCCATTGAAAGAAGTTAACATTATATACCACCCCACTCTATATTTGTTCCAGATTATCATATTTTGGTAAATTTACAATGTATGCTGAAACATTTCCTCTGAAACAGTGTTAAGAAGAAGAAACTTCCACCCACACAAAGATTAATGATAACCTGCATGTATACAGTATTTCTGAAGAAGATAGGATGAATTTAAATAAAAAAGTACTCAGAGATCCAAATGCTGAAGAGAATATACTGTACCAAGAAAGAGAATGTAGAGGCAGGGTTTTTTTTCCTTCCAGATTGGTTCTACATGCTTGTATCACTGCAAATACTACAGAGCCCACTAAAATCGACTGAATGGCTGCCTTTGAAAGTCTCGACCTTACGCACATATGCAGCTTCCTACTTCAAACATCAGGTCAAATATTTGTATGTATGGATCAGCAGAAAGAAATTTACTGTCAGAAAGATGCCTGACAGAGGTAGAAATTTCACTAACTTGAATTTGACAATCGTACTTTGTATTTTGTAGTGCAAAATGGAAGGCAGAGAGCAAACACATTCAGGCTGTTCCTGTAAAAGAGCTAAAACCCCACCAATTAACAAGGAAAAATGTGTAAAATATGAGAGATGTAATGGACGAGAACGAGAATGAAGGGAGAGAAAGAACCTTGTGTTCTTCCTTGAGACTGAAAATGACACAGAGATGCTACAGAAGGCACGTGGGCATCACAGAGTGCTGCAGAGGTATTTGTTGTTCTGCCAAATTAGAAATAGAAATAACCCACCCGTCTGAGCCTGAGGGACACTTACATAAGACTTCAGTCTAAAAGTTGACTCCTGTAAGATTTAAGAGCATTGGAAGAAAATGAGTAATACAGAAATGTGTTGTGCTGTGTCAGCTTTCTCACATTCAAATAGTTTCATAAATGTTGTTAATATTCCTTTTAAACATCTATTTAAAGATACAAAACTCGAAATGTGCTTTGCGTTGCTAAATATTCACCATGCTTGGAATATGAAGGGGGGGATCACAATGGGCACTGACTGTGCCATATCTGCCTGTCCAAAAATCTTCTCCATTTGGTGACAGTACCTTTAGCCAGCTGGCGACCATAGTTCAGCTCCTGGCCTTCATTCCCCTGTCACAGAACCAGAGCAGAAATCCTTTCTAGAGAGCTTCTGCTGTTAGGACTCTAATTAGCAAGCTGAACCTCTGTGTTTAAAGCCATCTACTGAAATAATTCCTCGAAACCTTGCCATTTGTTTAGAAAGGAAACAGATGAAGTAAAATAAAGTCATTGTGAGCTTCTTCCTCTCTCTTCTTCAGGTAATGTGAAAACATTCCTCCCCACTAGTTATGACTGTTGAATAATTTTGGCATAATGATTGGCAAATTAGAAATATTTTTGTGTTTTACTTGAACATATTTAAGGTGCTTCTGTGTTTATGGTGTGTTCACATGTGTTGACAGTGGAGCATGTGGATCACATCAGTCACTGACAGTGTAGTAGCTGTGAATATTCTACTCCTTGGATTATTTCACTGATTAGATCTGATTCTGCACACATGTTTCAGGTCTAACATACCACTATGTTTTTTGATCTTAATTTTCTTGTGAAAACAAACTCTATTTCTTAGCCATTTTTCAGCTTTTACTGCCGTTTAGAATAGCCCTATTTTTTTCCTTTATAAAAATCCTTCATTCATGTCAATCATCCTTGTTGATATTTTACATAATCAAATGCCATAATTATAGAATAATTTTCCAAAACTGCAAGATTGCATTTTTGGATGAAACCAAGCTGCAGCAGTTCAGGGAAAAGCAATCTCTGTCTATCTTCATATACAGCTGGGTTCCACACTTCTTTTTGAGTACTGCTCTGGGACCTCAGAAGGAAATGCTGTCATTCACAGCACGGGTGGTGAAACTTATAACAGGGTCCTTACAATCCCTTTCTAAAAGATGATAGGTAATAAACTGCCTTTTCCTTAGCTGTTTTGGGCTCAAAATCAGGAAGCACTTTTAATTTATGTTGCAACTGAGTGACCTGGCCTCCACCTCAGAAGCTCTCTAAAGGCATAACAAAGAAAAGACTGTCAGATGTTTCCACCTCTTATATCAGTGAAAGTTTTCTTTGTCCTTCAGAAAACTCTCTAACCTTGAAGTCAGAGCAGTTCTGAGATTTATTTGGAAGTTCAGAGCAGTCATGTAATCAAGGTGCCTTGTTACCACCTCTGAAATGGAGCACTTGAGATGTGGGCTCCTGAGGGCAGCTACAGAGATATGAGCTCATACTGCTCAGGGGGGGTCTATTTTTCCCTGCCTTAACTTGCACGCTGCAATTTTCTGTTCTTGGTTTCTCAAGCTAATTCTCGTTGGTGTGCAATTCAACTGCAGACACACGTCGTGCCTCAAACTGAGCTGCGACTCTGTTTAAATTGCAGTTAGGACATGCTTCTCCTAATTAAAGCTTTTGACCACTTAAAGGGTTGTCTAGGGATTTTAATTTTCCATATTCTATCTGTTCATGAAAATGCAGGTTTCAAATATGCTAATAAACACGTGCAAAAAGCTTTGCCTTTTCAGACTTTGGCACTGAGGCCCAATTTATTTATGCACTTTGAAATAGAGGGCAGTCAATGTTTAAGACTTCATTTAAAAAATATTCTGTAGGATTAAGCCTTTTAAACTTTTATTGGTGTCTATGTTTTATATTAATCATGTTGTATGTCCCCAGGTATTTTCACAAAGGGCATTTTAGAAAGGCAAATTCAGCTGATGGATGAATTTCTCTGCAGAGGTTTATTAACATTTTTGTCAATTTATCCCATTAAATACAGCAAAATCCCTAGGTGGTGATGAAGTGCAATAGCAGCACAGGCTTTACACAATGATGGCAAACTGATTCCAATAATTTTCTCAGTAGTATCCTCATAGCACAAGTGAAATGCTGGTCTTTGCAAGTACAGCTAGGTAAGTAAAAAAACCCACATAGATGAAACCTAAAATATATATTTAATGATATTAATTTAAAGAAAATATACCTCATTATGTCCTCAAACTTCACTAGCAGTATAGAGCATGTAATTAAGAAGAATTAACTGTAATGGCAGCAATATTTCCCCCAGCCAAACAAACATGAAAGAACTTTGTGCAAGCACACGTATAAGCTGACAAATGAGGTATATGTAGCAGAAACCTGACCCTGAAATCTCACTTTATCTAAAAGACAGGATAAAACATACAGCCTTCCTACATTCCAAAGCCCACAAATGCCAGTGAAATGGTTCCTCTTGATTTCAGTAGGCAGTCCACCAAGTGCAATAGGATATTAAAATAAAAAGTTTGAAATTCAAATTTTGGCTACTAAATATTTACAACAATGGGCTTATGAATAAGTTACATCACCTCACAAGGGTTTTCTGCAAGCAGCTTCAAATACTCAACTAATTTGAGAAACTGTAGTTTATCTATTTTCAGAAATATCTCAAAAAAATGAAAAAATCACTGAATACATTATTCATGGCAAGCTATTCCCTCCTGCAACCATGACTCCCCATTTCTCACATCACAATGTGATTACTTTTGCTGCATTACTGTGGTCTTTTCCTATAACAAAAATATAAGTGATCGTAAGATTTTAAGAAATATTATAAATGCTACATTAAAGAATATATATTGAACTTATATAAAAAGCTTTTGAAAAGAGGAAAGTATAATAAAATTAGAATAATGAAGAGAAATCAAGCAATTAAAAGGATTTATAGTACTCTGCTAAAGAAAACTGATTGTTATATTAAATATTAGTCTAAAAATTGTAGAAGTTTAAATGATTAGGTTGTTCATAGACAAAGAGTGGGAAATAAATTTGAAGTTACACTGTAGGGGAAAATAAATTTGCCCACGACATGGAACAGAGAAGTAAATTGAACGCATATTATCACCTGTCATTTGTGAATTATTTCTACTTCTCTACTCATATGCAGTAAAAATTGTTTGACTTTTGGTACTTAGTATCTTAACAAGGCTATAACTGCTTCCCATCTCCTAACAGGCCTATATCTGCTTTGAACATCACCATGATTTCCAACAAGCAGCAGGCAAGGTTAGTTTTTCAGAAACTGTTTTATGTTTGCCTGTTTGTTTGCTTACTTTAAACGATAACAAACAAAGCAGAAATGAGATAGTTAGTGACAAATAACATAAAGTACAGAAACGAGAAGTTCTGATGAATACTGAAGCATCTTCAATATTCACTTCTCCCTTTGAATACCTGTGTCTCAGAAATATTGATGTGTCAGAGTGTGTCACTTTTCTTTGCTTTGGTGTTTTTCTAAGGCTGCCACAGAAAAATTATTCTAATTGCAAATTGGCTTTACCAGGAACGGGAAAAATCAACTCTCAGTTTCCAAACATAAGAAGGTCCGGTCTAATATTTTTTTCTTTTCTTGAGGATGAGTCATCAATTTATGCCCCAACCCCACCATTTCCCCCCCTCCCCACTTTGGAACAGAATCATTTCATCCCATGCCGAATCTTAACCGTAGCTTTCCAGCACTCTAAATTCTCAAATACAAAACCAGTGCTCATTTGTATATCTCTTTATTTTTTCTGGTTAAAAATAAATAATTGCTGAAAAGTAGTTGTTAGGGTTTTTCATTATCAGTTCAGACCTATCACCAGCAGATAATAACCAAAACCATATGGCAGTTATTTGAAAGAATATTTCTCTTTAGATGATCCTTCAAAGATTAACAGTCCATAGCCTCATTATCTTTCAAAAAAATGCGTTCTTACTTTGTGGCTTAACACCAATCCACAAATCATAAAATTCTCTCACATAAAAACTCACAGAACAAGCTCTCAAGAGTCCAAAGACATTTAGACACTTTTTAAATATAAGAAGTTAAAAGAATATTTCCTTTCTTGACTTTAGGTAAAAGTACTGGGTTTGTGGTCACCTGTTTAGGGGTCCCTTTTACAGCTTAGACCTGCAGAAAATACTAATTCTCTTAGATACAATTGAAAGAACAAAGTGATGTCACACAGGACCACACTATTTCTATTTTTATCTTTCTATTTTCCTATAAGGCCCTGGATTTCCAGCTCAGTTCAAATACTTGTGTCTATTCACTAATATAATACAGTAAACCCTCCCATATTGGAAATCAAATTTTTTAATTCAGTTGAACATTGAAAAAAGATCACAAACAGAGAACATTAAAAAATTCTGACATATTTGTTTATTTATTTTTAATTTAGGACTGGATCCAAAGACCAAGAAAATCTCCATGAATTTCTGTATTTCTGGCCTGGAAAAATTTAACTAGCTGGCTGTACAGCAAATACAAGTCTTGATGTATTGTTTTAGCAGTGAGGATGCCAAGTATTCATGAGATAAATAATATTTTACACACAATATTGTAATTAAGAAAGAATATTTTAGTAAGCTGATTCTATTTTTATTCTTTTTACACTGAGAATTATCAATGTCAGAATTAAAATAAATACAATACCTGTACATAAGGGAAATCACATTCCTATAGCAATCTATGAGATTTTGAATATAGTGAATTAAAATTACATGTTTTAACACAATCTATTTTAGTCCATGAAGAATTTTTTTATTATACTTTGCAATTTTTTCCACTTCTCCACATGCTTATTGGAAGATGGTATACATCAAATAGTTCACTTGTATAAGTTTTACATATAAATTGCTCATAAGCTTCTCTCTTTAGTCATGAAAGAGAACATAATTCTTAAAGCTGGTATTTTTTATAAGATTTTTATGGACATATTTCCCACTATTGAATGTCTTGTACAAATCCAGTCAAGTTTCTCTGACACAATTATCTTCTGTTTGTCTTGGAACAAGAAGGGTCTCTTCACAGACATGGACCAAACATTAAGAACAAAATAATTGATTTTGCAGGGTGAAATGAAGAAAAATCTATCTATTCCAAGTAAGATAAAAATTCTGAGCAAAAATATTTAGAAAAGGGGAACAAAATTAACATTGTGTCCATTAACGTCAACATGAATCAAAAAATTTATTGGAGGCTGTCACAAGATAAAATTGTTTAGGCCTGCCTGAAAGTGATTGCTGCTCTTTTTTCTTTCCCTGTAAACGCCTTCCTACCCTGACTACTTGTATCCATTAATTAAAATATAGCCTTCAGGAAAAGTAGTTTCTTTTCTGCTTGTATTCTACCAAGTGACACGAGAATCCATTTCTAGATTGCGGCTTGGGGAGAGCTAATTTTCTTCACAGTGGGTCTGTGTGTTGAATTTTTGCTTAGAAAGAATCTGATAACACAGGGATGGTTTTGTTACTGCTAAGCAGTGCTTACGCATAGCCAAGGCCTTTTTTGCTTCTCATACTGTCCCACCAGCAAGGAAGCTGGATGTGCACAAGGAGCTGGGAGGGGACACAGCTGGGACAACTCTTCCCAGTTGACCAAAGCAGCATTCAGTATCATATGGTATCATGCATAGCATATAGTCCTGGGGGAAGAAGAAGAAGATGGAGTGTTCAGAGTGATGGCTTTGCCTTTCCCAGTCACCATTACGTGCGATGGAGTCCTTCTTCCCTGGGAATGGCTGAACACCTGCCTGCCCATAGGAAGTGATGAACGAATTCTTTGTGTTTCTCTGCTTGTGTGAAAGCATTTTGCTTTACTTATTGAACTATTTTTATCTCAGAGGTCTTCTCACTTTTACCCTTCCTGTTCTGTTCCCTCATCCCACCAGGGAGTGAGAAACTGACTGTGTGGGACTTAGCCAGCTGGGGCTAAACCACAACAAGCTCTCAGAAACGTTGCACTTCAGAGATACCATGAACCACTTCACCTCATCAGAAGGTGGATATTTAAATAGTTCATAGGAATCAGTTCAGGTGAATTTCTATTCATATGAATAGAAATTACTATTCCTGTTCATCTCTGATAAATAGCATTCAGTGATATTAGAGAATCTAGATAGCTAAAGGCATTCTTTTATGTCCCTTCCCTTTCTGTTCCACATGGGAGAGTGGGAATAGAAATAATATTTATCATAAATAGTTGATAATTAATAAAGCTAAGAAAATACTTGACATATAGAAAAATCTCAATATGGAATACTTTAAAGTTAGAAAATGACAAATACAGAAATGTTTCAAAGAAAGAATAATGTAGTAGGGGCTGGTGGTGATAAGGAGAGTTGATTTCCTTGGACACACCACACTTTCTACATTTGCCCAATCTATTATGTCAGCAGAATCATGGAGTTCCTTCAAGTACAGCAATGCATTCAGAAAATACACTTGTGGTGATGATTTGGAAGGTGGAGCAAACATTTTCAGACTTGTAGGTCAGTCAAATGAGAATAACAATGTCAACAAAAAATGAAGCATTTTAGTTTCATTCATCCGAGAGAGAATTCCACCAAAATGAATGTCTTCCTAAATAATTGAACCACTCTAACCGTTTCCTGGCCCCAGAAAGAGGGAATCCTTTCCCATTTCTCTTTAGTCCTGGAGAAATGTTCTCTTATCTAACTAACTTACCAGCAGTACATCTGGTCGCCCGTGGAAACAAACATGTATTTTAGAGAAGCAAGCTGGAAGCCAAGAAGTAAATAAAGGACTTCTTGCCTCGTGACTTTAAGGGCCTAACAAGCACCACAAGAAAGGTTACAAAACCACCAATCTGGGAGCAGGAGAAAAGGGAGGGAAAAAAGGCACGGAAAAGAGCAGCAGCAGAGGCAGGGAACTGGTAAATCACTTTGGACTGTGCATTGGGCAGACAGTGTTAAGACTAATTTATGCCAAGTAGGAGCATTCTTTGGTTATTCAAGGTTTGTTCTGATGCAGACTCTCCCTGAAACCCATCCTAATAAAATTTATCTTTGTCTAATGCCCACATCTCAACTCACTCTGACTCCCCTGCTATTTCATGGGAAATCAAATGACAAGCTAAAAAAATAGAATAAAAAATAAAAAAAAACCAAAGCAAAACAGAAAGCAAAACAAACAAAAAACCTACAACAAAGTCTTCCTTTATTTTTAAATTAAGATCTAGCATGTATCTGGAAATAAGCAGTAGGGTAACTGCCCTACATAAACAAAAGCTAATGAATGTTAAAACTTTACTGACAGCCAAGATCATAGTGATTCGTTCAGCTATGAGCATGTTTTAATCTAGTTCCTTTAGTTGCCACCTGCTCCCAATATACCCTGGCCACTTGCTTCTGCCCTCACATTGCCAATTGGCCCAAACCTCATGTAGCAGTGCACACAGATTATCAGATAAGAGAAATCAATCCAGACAAAAAGTTACCCAGAAAGTACTTTTAGCTGGATGAATTCCCTGATCCTATTTACCTCCTGGCTGCATAAGCACTTGCATTAGTCACATTTACGCAGGGTGAAAAGAACCAGAATGACTAAAACCTTTAGATATATTTCCTCAGAAGGACTATTTACTTTTCTGGCTGTCTGGGTTTATGAATGCAGAGTGAATATCTCCCCACTCTGCACAATGTGTAGTTACTTTACATGGCTGCTCAGGACTATAAAAGCCCATAATCAATACACTTTGTACATGCTGTTGTAAACTCTGAGCAAGGATGTGGGGGACAAAAATCACAAAGAGGGAAAGAAGTATGCTGTAAGGTAACTTACCATTTTGTAGTTATGGGAAGTAGCTTCAATGTCTATGGTGCTGACCATGAAGAAACCACAAGAGAAATAACCTGGGCAAACAGCTATAAATTGCTTTATCAGAGACTCCAGACCTCCTATTAAACCTCATTTTAAGTTTCTTCAGTAGTTGTTTGATACTTGGGTGAGAAAGGGGATTGTTAGAAATTGTGTGTATTGAATGAAGAATCAAATAAAACTCTTAACTTTTATATCATTTGCAGTCTGAATTAGTTGAGAAAAAAGTCCCTTGTGCATAATGTCTTTGATCCTTGGGGCGAAAAAAAAAAAAAAACAAAAAAAAGCAACCCAGATCTGGAATAAAAGACAACTAAATAATACTTTTCTATCACCTAGTGATAATGTTTTTATTCATGAAGGAAATTGGGCTTTTTGTATTTTAGCCAGAATAAAAACCTTGAAATATACAAATTTGAACAGCAACAGAGTCTATTTGGTGCAGTTAGTTTCTTCTTGTTTTCTGAACAAATGGATTTCCCCTTACACAGAAAATAAATTTCAATAAATATTTCATAAAACTGCAGCTCATGGAAGTATCTTAAGTCCTTCCCTGAACAAAGTGAGAGCTGCTATGCAACAAATTCATAATGACTTAACTTGACCTTTCACTGCGAAATGGGATTGGACTTCTGCCATGTTATAGATGGTTTTCTTGTAAATATCCAGATGCCCCCATTAGTTTCTATAGGTTTTTCACCAGATTAAAAATATTGGAAGGGGTTATAGCAGCATAAGCTCTTGTATCAAAAAATTAAATCAAGCCAGTGACAGCATAAGTGTTCTGCAAGGTCTTGTCAGAGGTTTGGTAAATACTTACGCAACACGTATCACACTCAGGAATGTGTGTGTGTGTGTCTGTGTGTGTGTGTAGCAAGCCAAATAAGGCTACTGTTTTAGGATACAATTACATCATTGCAATTGGGAATTTTGAAATTTAACAGGAATGGGATTATATTTACAGGCGGTTCTGACTGCTTTAAATGTTTATTCAATGATAAGAGAAAAATTGGTATCACAATTTTCTCTGCTACTGTTAAGAACCATCTATAAAACATGACAGTTGCATTTGCTAACTGATTTTCAAATAATGAAGTCTTAGTACAGTTTAAAAAATAAATAGGTACAAAGTACAGACAAGTTGCATGAATTTGACCTTACTATATCTGAAAAATTTTAGTTTGCTGGGTTTCTAGTACCTTTGCAAATGAAAATAATTAATTCTCACATCAGCAGAACTCTTTTCCAAACTCTTTCCTTCTAAAAGAAGCTCCAAATATAGTAATTCAGTTTCATCTGGGATGGAAAAAAAAAATAAATATATAGGTCATCTCACGTGCAGCAGCATCAAACTCTGACCTTTGAAATTCCTTCGAGAATTCTGCCAGTGAGCTGCAAAAGAAACAAGAAATTGGCCTCAGTATGGTACGGCTCACGTATCACAAACACTTCAGAAAATAGGCTATAGTTTTCTCATGAATGTACCTTCAGCTCATTACAGAGAGCAAACTGTGAGGACTGCTCACAAAGCAAAATGAGTAAATTAATTTTGTGACAAGTGTTAATGTATTATTTAAAAAGAGCAACCCCCAAATATCAATTAAAATTTTTCTTTAGTATTGGAGACTGCTAAATCTTAAATGACA
>VWZG01013133.1:175911-227788 GCA_013396735.1 Grallaria varia
TTTTTTCTGCCTTAACATCACTTTAGAATATTAAAAGAATTCAATACTTTTTCAAGCAGAGAACTTCAGTGCTGAAAATCATGTCTTTATATGATTGAGGAGTTTCCATGGGAGTTTTTGTTCCCATGAATAAACAATTCTGTCACTGTGGGAAAAAAAAAAAGAAAAAGGTAATTTCTAGTGGGATATTTCAATATATTGCTTAATCTAGAAAGTAATTTTTTTAGTGTAAGAATAATATAGAGGAAAAATATTTGAAATCATATAATATTCTTCAGCCTATTCAAAGAATCAGATCAATCTTAGTTCAATCTCAGTGAATGCTGAAATTGTAAAATAGTACCAAACTGTACTTCTTCTTATAACTTAATGTTTCACATAAATATTGTGCCCATCAACAAAATCTGAGAGGTGTTTCACGGGTTGTTGTGCCTTAATAGACACTTTATTATCCAGAAAAGGAACCGGTTGCCATTTGTAACAAACTAAAAATGTCTCTAACCTGCTCAGTTTTACTCTTCCATCTCTGACATTCCCATTAGTGTACTCAAAATTATAGGTTGCTGCCAGAGGAAGGGAGAGTAGGATTGAGTTGTTCCTGCTAGAGGAGATAAAGTAGGTGGATGAGTGAAAGTGAGATGCCAGAGAGAAACCAATGCTACCTGGCTTTTTGCTTGTGCTGATGCTCTTATAGGTCACTTCCTCCCTTGACCTGCAGTCACCAGCACTACATCACCATCTCTGCCTCAAAAGCATCAGCACGCTTGGCATTTTAGGATGTGGATGTCAGTTCTCTTTTTAAGGTTAAAGGCTGCTGAGACCTGTGAGTATCTAGCAAAATTTTGATAGCCGTGCAATGCAGGAAAAAAATGGACATGCTAAAATATTAAATAAAATTAAAATCTAAAATTTCTCTGCAATAGGTTGATCCAAAATAAATTTTTTGTATTTTGAGTATATTTTGGTATTAACAAAAAAATCCTTTATTAGATAAAAATCAGAAATATCTTTATTCTGACATTGTTAAAAACAACAGAAATAACTTCATTGAAATTGAGAAACTGATTTTTAGGCATAGTAAATATAAGCATTTAAAGTTCTGCTCAAACAAAAATGTGTCCTTAGCAATCTGGAAATGATTTTATTTCAGTTGGACAGATGTCTATTTTTAAGTATTATGGCATATGCAGAGTTAATGTTTTTAATATTAATTTTGATTTTCACTGAAATGGTATTGTACTCATTTTATTTCAGTGCCAACCAAGAATTGTTATACAAGAATCAGACTGCAGATCCATCTAATACAGTGTCATCCCTCTGAAAACATTTAGTGCTCATCTTTCTTAAAAGTTATATCTAATTCATCAAGTTAAATATTTTCTGTGAAGAGGTATTTAGTGGTCAATACCTTAATTTTTCATTTCATTGGAAAATTTCTTCTGTTAAGCTTGGATTTATCCTTGATAAATTATCTGTTATTTTTTACAGTTATAACACTCTGTTCTTTTCTTTATGCAAGAACCATGCTTGCCATCTTTATGTATTTGACCTTTTTATATTAAATAATCCAAATAAATGTAAAACCTGTCTTCTTATAAAAAACTTTGACTTTTTCTGTGTGCATTGACTTACTTATTGCCTGTCCCTAAACTTGTCTAATTTTTCAATTTCCATTTCAAAGCAAAGTAACTCATACTGGAAGAAGGATTCCAAGTTAGTAGGCATCACTGATCTTTTCATAGAGTGTTTATTTACATCAGAAAGCAAACAAAAAATTACTGTAAAGAGAATGAAAATAATTTCATTTTCTAAATCAATTTTTTTTTCAGTATTAGCACAGGTCTCTGGCAGAGAGCTTCTACTTCTGCTGTCATTCTATAATTATATGAAAAAGACATTATTTCACAGTACAGGAAAAGGAGAGCAGCAGTCTCTCTTACTGAACAACATTCTATGTCAAGTGGTGTACAATATTGAGCTAATGCACTGATATAAATCTTGGATACACAGTTTGAAACAAACGTTGGTTAGAAAACACAGAGCTTGTCTCTACTGAAATCCAAAGTGCACAAATTTAATTTCGTTTAACATTTTGAAATTACAGCTACACGCTCAGTTAAGATAACTTCATATACGTTCTACCAGGGGAAAAAAAAGATTTGCTATAATATTTGTGAAAACAAACTCCCCAAAAATATGTGACTCAAGCTCTCACAGTGACTTCAGTGGTGATTTCTGAAATAATAGTAACTGGATATAAAATACCCACTTTTTTGCTTATGAAGCAGAAGGTCCTATCTAATCAACTTTGCCCTCTTTCTAGCTATAGGAATTGATACTTCTATGTTTTCAAAAGAAACCCTTTCACCCTCTCTTCATTTGAAGACACAGTGTTACTAAGTTCACAAAATCCCACTTCCCAGAGAACATTAACATATCCTTTTAGTCTAATTTGATAAACACCCTGAACTTGTGATATTTGTGAGTGTTAAATGTTTCATTTCTTCACTGATAGCTTCAGTTTCATTTCATGTTGCCTAAACATAGCAGAAGAAAAGAACCATCCTCTTTTCCTATTGCATAAGAATTGTTAGTGCTTATGGGCTCCATAAGTGTTCCTCTACCAGCTTCCACAATGTTGAAGAAACTGTCTGGGGGAGTTCTCATCAGTCTTGCAGCCCATCCAGGGTTAGTCAGAAAGTGATAGTTCACTATCTTTCTTCCTGTCAAGTTGATAAGGGACTGAAGCAGAAAAATGTCACTGCTTGCATCAGACTATACCCCTGCTTTTTCAGTTTTGTGTGTATGTATATATATTTTGTGTGTATGACCTATATATGTATATAGGTCATATCTATCACATACATGCATTTGAATGTGTGTGTGTATATAACATATAGACACATATACATTGATGAAAACATTCTGAGAAAAGTAGGTTACACTAGGTGGTTTTGCAGTGCTAACTCCATCCTCTTCTTAGTTGGAGCCTACAGAATGTGTAATGTATCAGTAAAAATATTGTAGGTAATATATTACACATATAATAGTATACATGATATTAATAGTTTACAGATTTATACAGTTCATAATGGATGTACCTTTGTATTATTCACAGACAATGAACCTGACACAGCTTACCTTCTGCATCACAGACCAGAGTGCTCAGAATCCATTACTGTGTAACACAGTTTGTGCATCACTACTCCTAGTTCCAGCAGAAGATACCACTAAAGAGAGGAGCAGAAGGAGCATTGTACAGTTGCTATGCTCCTCCAACACTTGGCTTATTTGTCATCCAGATAACCAATGCCTTCTGTTGTGGCAATCTTCCTTTCTCCAATTTGTTGTAACTCTTTAGTGTTCGTCAACTGTTTAATGCTCATCAGTGGTCATGTAGGTAGAGACATGAGAACATGAAATTTGAAGGCAGGGGCAGCAGGACTGTGATGAAGATCTCAGCTGGCTGTGTGTGAGCTGAAGATAAGAAATCACGTAACTACTGCTAAAGCAGCTTTGACCCTTAGTTAACAAACTGCAATCGTTAGTATGTTAGTCTGGGTTCCATGTAATGAATGCAAATTTAGCTTCTGGCTTGGAACTGGTTTCTGGTTTTCTGTCATTACTGAGTTAGAAAAACAAGCAACTTTCCAACCAAAATACATATGTTCATAAGAATGATGAGGTTAGTGTAACTTCTACAAATAGCAAAAAAACCTCCCACTTTGAACCATAATTGTTTTGTAAAATTCAGATGCAGTCAATGATGCCAGTTAAAAGTAAAATTCTGATATTATTCAAAAAGCCATCCTTGGAATAGTTATCTTTTATTTATCTCTCATACCAAAACTTATCAGTGGGCTCAGCAAGTTCTTGTTTCCTGTGTATTGTTTCAGCATTCTTGGGAAATATCTCTCTTTACTGTCCAGGATTTTATTCTTAATTCTTATTTCTCCAAATCATCCCATTTTTCTGAGAGTTTGACTGTGAAATATCAAGTATAGGGAAACATACCAGAACATTCTTTTGTTTCTTGCGTGTGTTAGCAGATGTACCCGATAGTCCCATATCTCTTATTCCTTCAGATGTAGAGAATGCAGAAAGCCTAATTCTGCTTTCTCCAAAAGGCATGCCTATATTGCGGTTATACCATGAAAGGGGATACACATGAGAATGTCCAGTTTTTTTATATTTTTCAGAATAAATTGTCATTCCTGAAGAAATCAAATCTATCTTAGCAATAATTAATTTTCTAGATATCTCAAATGGCCCATATCTGTGAAATTCATTACTCAAAATAAGAGTTGAAATCTATTTGAGACTTTATGGTAGTATAGCAGAACTCATTTAACTATTATTTTTTAACTATTTGTTACGCTGTGTTTTTGTTTATAAAATTTTATTGAAACATTAAAAGATACTTCTCATTAAAAACATCTAGTGTATGACTGCATGTGAAAGCAATCAGAAATATGAAACTATGAAACCAACCAGTACATTCACACAAAAGCTCAGCCAGAACATTTATGTGCAGGGAAACCACCAATTTCTTCATAAGCAGAACAGGAATGAAATTAGAACCTAGTCCTGTGCAGAGAAGAAGCTGAATATATTGTCAGTTTGTTAAGTAACCAACTGAATTATTAGAAGCTATGTCATAATTATTTCCTGAAATTTCAGATCAGTGGACTGAAGAACTGGATTATTTCCTTGATGTAAAATGAATTAGAGGATATAGGCCCACAACATTTTTGTCTTAATCTAATGTACTGATAAATGCAATAATCTAAATTACCACATAATTTAATTTATTGATGCTCATGTTGAACAGTGTTATTCAGCATCTGATTCACAATTATCCAACACAAGGACTAAAGGCAATGATTCATTTACCTTCAGATAGCAGTTTTCCCCTTTCTCTTCTAAAGGGTATGTCTCCACCTCATTGATTTATGTCATTTAACCAAGACTAAATGATATGCCTAAGACAATAAAAATATTTCTGGAAGACAGCCCAGGTCTTGCAACTACATGGTTCCTGTTCTTATCACAAACCAGCCTTCTGCCCCTTAACTAGACTTAGTCCAATCTCCTCTGGAATTCACCCTGGCTTCATGAAATGTGTGGATAGAAGCCTCTCTTGGTGGTACTTTCATTCAGACCACACTCACTGTCAGCTGCACATTCAGTTGAAGCCTTTTTCAGGAAACAGAAGTTCAATTTCAATGACAAATTCAGTTAGATTTGTTCTTTAATTGTTAATCTACCATCTAGCAGATAACACGTGTTCCTTCTGCAATTGCTCATTTCATATATTAATCCTAGTGAAGCAATTGCTTCTTTGTCTCAACCAGTGTTTTACCTTATTTCAGTTATATTGGTCTACTGCCATTTCTTTCAGATTGCAAGCATGTAAATAATCTGTTCTACTTGCAAGTAGAATTCTTGATCAAGAGTAGTAGATGGACAAAGAGACAAAGTCTGGAAAAAGACTAACAAACACAAAGCAAAATCTTTCTGACAAATAGACAAAGCAATAATTACCTGTCTCTCCCCAGATAGCTGTAATTTCAGGAGCAGAACTAATGATTAAAAGTCATGTTGGTGATCTTCTGTTCTAGCATTTAAAAACACACACAAAGGCTTCTGAGCAGACAATATGTTTAAAGACCCCTTCCTTTCTTCCCTTATAATGTCATAGGTTTTCATCTCAAAATAATAGCTGCATGGCAGCAACACTACACTTTAATAAATCACCAAAGCAAAGTTTGTCATCTACAGCCATTATTGGGCTCCTGAGTGCATGGATTGCACCTCTATTTTCTAATTGATTTAAGATTCCAATTGCCATTTAAGTGCAAGAAAAGGGAGAGAAGGGAACTGTGAAAGCTGTCTCATGTAAAAAATGGCTAGCATACAAAATACAAAACATAACTGAAGTACTGCTGTGGACTCCACAGACAGAAAGACTCATTATCTGCTGAAAGTGTTACTTATGACTTACGTGTCTGTGTAACACAAACATACAGGAAATGAAAGTTCATCTCTTGTTTTCGTGTTGTGATTTCATGGAGGGGGAGTTGTGTCATATAGCAACAAATAAATGAAGAAAATAAAAGACCATCCATAGAAACTTTACTCATGGGTATCAAAGGAAAGTGTGTTACAAAAAATTACTCCAAAAATATATTACAAAAAAAAGTACCCATTAACTCTGAGCAGATTTTTCAAATATCAAATACACTATCAACATCATGGCATGATCCTTCTCTCCATTTTGTTTTCAAGACAACATTTGAAATTAAATACTTAATATTTGTTTAAAAATTATTCCATTGGACCTAAATACTCTTAGATAATCTTTTATTAATGACACTAGGCATAAGTCCTTCCAACAGATGAAATTCTAAAGGTAGTAATCATTTAAGAACATAAGACTGTCTCATTTTCAAAAGTACTCCCATGACTCAGAAACTTATAAAAATCTCTTCATCACTAAGAGGGAAGCATGGAAATTTAATTAATTTATTAATTAACTAATAAGGAAACAAACAAGTAAATAAATACATAAAAGTGTTTGAGTGTTTTTAAATTTCTGTTTTAAAAAATTTCTTGAGGAAGGTGGTTTTCTTTCCCGAAACCAAGATAATTTTTCTTCCGTTGAAAAGTCTGAGGGAGCCTGAAGAAGCCAGGTATAGACACAGGCTGGATATAACTGGGCTCAAGAGGAGTTGCTCTGTGTTATTCTGTTGAGAGGAAAACATGAGAAAACAAGACACCCCTTAGGCAATTTCTTGGATACTTACATTGCAGGCAGAGGAAACAAGGATGAGGAAAAGAGCTAACAGGGATGTCTCCAAGAAGCAGAAGACATGAATCACATGGGAAATTCTAGGGCAAGTCAGTTTTCAGATGTATTGGTGAAGAAAGTATGGTGAAACAAGAAGTAAATGGCACTAGCAAAAGGGTCACAAGTCTTGGAAATATCCTAGAAGTTACTGATGGCTCCTTCTCTATGGGACACAGCAGCCAATGATGACAGACTAATGTATTCCATTGTCATTCATAACCATTGTTTTAAATGTCTCAGACAAGCAGTTAAAAGAAATCCCTTCTGTTCATTAATCACTGGTTTTAAAACAAGTGAAGATATGAATAAATCTGTAGAAACTTATGTAACTCCTCTGTCACAGCTTTTAAGCTCTAATTCTACCATAACTGTTAATTGTTATACACATAAAATTTCATGTCATCTCAGAACACAGCAATTGTAAAGGATAATTTTACATTATATACATTAATCTCAACAAAATAATGTTATTTGGATTGAGTTTAATATGCTAGAAAACTCAAGAAATAAATAAAATGCTAATCTTGTGAAAGTTGATGATGCTTCAGATATGAAAGAGCCAAAATGAAGATTATGGACAACTCTGGGCACTTTATAATGCATGCGTTATTACATTTAGCTGAGGCAGTAGACCTGAGGCCACCTGTGTGGTGCAATTGGACTGGTGTGAAAGCAAATTTAGGGCAGTGTCCGGAACGTGTGGTTTCAATTTTAAAGCTCAACGGGGACACTGAGTGTTATTGGTTACTGCCCTGCCTACATGACATGAAGAAACTGTACATAATTAAAAAATTTCCAGGAACCATCAGAAGACCACTGAGCACACTATGGATCTCTTGGACCTTATAGAGCTTCAAAATATAAAACCTGTATAAAAGAGTTTAGTGCTTAAAAATTGCATGTATTAAAAAGAAAAGGAGAAAAAAGAGAAGTCACTCTTGTAGTTATGTCTTTGAATTCTACTCTAGAGCAGGAAGATATATCTTATGAAATTACCACTTGGGGTCAGAAATTTGTAGAGTGCAACAAGTGCAACATCTTAAAGTTTTTTCATACTAAGTCTTCTTGAACTTAATGTTTACAAGGATAGTTATTTCTGTCTCTAGTGTACCTCCATCAACCCAATAGTCATTTGTCTTTCTCTGAGTTTTATAAATCAAAATTCTTCAGCACACCGTATCTGATGCATGTATATTTCCTGATTGTAAGGTGACATTTGTACAGCTGTATGTAGAAAAAAACGATTAAAAAGTCAGGTACATATGAATAAAAACAGCAAACCCACTTTAGTTCCAAATACTTTTTAGGTGTGTTAAACTTCCCATATGATTCAAAGTATTTATGTTAAAACAAACCAATTGCATTTGTGGCAGAAAGAGGAAAAGAGATATTTCCTGGCACAGTTAGTTAAGAAATAAAAAATAAAAAATAAAAAAAATTGTGTCTTGTAGATTGTTTTAATAACTGCCTATTTAAACCCTAGAATAAAGTATTATGCTTTCTTTGAGAGATTAGAGTCTCCTTCACTATACTGCAAGTGAGATACTTTCCTAAAATATAAGGATGTGGGCCAGTAACAATCTTGATTTATGACTTTAGCCCTCTGATTTATTGAAATTCGAGAAATTTAGAAAAAGTGATGTTACAGATGACAATACTTCTATATGAAAATCAGGCATGCAAGCACAGAAAGGCAGAACCCTGAAAAGAATAAGATGATTCTATAGATGGCATTAAAGGGAAAAAATTTAGCAGCAGACACAGTCATTGCTGGAGGATGAAGACAGTACTGTTAAACAGAAAATCAATGGCAACATTTGTACACAAAGTGACATACTACATCCTGTCATTGAACCTTAAGCCTAATTTACACTCAGTAGGTCTGTCTTTTCCAGTTCTCCTTTGTAGTTTATTTCTGTGTTAAAAAATGACAAGTCCTAGGCAGCACATTATCTGATATTCTAAAAAGCTTTGATTGCGTAGGTCAGCTTTCTAGTGTTCCAAAGGCCTCTGTGCCTATGTGAAAGAAAGGGTCGTATCTTGAGTAAGTCAATATGAAATAAAATCTTGGTGAAGAAAAGGCAGACTGTGAATTACCAAGTTAAGACCAATTCAGCGAAGGCTTAAGTTAACCCATTCAGCATCAGAGAAAGCAGTTTGTAAATACCTTGTTCCTGTAGCAGCTGAGTCAGGTACTAAAACTCCCTTTGTGTTACTCAGAGAGAGCTAAGTGTCTGATAATAAAGTTCATGACTGTTATAATACTCCAATTAATGAAGAGAGATTGTATCTTAACTCACTCATATCCATGAGTCTTCAGACTATGCACTTCTACGCAGACCAGTGGCAGGTAACAGTCCAATCTGGAATTCCTTGTAATTACTCTCTTAAAATGAAGCAGCAGATCATTGTTCTAAAATTAAACAGGGAAAGGGAAGGTGTAGAATCAGTTACATATGCAGCTGGGAAAGACCCAAGGCTACAGAAACAAATACACTACTGGTTTAATTTTATTGGTGGAACCATTCAGAAAAACTCATTGTTTACACATTCTCAATAAAATAGTAACTAAGATAGCAGCTGTCATCTAGCAAATGTCCTATACAGATAAATCCTCACTGGAGCATAGGCATGAGGCAGTTCTGAGGATTCGCTTACTGGTAAATGTATGTATAGACAGAAAATTTAAATGTATTTTTTTTTGAAAAATGATTGTTCTTCCTCCCCAGAAGGAAAAGTAAAATGTTTAAAACATAGTCAAGATGGCCCTTGACTGTATGAAATTAAAATATCTGGTTTCAACATAAGGCAGTTCACCTAATTTAGTTTACTCTTACACCTGTGTCCTGTACTATCAGACAGAAACCTTCCCTCAGCCTTGTCCATCCCTAGTAGCTGCAAACTGGAAAATTTTATTTTCTAGCCAGAAATGAGCAAGCCCTAATTTCCTTAAGGAAGTCTTTCCTCTGGTATAGTTGCCATACCTGTTTAATACTGATAAGCTATAGTTCTGGAATAGCAAGATTTTATGGGACCTAGACATCATATTTCCAAGCTTTGGAAAGTTAAAAAATGAGAATAGGAGATGAAAACAGCCTGTACTAACCAATACTGCTCACTAATCTACCACTCACATAAGAGAAATTCCTCTTTCTGACCCTTTAATATATTCTCATTCTCACAAGAGGTCAGCACAATAAACTGTTCACAGAGGTGCATAATCAACAGGAGTACTGAACCTTACCAGTCAGTATGCAGGAGCCACTGGACTTCTCTTACATTCTGCATTGCCTACATATTACAAATTAATTTCTTTTTCTCAAACGTATGGCACTGGTTACAAATGAGAACAAAAAGAAAGGACACAATCTTTAATAGCACCTGAAGTTGACTCAGGCAAAATTTCACCATTCCTGTTAGCTGTGCCTACAGAGTGCGCATACAACAGCATTTCAAAAGCACTGGATTGCACTGTCTTAAGCACATTAGCAAAGAAGGATTGCTTAAAGGTGTAAATTTCTTAAATGTAACTTTCTATTTAGGAAATTAAAAATCAGAATAAATGGAAGGGAAAGGTTTGGGTTTTTTTCATGCTGCTTGATGGGAAATATACTTTTGAATATGTGGTTGTCTATCTTAATTTAACAGTATCTACACGTTTACTGAATTAAGTACCCTAACTCTACAATATTGATTCTATGTGATGCAGAAGAGATTCGGGGCATGTTTACTTCTGCGACCATAATTATATTTCTATATATCTCACAGGATCTTGGTAGCCATTTAACTTATCTAAGAAATAGCAGTATATATGTGACTCTAAACTACTCTAAAATTGAGTAATGAAGGGAATATCTCACTTAGCTAATCGTATCAGTCTGTATTACTATTAGAGCCTTACACTTGCATTTTTTATGTATCAGATGCATTTGCTTGGGTCTAATATTAAAGTAGATATAATGAATGATTTACTGGATTCAAGGACAGAAATCTATACTCAGGTTAATTGATATTGACTTGAAAGTAGCATCACATTCAACAACATTGATATCACAGGAGATGATAACATAAATTAATGAAATTATTCTGTCAAGTCTAATGGCAATAGAAAACATAGCATTCAATTTACGCAGAGAACTTTTTCTACAATATGTAAAGCTACTTCTAGTGCCATTTGACAGTCCAGTCCTTTAGTAATCAAACAATTTTAGAGAAGAAAATATATTAGTGTGAGTTGCTAGAGAAGTTTTCAAACTGTTCAATGGAACAAAACTAAGAACTGAAACATGGCTTCATTGGAGTGTACATATACACATCGAGAGGGGTAGGCTTTCTAATATCCACCCTAAACCTCCCCTAACACAACTTCAGGACATATCCCTGGGTCCTGTCACTGGTCACCAGACAGAAAAGATCAGTGCCTGCCCCTCCTCTTCCCCTCACAAGGAAGTTGTAACTGCAGTGAGGTCTCCCCTCAGTCTCCTCTACTCCAGGCTGTACAGACCAAGTGCCCTCAGCCACTCCTCTTGCAGCTTCCTCTCAAGGCCATTCACCATCTTCGTTATCCAGGTGAGAATATAGCTAGATGGCCTAAATCTGTAAAAAGCTGACTACAGTATGTGTAGAATCATAGAATCATCAAATACTTTGGGTTGGAAGGGACCTTTAAAGGTCATCTAGTCCAGGCCACTAGCAATGATTAACTAGATCAGGTTCTTCAGAGCCCTGTCCAACCTGCCCTTGAATGTTTCCAGGAATGGGGCATCTCCCATCTGTCTGGGTAACCGGTGCTAGTGTTTCACCACCCTCATTCTAAAAATTTCTCCTTATATTTAGTCTAAATCTGCCCTCTTTTAGTTTAAAAACATTATCCTTTGTCCTATCTCAAAAAGCCCTGCTAAAAATTCTGTCCTTTCTTATGGACCCCCTTTAATTCCTGGAAGGCTGGTATAAGGTCTCCCAGAAGTCTCCTCTTCTCCAGACCAAACAGCCTCAACTCTATCACCCTTTTCTCATGTGAGATGCTCCAGCCCTCTGATCATCTTCATGATTCTCCTCTGCAATAGCTCCAACATGTCCATGTCCTTCTTGCACCACTGGATCCCAGAGCTGGACTCCATGCTCCAGGTGGGATCTCAGGAGGAGAGAGGGGCAGAATCACCTCCCTCGGCCTTCTGGCCATGCTGTTTTTGATGCAGCCCAGGCTGCTGTTGGCTTTCTGGGCTGTGTGTGCACATTCCTGGCTCACATCAAGCTTTTCACTCAACAGCCTCTCCCCTCAAGTCATTGTCTGCAAGGCTGCTCTCAGTCCTCATCCATTGAACAGTCCATCCATCTAATCCATATGACTCCAATTTAGAGAGGAGGTTCTTGCGGGGGACCCTGTCAGAGACCTTAAAGAATTCTGGAGACATGACTTGTTGATGAGGTATATGATACTTCGTTCATTTCACAGCATAACAACCTTTCAAGATGCCACAGGATTTCTTGTTTCAAGAGGAATCTATTGCTCTATAAATGTTTAAATACCTGCCAGAGGACATTGTGCTGTGGTGGCCTTTCCTTTGTTTAGATTCTAATGCCTTCACCAAATGATGAATTTATTCATCAGGCAATTGTCTTGATCAGAATAAATAATAAAAGGGAAGAAGCAAGGAAACTTGAGTAGGATAGAAGCCAAAAGGGGAAAATAAGGGGAACTGACATTTGGAAGGCATAAAAATTTAGGTCCCTTTTAGGAGTAATTTTTTACTGCAAAATTTAGTGTTCTAATTAATACTATAAACCATGAATTCTGTCACAAAAAAAGTTCAGTATTGTTGTAGTTCATGCCAGTATGAGTGGAGAATGGACAGTGATCGTAAAATAAATTGAAATATTTAATTTTTACCCCGTGGTATCTTTCACCTTGTAGGGAATATATATTCATTTGTCCTCTAGTATCCTGAATAATTTACCAGTATTAGGATAGTCTGTTGAACTTTGATATTGGTTTTGTATAGCAGTAAATAGCTATATGTACAACAGAAACCTTCAGGTATTCCTATCTCTTATAAGGAAATATAAGGGAAAAATTTACATTTTGTTTTTAATATTGTCCAAATTAAGATCATTTTAGAAAAAGTGCTGCTATGGTTTAAACATACTATGTCTTAAGCACTTGTTAACTGCTCTTTAGA
Source organism: Grallaria varia (assembly GCA_013396735.1). Classification (NCBI taxonomy): domain Eukaryota; kingdom Metazoa; phylum Chordata; class Aves; order Passeriformes; family Formicariidae; genus Grallaria; species Grallaria varia. The sequence continues at coordinate 188,941 of VWZG01013133.1, forward strand.
CCATACTCACTTCATTTCTTAAACAGAAGAATTTAATTACATTGAACCACAGGATAAACTCAAAACGCAAGTTAAGCTCAAGAAGAAAGAGAACTTTGTTTTAAAATCAAATACATTTTATAGCTGTTGATTTCATTTTCCGCAAATATTTCTTCAAATGCAGAACAAGAAAAACAAATCTCTCCAAATCATTAAGAAAGAGAGAAGGACCAAGGGGCATATGAAACACATAATGAGAGTGATTAATATTTCATTTTGTATTCTTTTGCCATTCAGACACAATGACCATAATATTATTTTAATACAAGCCAGATCACACCTAAGAGAAAAATCTCTGAGATAGATTAGATATTTGCAGTAAATAAAACTATGTATTAATAATAAATAACTTGCAGCAGGTTACAATAGGACTGTACCTGACCAAAGAATGTTCTCCCTATAATTCTCAAAGGGAATAATTAGTTCTAAGTCTGCTCTGCGTCAGGATATTTCAGATTTATTTTAGCATTAAGTAAGAAAAAGTATTCCTGAGTGAAATTTCTTCTGTAACAATAATGGAGAAAGATGGATTTCCTGAGCAATTGAGTGCCTCTGAATTGTAAGTTTCTCTATAAAACGTATTTCTTTCATGCAGGAAAGTACCAAACTTAAAGTCACAGAGATATGCATACACTATTGAGAGTGACCAGTATGATCCACATTCCTGAGGTGCATGTAAGACTGATGGACAATCTTAGAATCTTTTAGACAGCATAAATTTGACCGTATTACACTTTCCATTCAGGCTATTTCTAGTGTACAATTAAATTATTTTGGCTTCCAGATAGATTGACCAAGTAGCAGATGTTCAAGTTTCAAAATATTCACACTTCCTAAGCATCAAAAAATTGCCTACAAGTTTACAATCAAACAATCAGAAAGGAGAGGAGAAACCATGGGGAAAGAAGAGGGAACTTAATGTTGTCAGAAACATCTCAAAAGATTGAATAGCTGCATAAACAAAACGAGCATTTGAAATGATCAGTCTGTGTAAATGTAATATATTTTCAATGAAATTAGGTTTAATATTAAGAAAAAGGAGAAATTATGTGTTTAGTTCCTCTTCCTTTGCCAAATGACTTTTATTTACTACAAAGAAAACAGGGTGCATCATGTTGGTTTTTTAGTAAAAAACTAAAATGGACTCTTAGGAGTCACAGTTTCTAACCAGATCTCATGTTGCTGGAATGTCTTTAGGTCAAAACTTTTCCAGGTCCTGGCAAATGGAGGGAACACATTGCTAGCAACAGTGTGGTCAGACCATTCTTTTCTTTTGAAGTGAAGCAGTGAGGAAAGACTGGAAAATAATTCTCAAACATACCCTGACTGACAATGTGGTCACTGCAGGACTGAAATATTCATCTCATAACCTGTTTGAAGCTCCCTGTAATATTTACAGCGCTTATTGAAAGAATTGGGCTGCAAAAAAACTGGATCCTATGTCTTAATCTGTCACAGCCATGAAAGCCAGCCTGTTCTATAGCGCTGTTAATGTGTCTCACACAAGAGATCAGCTGTCTCTCTTTGAGACTTGAGTATGTCCAAAAATGGGAAATGTAGGAAGCAGACAGGCATAGATCTTGACACATAAAAGAGGAATGGTGTTTTCAGAAGTTATTTTGCTGGTAGAGAGAAAGACTAAAACATACAGAGTCAGATGTGACTGGATACAATAATAACAATGGTACCTGTCCTGGGTTTCTGTAGCTGAATTTTATTTTGGTAGTGGGGTGGGCTGCAGAGGTGGTTTCTGTTAGAAGCTGCTAGAAGCTTCCCCTGTCCCATAACAGCCAATGACACTTGGCCCCGGGAGGCACATCTGTCTCCTGGCCAGGGTTGGGCCAATTAGAGATCATAGTAACACCTCTGTGATAACATATTTTAGAATTGGAGGTGGTTGCACAGAAGAAACTTCAGAGACCGAGAACATGGGATAGCAAGGCAGACATCAAGGTCACTGCAGAGGTGAGGGAGGAGGCACCTCATGGAGCAGGGAAAGGACCCAGAGCTAAAACCCTGCAGCCCATGGAGGACCATTGCAGTGCAGAGACCCCCCTGCAGCCCATGGAGGAGCCTGTGCTGGAGCCAGTGGATGCTTGAAAAGAGGCTGTGACCCTGTGGGAGGTTCAGGATGGAGTGGAATCCTGCAGGAGACCTGTGGANACCATGGTGAAGACTGTGGTGAAGCAGGATGTCCCTCTGCAACCCATGGAGGCCCATCGGGGTGCAGAGACTCAGCTTTTACTGCATCCCATGGATGAGTAACCCCGAGGGGTGGCGGAACTCACATTGCAAGCGGCAGCAACCGCAACCAACTGCAGCGCCCTATGGACAGAAGGAGGGGTGGGGGGAAAAGTGTGTGTGTGTGGTGTGTGTTTTAAGACTGTTTTATTTCTCACTCTTTAGCTTAGCTTTTATGCTGTTAGTAATAAATTTTAGGTATTATCTCACTTTGAGTCTGTTTTTGCCCATAAAGGTGGTCAGTGGATGAATCCTCTCCTAGTCCTTATCTGTTACCACTCTCCCTTCTGCCCAGTTGCAGAAGGATTTAATGGATCCGTGGATTCCAGCCAGGGTCAACCCACTACAGTACCTAAAAAAAAGAAACACTGGGGTGTTACCGGTAATAGGAGTGTTTTACAAAGATTTTCATGCTGAAGATATTTATGAGGGCTATGATGAAAAACTAGACAAAATATTATGAAGTAACCAAAGATAGCTGACAATCTGCTGCACAAATAGCCATAGGGTTACCTCAGCCAACTGAGAAATTTCAATTAATTGAATTTTGCAGGTTTTAGGAAAGCTTTACATTTTTCTGAAGCTGAAGGAGAGTTTAGTTCTGTTTGCAAAGAACAACTTAAAAGTCAATTAGGGATTTTAAAGGATATGGAGGAGTTGTTACCCTACATGTAGCTTAAAATTAGCTACAATTTCTCAAAGGCTGTAATTTAACCATTGCCACTGAACTAAACAAGCTAATCACGAGGAGATAAACGTATAAAACAATGACGGTTTCCTCCCCTGTGGGACAGACATGAAGAATGCAGTAGACATGAGCCAGTATACTGAGGACTGACACAATAAACTAGTGAAATAAAATACATCTGAAAGAAATTCTAGAGTATACAAGGCTTTTAGAATATCTGTTCATCAGGAAGCGGTTTTTTTGAGGAAAACTTATTTACACAGTAAAGATTTTTCTAGATGTGTTTGTTTAGTGACAGTTACCCAGAATTACATTAAGCCTCCAAAAGCATCCTTGAACCAGCCCCTACTCCCCAGACCTCCTCCATTCCAATACAGCCAGCATAGTAAATATTCACGTAGCAATATTTTTACATCTATTTATATCCACATCTTAGGCGGTATTGAAGAAATTTTCCTGTGTAGGTCAAACCAAATCTATAATATCTGTAAATATATTTTAACAATGGAATTTTTCTCTTACTTGTTGCATAGAATGAATGAAAAGAAAAAGTAGACTTGCAACTGGAAAATGACAGTAGACCAGAATAGAGTGTTGATAATTGTCTGGTTAATGCAAAGATATGGGGGTCAATCATTATTCTTAGAAAAGAATGGGAAATTCTGTATGTGTTTGGAATCTTACCTTTGAGAAGCACTGCATCTTAGTCTTCATTGATGTGCAGTTTTAAATATCAAATGCTGCACTTCATTTAGTTTATATCTTAAAGCCATCCAAAAATTAATATAAATCATGCTTTAAATTGTTCTTCATAAACAGTTAACATTGGGGCGGGATGGGGGGAGGAGGAAGGAGTTTCTTTTTCCAACAGAAAGTTAAGTTTTGATTCAAAATATAGTTCTGAGGATTCAAAATTTGTAAATATCATGGCAACAGAAAAATTCCCCTGAGAAAAAATATTTTGATTCCAACAAGAAATGAATCCTTGAGATTTTGTACCATTTTTAAATTGATCCAAATATGGTACATTGTTTTAACAAAAACACAGATATTATTTGTACTTACAACAAAAACCCTGAGTTGTACTACTAATGATTAGACTGTTTGACTGTAAATCTTGTAAGAATTCCTTATGTGCAAATGAAGCAATTCCCTCTGCACTCAAATAAGATGAACTGTGTCTTGCATTAATGGGACTTGTTTTGTGCACTTGCTTGCCAAACACCTGCTGATTGAACAAGATTGCTGACTGTTTAAATTGATTAAACACCCATGTGGGGAGACTGTGTTGTTTCTTTAACTCACTGAAATGCAACACCTCACTTGGTGAGTGACAAAATGCTTTTGAAAGAGATGTGTTTAAGAAACAGATACGTGGTACCCTAGGGAAAAAAATACACTTGGGAATATTTTCTATTTAAATGTCACTTTCTTTCCACCTTTTCCTTTCTCTACTAAAGCGAGGGAAATTAAACTTGCAGAATTTTATATACTGATCATAGCAAAAATAAGACAAGAACATTTTCTACTATGCTATGCAATAATGTTTTACATTTTTGTCATTTTAGTTTCTGTGCAATTATATGTGCTATCAGAATGTTGAAATTCATGTGACAGGGAAAAGAATTTTTGTAATTACATAATTTCCTTAATCTGCCAGTTATACATAAAAGAAAGCTATTACTGGAGGAAAACTCTCAGTAGATGTGAGAGAAGAAACACTAATTTATAGAAGCCAGCAAGTAGTTTACAAGTTTAGAAAAAAAAAAGTGTTATTATATGTTCAACAAATTATGCAACAAAACAGTCATAGATCCATGTGGAAATCTAGAAAAACAACTGAAAGTTTTATTGATCTGAATTACTAATGAATAATAGATAAAAAAGTTCATGGTGCCTTAATGTGTGGGATGCCAAAGTATATTTTTACTATTTACATTACATACATAAGTAATATTTATTAATAGTAGATTCAATGTTAAATTTTAAGAGTCTGATGTGGAAAGGATAGATACACTTGCTATACTAAAGCTGCAAGGCAAGTATTTTGTACCACATATACCTCAGTCCTGGTTTATCAATTATGCAGATTGTGAAACTGACATATCACACAATTTTTCCCTTCCTGACCATGCAATTAAAGTTCCTTTTTATTCAAACAGAAGTAGATTGAAGTCCTTTCTGTGGCAAAAAATACAATGGCAGGAGGGAGAGATGGTTCACATTTCATTTACCAGGAAGTTAAAGAATTACAAAGCTGAAAAGTGCTCAGAAGCACCACAATTAAGATATAAACACTGCATCTTTAAACGTCTCAGTAATGCACACCTGACTTACTTTTTTCCAAAGAAACTATTAGTCTGTTTTAAAGGCAATTTCTGAAATTTCTTTACAAAAAATTAAAAATGAAAGCCTCTACTTTTGTTCTGATCTTGCTAATAACTTAGTTAATAGAACTAACAGAGAAAATATGCTCCATTTGATTTCAGTCCACTCCATGGGCTCTTAGTGCCAGCGCTTGCATGCCTCATTCCGTAAGTATAATTTTTATGGTAATTGAGATAAAGAAAATGTCAAGGAAATAATTTGTCCATGGTGAAAGATTTCCTTTTCTATATTTGTATCTTCAGACAGCCCTTGAAATATATTACTAATGAAAACAGAGGAAAGCCCTAAGTATTATACTTTTTGAAAGCTGCCTCTTCCTTCCATAACAAAATGTTAAATCCAAGGTAATTGTTCTTTAGCAGCCTTTTCAATTTTTGCTATAGTAAAAAAGTTCAGAAAGTGCTTTATTAATCTGAATACTTCAGAAACATAAAGGTCCGTGAGGTCTGAGGAGACCATACATTGAATAAACAAAAGAATCTGTGTGCTGTCAGAGCTCTTCTAATGTGTTCTTTAGCAGAATTTCTTGTGCTGGTATTTATCTTTTCAAGAACGCAATGTATTCTCAATCTAATAAGACAGAAATAAAACACATTTCTTATTTTCTCAAGTGGAGGTGGGTGGAATATCAAGAGCAGCCCTGCCGAGAAGGACTTGCTTGTGCTGGTGGATGAGAGGCTGGACATGACCCAGCAACATGAGCTTGCAGCCCAGAACATCATTCGTATTCTGGGCTGCATCAAAGGCAGCATGGTCAGAAGGTTGAGGGAAGTGATTCTGCCCCTCTACTTTGCTCTCATGAGACTTCACCTGGAGTGTTGTGTCCAGCTCTGGGGTTCCCAGTACAGGAAGAACATCAACCTGTTGGAGCAAGTCCTGAGGAGGGCCACCAAGAAGATCAGAGGGATGGAGCACCTCTCCTATGAAGAAAGACTAAGGGAATTGAGACTATTCAGCCTGGAGAAGTGGCAGCTTTGGGGTGACCTGACTATGGCGTTCCAATACCTGAAGGGAGCTGACAAGAAATATGAGGAGAGGGACTTTTTCAAGAGCATGTAGTGACAGGATGAGAGGGAATGGATTCAAATTGAAAGAGAGTGGGTTTAGATTAGATACTAGGAAAAAATTATTTACTGTGAGTGTGGTGAGGCACTCAAACATGTTGCACAGAAAAGCAGTGGATGCCCCATCCCTGGAAGTGTCGAAGGCCAGGTTGGATGATCTCTAAGCAACCTGGCCCAGTGGAAGGTGACCCTGCCCACCCCATGGCAATGACATTGGACCTAAATGGTCTTTCAGGTTCCCTTCCAACCCAAACCATTCTATGATTCTATGATATTATGTCCTCGGTTACCATATACAGTCAAAGCTGATGTCCAGGCCAAAAGAATAAAGATCAATGGCACTCTTCTCTTTGTCTAAGTATGGTGGACTATATAATACAGAATTAATCCTCATCTTCCTAAATCATCTCGTGATTTTTTTTTTCTCTCTAAAGCTACTCCTTCTGTCATGAAGCCATTGAGTGGTGTGCATTTTAGAGAGGATTATATACACCTCTGAAAGAGCTTTATTGGACTCTGTGGAAGGCTTACTTGACAAATCGCTATTTGTCAGAAGGTCATTGGCAGCAAATTGCAGACTGATAGATATATAGATATAGCAAGGCATTGAAATATTAAAGGCATGTGTGCGACCCATGATTTCAAGGCTGGCATTTAGAATAAAGTTCATGAATGCCTTTTCCTTTCCATGTGCAATTTCAACCTGTGACTGAGTTCAGTGTTTATTAAAGCTATCACTCAGTTAAATGGGAGATAACAAAGACAGCAAGAATAAAGAGGGGGGGAAAGGTAGAGCTCAGGATCTCCAGAGAATTAAAGCAATTTAGCAAAACTGCTGATTTCTAAATTCCTAAAAGTTAAGGCTGGCTTTTTGTTAACATTATTTTATACACTTGACAAAGGGAAAATCTCTCTGTGAAACCCAGGAAGGTTAGACAAAAGCAGGAATAAGAAATTTAAAGGTCCAGAATTATTTTTCTGCTTTTTCTGCTTTCTCAGTGAAATGTGAATATTTAAAATAGCGTTCCTCACCATGTAAAATTTTTATTATGAATTGGTAAGTTCACAGTCATGAAAAATATATATACATATCGACCTATCTAACTACATGTATATGCACACAATGCATGTAGGCAAACATACAGAGACATTCAAGTATGTTACTTCCCAGTTTGGACTGTGTCAGAATGAATGGCATCATCACATCTTGCATTTTCAGGAGCTGACAGTGACATGGTCAGATTTTTTAAAAAAATTGTAGTTAGAATCAACTTTGCTAATAAAGGTTTGTTTTATGTTTAATAAGAAGAATAAAAATGCTTATACTTTGAAAAGAAAGGAGGAAAATGAAAAGAAAAAGACTAGGATGAATACTACTACAAAGCTGCAGATAAAATGGAGTTGAATTAAGGTTTATATGTTCACTGAAGTAGGAGCCTGTACTACTGCAGTTCCATGCAGTCTGTCCGCATGTCAAAATGTAACAACTTTTAAAGAACCATGAATTTTCAGGGAATAGGTGTTGATGAACACTGGGAAGCTTCTCTTTTCTTAGTGTAGTAAAAATAGCTAGTAAAATGTTTGTACATGGATTCATCATCTTGTCCTGTGTTTTAAAAATTTAATTAAATATAAATACCATCGGGTACAAATTTGTATAGAGAATGAAGCCAAATTAAAGCCTGCTACTATGTTACATACTTCCATGTGACCTTACCAGAGCACATGTGCATATTCATTCATATACTGGCCTCTAACTAAACAGAAAGTAAGGAAGGCAACAGTGTGACCAAGAGGGTGTTGGCATTAAGAAAACAGTAAATACTGTCTCAATACTGTGTAAGTATTAAATGTTCTTTCAGGACTGAAACACGGGATAACTTCCCAACAATCTCTGGCAAAATTTAGAGACTTTTTAGCATTTATTTGCCAGCTATTTCAAATCTGGAAGCTATATAAATTACCTATGTGTTCTGGTAAGTAAACAAGATCATAGTCACATTATAAGATCCTTGGGAATATCACAATATTGTATTTTCTCATAATACCTGCACTTTATGTTCTTATTTGTGGCACTGAAATAATTAAATTTACTACCTAAGCACTCATATCAAGCATATGTATGGCAATAAGATCAGTTTTGAAAGGCAGGTAATTTTCAAGGGGTAAGGAGACAAATGCCATATAAAAATTGCCCCAAGTCATAAAATATAGCCATCCTGGAATACAGAACTAAAAGTTGATTGAATAGAGCAAAGCTAGTATGAGTCCGAAGTAAAAATAATACCTAGCATTTTCAAGAGGAAGAGGAGGGTGTGGATATAATTATGTGTTCTTATATATGTATATACACAGAACAACAAGACAAGAAACTGAAAGGCTGGAAAAGACACAGGTAACTACAATGGAAGACTTGCATCATCTCCACAGTTATGGGAACTAATTTTCTCACTGCACAAACAAAAAAAATGAAGCTACACATCTTCTATTCTATATTCATCCTGAAGAGGCCATAGTAAGAGATGTATAAACTTAGAATATATGATTAATATATTGCCATATGATGAATATGATGCCAAAAATGGCATACCATGCCATTATATTTGGACGGGCTATCAGTTCACCAAGAGGCTGTTAAAGAACCAATTTTCAATGAAATATACATTAACTGCACTTGTTGATCTATTTGGCAATTTTAATAATGTAACTAGCCTTGATAAGTCAAGCATGTTAATGCTGAAATTCCAGTCATACAATTCTTCATGCACTTTTTGAGAATAGTTCATATAGCTCAGTATCTTCATTTGCAACACTTACTTGCAACAAATTATAAACATAAAAAGATTGTACAATCTGTAAATTTCAAGATGTTTCTGAAATTCATAAATATTTTTCTTCATCACTTCAATTATAAAGTCTTAAAAAATAGGACACTACTCAGTAATGGGTGTAGACTTTACCACTGGAAATAGGAAAACACTAGAGTAAATAATAACATTCTTCATTATGGTGATTCCAAAGATTGCTGGATACTGTTTTGACACATTACTGTTCATTATAGTTGTAATGAAGTTTAAACATAGATTTCTTTTCAATCTAACCTTGAATAGTAGCTTCATGCTATACATATATAACTGGTATATACAACTGGTCGGTGCTAAATAACTAAGAAAAAAAAATTTACAATATCAAAATTCTTATTTTAATGTGTTGGTTTGCTATTGACATGTTCCAAGATGCACATTAAAAACATTGCAGGCAATAAATACATTTATCTCTTCTCTGCAGTATTTCAAAAGGAAATATGTAAAAAAAGAGGGATTTCTGAGCTACTGCTGAGCAAGTTATTCTGAAACTCTCAAAGAATCATGAATTGTGCCTGTACTACCCTCAGAGTATATTCTCTTTAAGAAAAGGTGATATAAGGATGTAGTTACTATAGTTATTTCACTGAAACAATTTGTTACAATCCCAGTCTACTTCCAGATTTGTCAAACAGATCTAATAGCAATGCAATATAATTGTGTAAGAAACCAGCTTCTGTACATCAGTTTCTGATTTATATACTATTTGAGTTACATAGGGTCTGTGAAAGAAATATTTTTCCCTCTGAGTCTTATTCACCTTTTGATGTGATTGTGATCAACATGCCACATCAAATCACTGGAGCTGCTTGAATCTGGTGCAGCTCCAAAGTCAGATAAATTTGGAAGTCCATTTCCCTTCCTGGCTTCTACCGCAAAATGTAAAGCAAAATGGGGGCCGAGGGAAATTTTGAGTGACATGAAGAAAAGTGTCTCTAGACTGTTGTAAATTACACCTCTTTTACAGTGCACTTTCAACCCTTTCTGAAGAAACGTGTAAATCAGCTGATTTTTGCAACTGACATTGTTAACAAAGAGGGTTCTTTTTCCTGTTTCTAAACCTGTCTTTAAAAATACTAAAACCTGAAAGTCTTTTGTATGTTGAAGAATTCTCATATTTAGAGGACTTTACACTCTTTTGTTTGGTTGGTTTGGGGGGTTTTTTTGCTTTGCTTTTCTTTTGGGGTTTTGAAGCTCTGGTATGATACATAAAATCAAGATTTCATCTCTTTAAATGTCACAGGTTTGATTTCTGACATCAAACAAGGCATTGTTTTTACACAGGTAGATAATTCAGCTGCCTATAAATAAAAGGAGAAAAATAACTTTACATTTACTATCTCTATTTTTTTCTTTACAGATATATGTATTGTCTAATACATGGGATCTCTACATTCATCAGTGATAAACACTCCAAGCAATATAAATAATTTTAGGTTTTTTCCCAAATACATCCTTTTCTGTGGCTGACTTTCACTCACTAGATTGATATGCCTAAGAGATGCAGTTGCTTGATTGGGAACATTTACCTCCTGTCTGTGAACACTCTCTGTGCTGTACTTGTGGAAATGCAACTATCTGTTTGACTGTAACTATCTTAGATTATTTTTAAGCAGGAATATATAATGATATTTCTGTAGTTCATTTTCTTCTAAAGCTTCATGGCCAGTACCAGCACCCATTAAAAAGAGGAGGGGGGAAAAAAAAACAACTCATCCTGTTTTTCTTGTCATTCAACATCTTGTTCAGTTTGAGTTCTTCAAGCTTCATCTGCCATCCAGCCTGCATGGCAATGCATTTTAGACTTGTACAGGTAATTAATGAACCCATGACCTTTTTTCTTGTATTTAAAGCTATCACTGCTACCTCCTGACTAGACCACAGCTGGTAAATTGTTTCTGTTGCAAAGAAGTAAGGTATGACCAAAAGTTTTAATTTTTTTAAGTACTTGTTGAAATTTTGCCACTTCTTTGCCATGTCCCAAGATATTGAATTCTATACTCTAATTAATTTTCATTTTATAACTCCAACTCCATTAGGAACAACACATACTGTATTTTTTTAACCTCCTCCCGGGACTAGCAATTAATTTCCATTTTAAGAGGAAAGAACCTTGTATGTGACCCTAAAAACTGTGGTCTGACCTTCAGAAATAAGTCCAAAAGCACAGCAAGTTGAGACAGCAGGTTTCTCTTGAGCAACAACAGCAGCTGTGGGAGCTCTCACAGTTCTGAAGAACTGGTTCCTTTCTAGGTTGCCATGGTGAGGCTTCTAATTTATAAGCCATTAATGTTATGCTTTTGTTCCTCAAAGTCAAAATTAATTGTTTAGCAAATGCCTTCCACAGGAGGTGGGTTAGTGAAATAAATCAGTGTAAAAATCCTACAAAATAAATTAGTAATATATCCCTTCAGAATCTTCTCTTTTGAAAATCCTACTTTTAAATTCCCTCATTAAAAATCCTCATTAAAATTCTGCATGAGTTGTTAGTTGTCCATACATTATTATAGCTTAAATACTTGTTTTTAAAGCCTCCTCAGTGCCATCTAAGTTCTCGATGTAACGCATGCATCCTGCAGCCTGTCTTGCATGCAACTTTGTAATTAATATCTGCTGACCAAAGAAAGTCTTGTGCTGATGAACAAATCCCTTACTGAAGTTGCAAATTTCAAAGCAACATCTTTGCAGCATAAACATGTTTACTATGCAAAATTAGCTTTTACATCCCATTTATCTCAGTTCTAATCTTTACACAGATCTCTTCTTCAGTTTCTGCCTATAGTAATTATTCTACTTTCATTCAACAAAGGTTCTTCTAATGACTTCAGTACCCTGACTGCCACACTAATAAATTTCAAACATACACCTTTGTTTCAAAAACTGAAAATAAAGAACTCTGTACCTTTATCCTTAGTGTTTATCCTTCTTGCATTAAATGAAAATTAGTCCTTTTTTTAAGTGTCATTAATAAATATAACAAAGGCAAACCCATCATAAAGGCTGTATGAAAATGGGCCAAGAAGAAAACCATGGGGACTAGTTCATTAATTAATACCATTAGTACCATAGGAATACATTTTTTTATGTTTGGGAGCTACTAAGAATTATAAATTATTCTAAAAGCAGAATTCAATGCACCTTGTTTTCAGCTCCTTAAGCCAAAGTGTCTTCATATTTTGATTTATATCTGATTGCCAAATCATACATGCACCATTACGACTTCATTTCAAATGATGCAGAAAGGATTGTTCCACAGGTATTAATCCTCCAGAAACTGAACACTTAGTCATTCAGGAGCACTTAGTTGTTTAAAACACAAGCATGGCATAGGAATAAGTAACTGGTGAGTTATGATGCTAAATGCTAATCAGTACCATCTGTAATATGAGAGTATTAAATCCGATCGTTTTTCTTCAAATCAGCATCTGAAGGGTTCATCTGGAGTGGTACAGCTGAAGACAGCAAAATCAGTGGAATGAAATGTCATGCAAAAAAGATACATTAAAAAAGAAAACAAACAACAAAAACAACAAAAAACAAAACAAACAAACAAAAAAAAACAGCACGCAAAACCAAGTGTACTGTCATGTGAAAAGAGGGGGATATGCCCAACCCTTTGAAAGGGGTGATTTTCTCAACACACAGATATTTATTTGCCTGTTGGTGCCCCAAGGAAAGCAAACCCATGTAAGTCCAGTCTAGTCTGTCTGGTATTTCACACAGGAACCCTGAACCAAAGAGATTCACAAGATCAGGGTAATTTGATTTCTCTTTTTCAGGGACTGTCACTTACCAGCATAAGGGAAAATCCCTCATCAGATCTCTCCCATGACTTATTCTGCCATGAACAAAACTGTCAGCACCTTATAAAGGACTCACTCTAACAGTTTATAGAATAACACTCTATTCATACAAATTGTGATAAGCCAATGAAAGTTCATGGTAATTGGTGATAGAGTCTAGCTACAAAAACACACTTAAAACAATGAAATAATGCTATAAAGCAAATCACTAGCATATACTCTAAAACAAAACAATCTACTAATATATTATGAAGCTAAAGCAAGTGCTAGTCCTTTAAAGCAGTGATTAACGCACATAGCTTAAATTTCTTACCCACCACAGGTGTCCCTGAAGGGGAAGGAAGGTAAATTCCACTCACCAGTTGACCCTAGCAGTTTCAATGGAAGCCTTCCTCCAATTTTCTCACCATTTCCAACTTCCTCTTATACTACTTCTTTAGGTTTAAATGGAGTTTGAGCAATTTTAGTCATAAACTTTGGGTAGTGTTACGTGGCTTCTACTTTTTCTTGATGGACAAATCAGCACAGGTCAAAAGTGTCACCATGTTCCCTTCCTGCAGGACGTTTGCAAAGAGGGGCCATGGTGTCTTCACATCACTCCCTTCTTCAGTGCATCTGTGATAACAGGTGCTTATCAGGGCTTAGGGAACTTTGTGTGGAGCATCATGACCTTATTACAGGAAGAAGCAGTTAGAGCCTCTTTTTTGTCATCCAGGAAGCAGCAGCTGGTTTTCCTCTGTGAATCTTAATCTATTTTACCTTTTATCTATTAGTCCACATGTACATAAAAGTGAAAAGAAAGACAGAAAAAGATACTCAGCAAATTGAAATAGCATGAAGTAGCAGCACATGAAGAAGTGGTAGGCAGGGAAAAGTCAGTCAGCTGAGGAATCAGAGATGGGACACAGATGCTGCAAATGGCTAAACCTTCAAGAGTATTATTCTGAATAGAGTGTGCAACTTTTCTGCACAATGAAGAAACATATTGGAACACAACTCAGCTGCTGCTGCTGGGAAATAAGAAGACACACAGGAGACTGGCGAGGCTAAGCTTGTAAACAACAGCTGTAATTTAATTTTACATATTTCATGTGTAAAAATATGTTTTAAGACCTGAATTGCTTTGAGAAAAATAGAGTAGACAATCCTTGAAGAATGTAAAATATGAAATTACAGTCCTTATCTAACTCTCATTGAAATGAACTTCTGTTTTAAGTATCTTCTGACAGAATTCACAGGTTACCAAGATAATGTTGCTATGCTTTCCATAACATAAAAACTCAAGGAAACACCTCTAAATTTTGTGGTAATATTTACTTACTTTGTCTCTAAGAATATCTTCTATATCACTCTCTCATACGTGCACTATTGTGATATGTGGAAGATACACATTGCTAAACAGTTTTAACACAATTACTTCCTTCTATGCATTGCTTTATCTTGAGTTCAGCAGTTACAACAGGGACTCCAAATAGACAATTCAGAATCTCCTTACCTCTCTTCATGAATGTTTGAGAACTGGAGCAACAGTTTGGTTATCAGTCTACCTCCTCGTACCCTCAGCTGCTATTCTCTTCATGTGCAGTCTTTATTTTCCTGAATTTTCTGGCTCAGATATGAATTATTGCCCTTTGTCTTCTCTCATGTTTGTTTCCATGAACACTGAAAACATCTGCAAAATAGTCCAAGAAAGTCCCTCCCTGAAAAGAAATGCAGAAAAATGGGCAGATTCAGGCAAATTCTGTGGTAAAGGAGTGGTGAGGTTTACATTTATGGATCTGAACACCCTAGTGCCATAGGATAGAAAGTACCCATGGAACACAGACTCTCCACAGTCGCCAACTTATTCCTGTAGATGTGATGGCAAAAAATATATTCTACTGACAGGTTTCGAGGAGGATGAAGCTGTAGCATTGTGAACATCTACTGGGACTTATTCCAAGGCATCCAAGTATTTGTTGGAAAATCTTGTCAGTGCACATCGAAGACTGGTTATACAGATTGCATTCTATCTGAATAAACCTTCTACTTCTCGTAGTGGGCATACATAAGACAGAATTGTTGTCTCTTGCCTCTTGCAGCTTTTTTTTTTTTACATCCCTTGAAATACTGGGAGATATCAAATTCCCTGACAAATCTGTCAATATCTATGAATGAAATAGTCTGAGATTGTTTATGTCTCACAGGCTCTTTGCACACAACTGAGCTTCTAATACACAGTTTTAATCTCTTACATTAATAAGAGTTAGAAATGCTTTACACCCCAAATGAGAGCTCTGATTCTCCAGTGTAATTGGGGAATAAGTATGTAATTTGTAAAGCAATTTGTTGATTGAAAAATGCACATTTACATAGTGATTATATTATTTTAATAGCATCAATGTTTTTAAATAAAATCCACTGGTATTTGTGTATTCATTAAACATTTTCATTACTCACACAGTTTTTATACTTTCTGTATTACAATCTAGTGTCAAATAACTAGAGTGCTAATGTAAAATGGAGTTTACTCTTCAACAATGGTACCAAGCTCATTGTGCTAGACTGAGCGATGTTAATCCATTTGTGTCCATTATACTTTATTTTATTTCTTGATTTTATAGAATCACAGAATCACAGAATCATAGAATGGTTTGGGTTGGAAAGGACCTTAAAGATTATCTAGGTTCATCACCCCTGCCATGGGCAGTGGCACCATTCACTGGATCAAGTTGTTCAGAGCTCCATCTAGCCTGGCCTTATCAAGTTCCAGGGATGGGGCTCACATAACTTCTCTGGGCAGTGTGGTCCAGTGCCTCGCTACCCTCAGAGTAAAGATTTTCTTCCTAATATCTAAATTAAGCTAAACCTACTCTCTTTCAGTTTGAATCCATTCCCTCTTGTCCTGTCACCACATGCTCTTGTAAAAAGTCCCTCTCCATCTTTCTTCTTGACTCCCTTCAGGAACTAGAAGGCCACAATTAGATCACCCTGAAGCCTTTTCTTCTCCAGGTTCAACAATTACATTTTGCTCAGCCTTTCCCCATGGGAGAGGTGCTTGATCCCTCTAATCATCTTGGTGGCCCTCCTCTCAACTGCTGCAACAGTTTGATGTCCTTCCTGTGCCGAGGAACCTGGTGGTGGCTGCAGTAGTCCAGGTGGGGTCTCCTGAGAGCAGAGTAGAGAGGCAGTTTATATGTTTACACCGGTCTTTTCCAAACAAGCACAAAAATAAGGGCAAGTGGAAACAGTGAGATATTAATGTTTTAAAATATTACTGCCTTACTATTTATGCAAAAAGCTTCAAATAAAAAACGTTGTGGAAGGTAGGAGTAATATCTCCTCCCACACATTTCTTAAGAAATTGAAGGATTTTTTTTTTTCCATTATGACATGAATTTGTGTCCTGAAACCAATACAGTCATTAATTCAACAGAAGTTTGCAATGTTTTGATGTCTTGCACAATCAGATTGGAATAGTTTGCCATGTACTTTCTGCCTCCCTTAAATTCCAGTGGATATATCCAGGAGCATCCTGAATTCAAACAAGTACATTCACATGTTCATACTAATTCTTGAAAACTGGAGTCATGATAGTTGTTTCATTATTCATAGTATAATTGCTTACAGGAAGACTAAGCAGTCAGCCTTTACTTTATTTTCCATAAATCTTTCATAATTTACAATGTAGTTCATAATTTGCTTTGCATCCACGTAAAAATAATTCATAAACACTTGGTAAAACAAAACACAATACTGGTTTTTACAGAAAAATCTCTACATAATGATGTTTTTCTTGGCATGAAAACCTGTGTTTTTTAAATCAAAATCAGAACTAGGAAAAAGTCTCCAGGAATTAATTTCCTCATATGGCTATCTAGGAAGGCAGGGATCCTACCCTCTTTATAAGGTTACAACATGAATAAAGACTATGCTGCAGGGAACAGGTAGCAGCTGTAATTCTGATACATTGGTCTGTATAGCAGCACAAGGCCATGACTGCAATTCTCTGAATATCTGGGTAAGCACACTTCTTCATGTATTATTAATGTTCATGGGAAGTTAATGTCTATGCCTAACACTCATTGTGCCTTTCTTTCCTGATCCATACAATACATAGGATAGTGGCATTCATATTAATAGCAAAGAAGGTATTTAGGTTGACCTAAGTTTTACTTTTATAGTATAATAATTTTTATTAAAGAGTTGCATTTTTTGAGTGAATTAAAATCAGACACTGGATACCTTTTTTTCAAAAAAATCCTTGTTTAAAATATTTTCATTAACAAATTTAAATAAAATTGTAGTTTATACATTGAATATACTTAAAATCAGTCTATTTTCTCAAATTTATTATTGAAAATTTTGGATTTGGCACCTTGGATAATCTTAGTATGATGTCAACCTGGGAACTAACTAAAAATGTAGTAATTATTTCTCTCAAAAGTTAACATTATCATATCTTGCTTGACAAAACATAGCTTGTTTAACATACCCTGCCCACACTGTAAAGTATACAACTTGTATGTGTTTTAAAACCCACAAGTAGTGTGATGTTATATCACACAAACTGAGCTGGAAAAAGTTGTTTTAGCATGATATTGTGCTATGTTCACTTTTGGTATATTATTTGTGATAAGAATTGCCTTACAAAGTATAAAAAAACCCCAATTTTTTTCACATGTCAGAATAGGATAAGAGCTCTCAGCAGAAAAAGAGCACACCATTTGTAAATCATTGAGTATATTTAAAGTACATCCAGGATTACAAATCTATGTTTAATGCATAAAAGTATGAAATACATAAATTAAAAATGTAGTTTTGAGATATTTTGAGGATTGTGCAATATATTCACATTTTTAAAAGTCAGGAATACTATATGAGATAATCAAAACTCAGAGAAGAAACAATATAAAATATAGAGAATACATTTCCTTGAAATATTTCTATCCACTTCTGTTTCATACAAGAACCAGTTCCCCAAATGATTGTTTTTAATATATAGCATATAGGTGACATATAAAAATTATGCTATGTTCACTATCCATAAAAGCTTTCTTTAAAGTTCAGAACCACCTTAGTCATGAAAGGGTTTCAATCAGCCATTATCAATCAGTCATGGTTTTACCAAAAGCTTTAGGCAAAAAGGAGTTATAAATTTAAATATTCTTTGCACTTTATATTAGCCTGCCTAGTAAAACTCTTCTAAGTAAATGTACTTGAGTGGGACATTAAAAACTTTTGTATAACTGAGTGAAAAACATTTGTAACACCTAAATGTCTTGTTGGTGTAGTCCAATTATAGCCAAAAATGTCTCTTCTTATGTTTAGTTGAACTTCACCAGATCCTCTGGATTCTCTCTGTCTTCTTAGCTGAAAAATGAACTTGAGAGTTTACATACAAAAAGTAATGGGGAACATTTCAATATCTTGAAAAAATTCACATTTTTTTCAGCAGCAACTGAGATTTTGCAAAGCTTGCCATTCTTGTTGCTGTGTCTATTTCTCTTAAAGTAAAATGGGATACTATTTTATGTTCCACAACACTAGTGTATAAGGCCAATCAACACGCTGGCATTTACCACAAAAAGGGCACAGTTTTGCTGCACTGAGGAAGAAGGACGTGTCCTGATTAATTTGCTGAACTGTGTTCCCTCCTAACTCTTACAGCAGCAAGGGTAGTATCAAAACCTGTAAAATAGTGTAATACTGTATAGAATATGAAGTCAAAATTAAAGCTGCATCAGTTACCTTAGTTCTGGCATATAATTGCAGTGATTAGTTATAAGTATTATATTTTACCTATAAAATTTTAGGAAATAAGTTTAATTGCTAATGTTTTCATAGATGTCTTCATCAGAAGTGTAATAACAAGCATTTTGCAAAGGATGGAATTCAGTTTGAAACATTGTCTATGCGGGAAGTTTAAAAGATTTCTAATTACCTTTCTTTACTCATGAAAATTTCACATGTACTAAACTGCTTATTTGCAACACATGGCTTACTGACAGAGAATAAATAACACATAAGACTAACATGTAAATGGCATAAAATAATGATTCTTTAAGATCTTTCCTAACATTTTCATGTGAGGTATGTATAGCCTTCTGAACAAAATACAAAAATTTCCAATACCTGTATTAGCAATAAGAATGTAACTCCTCTCCAAATTCCACTGACAACGGTGGAAGTATTCATTAGATTATGCGTTGTAAGCATTTGATGCACCCCCAGGAAACCATAGTTACTTGACTACTCTAGTTACTGCGAGAAAAAGTTATCACTAAGTTTGCTGTTGTCTAACCTTCACTGTTAAAAATTGAAATGCTACTCCAGGAAGAAATACAATATAAAGAAAAAATTGTATCATTAATTGCTGAAACATTTAATTGGGAAAATTATCTTCTTGAACTTCACTCAGTAATATTTCTTTAGTCATAGTTCAAACAAAACTTTGACATGACAACACATGAACTTGTTTTTTCAATAAAATTCCTATTATTCAATACAGTTCACTTTTCATTTGATTGTGATCACTATGTTATATTGATTACATTTGTTTTGATAGTGATAAATACAGTGATAATTGAAGAGATTCTGAAAAAATTTTCTAAGTCAAACATAACTCATATCATAGTAAAAACTTAAATCAAGATTGCATGCCTTTATAAAACTATGGTCCAGTTCAATTGTGAATTGCAGTTTTTGAAAGATATACTGGTTTTGGTGTCCCATCAAAAACTCAGACTAGATGATCATTATAGTAATTTTGCCCTTTAAAAGCGATGAATCACTGAAATATACAGAAATTTTTTACCATCTCTCAACCAAAAAAGTTCAAAAAATTTGTTTGATCAAATTACTTGAAGTTCAGATAATCAAATTGGATCTTAACATCTCAAAGAGGTAAGAACAAAAATGATCAAGGGGCTGGAGCACCTCTGATGAGGAAAGGCTGAGAGAGTTGGGGCCGTTCAGCCCAGAGAAGAGAAGGCTCTGGGGAGACCTTCCAGCACTTATAAAAAGATGAGGGCAAACCTTTTAGAAGGGTCTGTTGCAATAGAACAAAGGGTAATGGTTTTAAACTGAATGAGGGTTGATTTAGATTACATATAAGGGAATAAATTTTTTAGAATGAGGGTGGTGAAACACTAGCACAGGTTGCCCAGAGAGGTGGTGGATGCCCCATCCCTGAAAACATTCAAGGTAAGGTTGGAGGGGGCTCTGAGCAACCTGATCTAGTTGAAGATGTCCCTGCTCATTACAGGTGGAATTGGACTAGATGATCTTTAAAGTTCCTTCTAATGTAAACTACTTTATGATTCTACCATTCTATGAAAACAGCTGTTTTTAATAATTTTAATATTATTTGCATACATTTCTAACTGGTAGAGCTTAAACTTCTTGCTGTCATGTTGTCCTAATTATAGTGGCTAGGACCAGTTTATCACTGTGTAGATGTAACAGGAACTGTGTATTCTATACCCTCTCTGCCATTTATCATGAACTGTTAACGATGCATTGTTTGCAGCAGCTGCCCAGGACACACCTGACACCTCAGGCTATGATCGAGGTGCCTGAGAAAACAGAGATAAGAGGGTTCCCTATCTTCACACCAATGATTCAGGTGTGATAACTCCCCTCTGGGAGTCATTAGCGCTTTAACACCCAACCTGAGGGGTCATGTCTGCTAATGGGCCATCAAGTAGACCAAATATCCTGTGACTCACTGAGTAATTTTCCCATTGTGAAACCCCTCACCCTGGGGAAGGTACTGGCATTCCCATCTGAACCCAAGCATATATAATCTTGGGCTTTGGGGACTTGGGGCACTCACTTGTCAGATTGAGAGGAGACCCAGAACCTCAACAGGACTGCCACTCTTGACCAGACTGTGACCACCAACCTTTTGGAAGGAAAACAGGTTTTCCTTTTCTTTTTCTGCTTTGGACTCAGGGTGGCCATGTGGTGCTCAGCACAGGGGCTGACGAGCACCATTTCGTTCGTGCCCCAGGGTGCTGGGTTGTACCTCTGGGTTTTGTGGGTTAAAAACTACTTTTCTTTTGTATCATTGTATTTAGTGTAAGCTTTTTTTTAAATTGTAGCTCTGACTTCTAGCCTCTTTTGAGTTGGGTTCATTTCTCCTGCCGGTTTGTTTTGAAACCAGCATACATGTATTTGACTTTCAAGTGGTACATTTTCAGATGACCCTTTATCATCCCTGGGACACCTGCCCCAACTGCTCCCAAAGATTTCTTCCGGCGTTATGTTAAATGACTTTGATATAGGTGTGGACTATTCGGGCTGCCAATGGCTCTAGGAGTTAAATCTCTTTTGCAAGAGCTGGGTTTGAGGTTTGGGGGATGAATTTCTTTAGGTGTTTTGGTGGTGGTGATTTTTTTGGTTTGGGGGTTGGTTGTTTATTTATTTATTCATGAGGCTTGTATCCCAGCTATGAGTTTTTTTTAAAAATAACTAAGACTAGGAAAACCTATTGTAAATAAGCATATGTTAAACTTTTTTAAAAAGAGGGCATATCACAAGATTACTTGTATATGTTAAGAAAAATAACAGTAAGGGTTCTTTAATATAATGTGAAGAATAAAGTACTTTACATTTAACTATAACTCTGCATGGAGGAAAATGTACAAATTATTTAACCTGAAAATAAAAAATTAATTATTGATTTTTATTTTTTTTTTAATTCTAAAAATAAGGCTGTTGTGTATTTTTCCTGCAGTTCTCATCTTGTAGTATGGAGAGAGCAATGATGTTCCTCTAGCCATACATCCATATAAAATGTTAGTGATCTAAAATACTTTTTGAAAGATGTTGGCATTTATCCTTTAAAAACTGTCAAGCTTCTCATTTACGCTGCTGTTATGTTTTGCCAGTTTGGAAGAATAAAATGCATTGACATGAAATACCCAAACTAATATTTGACCACCCAGACTTCTCATGTTTAACAAGATTTGTCTTTTTTCAGTTTTTTTATTGTTTGTTTTTTTCTGAGAATGTGCTACTTCACAAATCCTTGGTATGAATTACTAGGGGCTGGAAGAGGGGAAATGGTTTTCAGATACTAGAGATTCTTTAATAATTTTAACACTCTACCTCAGAACATAAAACCCATATGGAACTATGCCACCTAATCTTACTGGCAATGATTTAAACTGATACTGGAGGCAGAAAGCTGATTTCAACATCAATAGTTCTCTGAAATTTAGCTCATTGCTTCTTAATCCACTGAATACTATTTAGATACATCAATCAGAAGATAATATTAAATTATCCACTGTATGTCAGAACAGATAAAAACTAAACCTAATAGTTTTCAAATCAAAAGGTAACATCTAAAGACTGTACTTAAATTAATGGGAGTAGAGCTACGTCTGTCCAGAAGGTAACAGGGTACTTTGTGAAAGTGTTCTGCACTGATTTGCACTGTGTGGGATGTTGGGCAATTTAATAAAGTTACTTAAACAAGGGTGTTTCTACTTTGAAGGTCCACTGCTGCAGAAAGTTGAGAGATAGCAGATAAGAAAATAATGTAAAGATGAGCTGTCAGGTGTATTAAAACAGTTATTTACTAGAAAAAAATCAAGAATTCTGCTTCTGTGGTCATTAAATGTTAGTTTAATGGGGAAATATGCCTGCAGACAGCGTGTGAGTTATAAAAAGAGGTAAAATATATTGAATGCACCATTTTTCTAAAGTATTTCAGCCCAATTTTTATGATTCATCAAACACTGGTCTCAACATATCACCCAGAGTCTTCCCAGTATGATATAGCCAAAAGCAGCACAATAAAAAAGAAGTATTTTTCTGCAGTATACATTAGGGTTCAGACACATCTTTTGAAACAGGTTCTTAACTAGATTAACTAATCAGCCTGAGGGCACACCTAACATTCATCCTAGCTTCATCTGTACAACCTGTTCTACAGCACATACTAAATATGAGAAATTATACAATCAGAATATTTGATGGTCTCGCATTAATTTTCAAAAGCTGAAAAAGAGTAAAGCCATATTATTGCTTTAATGCTAAAAGTGCCAAGCACCTAGAATGAGAATCAGATCTATACAAATAGACTCCTGAGCATGCCAAGAGACGGGTATTAGTAAAGGCATTCTCGCTGTGATAGTAAGGTGATGAGTTTGTGAATACACATCAAAGGAAAAGCCTCTGCATGAGAAATATAGACTTAAAGTCTTATGGCTTTCTTTATAAAAGCATGAAACATTTTAAACGTGTTTGCAAAGTCCCCCTTTTTAAAGACAAGGAGATCAAATAGTGATACCTTACCTGATAGTAAGGTTCAACATTCAGGATAACCACTATGAAATTCTTAGTAGTATATTGAGTAAGCTTTTCTTTTTAGGCTTAGGTCTAGATAAGTCTTAATGTTTGTTTAAAGGTTGCTTTATGTTTAAATAGTTCATTTGCAGTGACACAATATTAACACTACAGGCCAGATTCTGTTCCTACTGCATAGGTGGACTTTTTGTATATTTACGTACGTTTACAGTAAATTAAACAAGAACTTGACTTTGTAATAATTGTTCTCTAAAACTATACTCTGATACCTCTGAACTATTTTGCTTGAGATTTGCATTACACTTTCTCAAATATAACTTGTCTCTGATATCAGAATAGGCTGTCAAGTGAAATGGTGAAATCATCATCCCTTGAAGAGTTCAAAAAACATAAATGAGACACTAGAGGACATGCTTTAGTATTGAAATCGATGGTACTGAGTTAAGATTGGACTTGGCAACTCCAGAAGTCTTTTCCAGTCTTAATGTTCTTTGATTTTAAGACTCAAATTCTGTCATGATGTTGATTTAAAGCTATCTTTTTGTGTCAGGGTAACTGAAAATATTCTACCACTTAAAATTATATTGAATGGTTTCTAATGAACTGAATTCATTAGAAGTTGAGTTTTGAGGAATTTGTTTGTTTATGTGGTGAAACAATGATCTTTTTTCAAGAACAGATCTATCTAGAGGCATTTTAATACGAACCAAGAGAACAAAAGGCAGCAGAACATAACATTTTAGGAGGGGCAGCAATTTATTTACATACCTAGGGAACTGCTCCCTTTACAAGGAGCAAAGTCACCCTAGAAAAATAAAAATACTTGATTAAGTGAAAGAAATCTTTATAACAGAAACAAACGTTCTGTAATATTTTAAAATTCTGCCTTAATTGAAATACGTGTTTATGGATGAGAGTGAAGTTTGTGAATATTTATACATGCTTACATACATTCATGTAAGTACCCACCCATTAGAAATTAGATGTTGTTACTCTTGATGTTATTTATACAATTAGGGAGACACTTTATGTTCTGATTCTCAATTGTTCAGCATTTTTCAGTGACTGAATCATACACAGTGTATCATTAACTTGACAAAGACAACTTCATTCAAATTAGACACCTTCCTGCCTTTCATATGTTCTTGTTTCCAGTATATCCTCTTCTATATGCTGAATATTTCCATTCTAAATTCTTATTTTGGAAGAAAAAAAAAAAAGTTAAAACATAATCAGATCATAAAATTGATTATATTCTCCAGAGTTTACATAGTGCATATAAACATGAGTAGATGCTGGATGTGGAAGGAACTGAGTATGGTCAATAGAGACATGTATATGTTCATTTTAGAAGTATAATTGGCATCTTAAATAAAGATTATGTAATAAATCAAAAGATGTGGAAGAATTGTGACAGCTTATCCTATTCTGTGTTTACTATACATTTTTACTTGTACTCACACGTGATTTCTGTTAAATGGTCTTCTCTCTTGATTCTCTATTACTCATTTTTTTACTGCATCACTCTATCACACAAGTCCCTTATTTTCCTTTATTTTTCTTTATTTTGAAGGCAATTCAGTTTTATGGGTTCTGTCCTGTTCTTTGTTTCTTTCAGCTGTCCTTCTTTTCATGATTAATTTTTTAGAATCCTGCCATACTTTAATTTCAGTTTTGTTTGTTCTAGTCACCAAACAACATTTTATCTCTTAAGATTTCTGTCCTCGTCTCACCTGTTATTTTCCAGGGATGACTGGGCAGTCTTTGCAGAGTTTGTCTGCTTTGCAGTCTTCCTGCAGCTCCCTGTGCTGCTTGTCATGTGCTGTTTGCTGACACTGCTCTGGATAAGATGTGAAAATATCCTTGATCAAGTGATCCTCCAAGATTGCTGAAGGACAGCAGACTTTCTTCAGCTGAAAAGGAGCTAAGCATCACAAAAGGCTGTTGCACCAAGATATGTAGAATTTTCTGAGCCCAAAACAAACTACAGAAACAATTATCTATATCTCTGTAGTCAGCCTGGGGACTTTCAAAGCCTTAGTTCGTTAACCCTGTCCAGCTTTTGCCTTCTATTACAAAAGAGATGTCCTAGAATTATGACATATTAGAAATAAAAATAGCAGTTCATTCTTATGTTTGAACCTTTAGGGCTTCCTTTTCTCTTCATTAACATCTTACAAAATACTACCATAAATTTTCATAGAATTAAATTATTTCAGCACTTTTAAGAAAAGCTAAAATCAAATCAGTTGACAACTCTTCCTTCTTCTACTTACTCCTCCTTCTTCAAGTCATCTTTCTTCTCATCCACACCATTAGAAACTTATTATTGTCACTGTAGTTCATATACATGCAGTTTATATCCTTTCACCATTTGATTCTGCCTCACCTTCCATAATTTTTTTAAATTTAATCGATTACTTTCTTTTACTTAGGACCAGAACAGGAACCCAAAAGACAGTTTGTCTTTTACAGGACTTCAGGGAATATTTCTGGGTTAATCTGTCTGCATTGCTTCTAATACATAGTTCAG
This sequence comes from Grallaria varia, assembly GCA_013396735.1. Lineage (NCBI taxonomy): Eukaryota > Metazoa > Chordata > Aves > Passeriformes > Formicariidae > Grallaria > Grallaria varia. Next base: position 214,860 of record VWZG01013133.1, read on the forward strand.
TGGCACACAAATATCTTTGAGCCTTTTCAAGAGACTCTTCTGGATATTTCTAAATCTATAAGAACAAGCCCATTATCAGATCGTTGTTTTACACTCCAATGTTCCATGTAACAGGGTCCACAGCCACAGAAGTCTGAGAAGCACACATTTTAGGAAGGGAAAGTATTTTGTATATGTACATAGAATTTCTCTTAAAAACAGAACCCATAATCTTGAATCAGATAGAAGAAAGGAACTGTCATGATAATAAATTGAAAAAAGGTGAAAAAATTGCAAGTGTATATTAATAAGGCATTATTATTGACACACTGGATGTGAGATGGGTGCACAAGCTTTAACATGGCCCCTCATGGAAAAAGAAATCAATCAATCAATAATCCCAGGCTAAAAATGTCATCAAAAACATATAAGTAAATTACTAATGGGGGGAATACTGACAGTACTTATAGATGATGACATTAATAATCACTTCTGACAAAGATGTGGGAACCTGTGCAAATACCACTCACCTTTACCTCTGGTTCTGCAAAAGTCTTGTAATTTATAACTTTAGTTTTCATAATATAATATAGGAAATAAAGAGGAAAATTATTGTCAAGATTTTTAACCTTAGTTGATAAAGTTTACTAAGAAAAAAAGAATATAATTCAGAAAATAATGTACAAGTGGGAAGAAGTAGAGAAATATGGGTTACCTCTACTAAAATAAGACTAAGGAAAAAATGGTTTTAAAAAGCTCATTAGATCATTTTGATTCCCTAATAAAAGCACACTAGCTTGTGCCAACTTGATTAATTTTGACAGCTCACAAAAAAAAAAAAAATTAAAAAAGTGAAAGAGAGAGAGAGGTGTAAGGCTAAATTAATGAGCTGAAATTGAGGTACGTTAGGAAGGCTGAATGTAAGTTAGTCAGGAACATTTGAACTGAGAAAATTTTCACTTGCTCAGTTGATGATGGATCAGCAGAATTTGGCTGTTTCATTCCTGTCATCTCTCTTGACAAACAGAAAAATCTCAGATGGGCTAATGCCAGTTTCTGTGCCATCTTACGCAGTGTCCGGCCTCCCCAGGTCTGCCGGTCTGAGGCTGGCCCTGTATGTACACTGCCTTGGGGACAGGGACCTGGTGATTTCAGAAACCTCTGCTCTGGAAAGAGCTGCTAGTTGGACAGCTTGGGGTCACAGGCATGAGGGTTTCCAGATTTCTGGGACAGCTGGCGCCCTGAACTAACTGACATCTGCAGTTACGGAGACACATCTGAGCAGACATGGGGAAACGCAAGTGTGGTCTTTTCTGTAAAATCCACATTAAAAAGTTACAATTTGAGCCAGATAGGTAAAAGAACTTTTGACACTTTGAAAACGTGGCGCCAGTAAGTCCCAGTGAGAAACTGGGAAATGGCTTTTCCAGTCTTACACCGTCAGCTGTAGCCACTCTCTGTTCTCCCTAGAGACAGTCCCTTGTTGTCTAACCGAGGTACTGCTGCCTTCTTTTCCAAATAGAAATCTCTATCCCAGAGAATTGTTCCCTTAAATTTCATGCAGATAACACAAATACAGAAATAAAAGCCAGTACAGAATCAAATTAAATATTCCAAATATACAATTTTTCAAGTCAGAGTCCTCCCTCCATATGAATTCATGGAGTGCTTTAAATTCTGTTCCAGGTAAAAGGTCAAATAATTAAGTCTGAATCCTTTTAACCATTAAGAAATCATACATGTATTAGCTATTATGGAAAATTGTACATAGCATAATTTATAATTTTGCCTTACTTCTCTCAAGAAACTTTTCATTCTGACTTTCATTTATAACCTTTCACCTGAAAACAACTAAAAATCAAAAAAAACTGAAAAATATTTCCAACCGCTTTAATTTCTATTCTATTTCCAAGGCAATAGAATGAATTAGGAACCCATTTATCAACTAGAAGTCCTTTGGTCATGACACAGTCCTCAGTCACAACTGCAAGAGTATATAACACACTTGTAAAAAAGTGGGATTTTTTATAATTTTCACTTTTAGGAAGAATACAGGGGAATTTATGTGTTGAATGAAGTAATATTCTTGAGAACACAGCTCTTTGGTTATGATGGTAATTATGCAGAAATGATAAAACCAGGTTTGGGCGGGTGTTTGGTTTTTTTGGTGATTTCTTCTATTGTTTAAGAGGTTTTAGTGGGGGGTTTTTTCTGGCTATTATGAGGGATATGGAGTACTCATATTCATGATCAAATCCTTATGCTTTCTTTGTAGTAGCTTCTGTCAACCTTTTCCTCTGTCTAGATTTCAATATGTACTTGTCTTTTCAGTTTAGTATTTCCTATTGAAAAGCTACTCAATATATTTAATAAGAGATAGAGAGTCCACTGTTTCATTCATCCTTTTTTTGTTTGCCTGTGATTCTACATCTTAGTTATTAATTGCCTTAGTTCCCTATAAGATTTTTACATTATAGTCAACAATAGTTACTCTTTCAAATTCTTCCTGACAAGAAAAAGTATGTTCCACTGAGTTAATGTAAATTAAAATGTCTGTAACAGAGCATCTGTGTGAGACTGAAAGATAAATTTCTTGCCCAGTAAATAACGCCTGGGACCACATTTTGTAATGATATGAACAATTACTGAATTGCATGAAAAGTTTTTATTCTCCCCTAGAAGAGAAATTAAAAGAAACTACTAGCTCCAGGAAAAGAGTTCAATTCTTTGTAAAATCACAAGATACAAAGCTAATCAAGTAAGTATAAAAGATCACATATTTAAAACAGCAGAGTGACTTCTAAGTGTAAAAGTAGTACATACCTAAGCATTAAATTATATAACAGTCTGAACCAGATTCTGAACATGCTAAAAGTTAATTTGAAAGTAGGAGTTTAAGAGAAACTGGAAATGGTAGAATATAAAATATTAATAACTGCAGTTTCCTCAGTATCAATCCAAATAACTTTTGCTTTGACTGCAATGAATTCTCTGGTATCAAATCAATTCTCTATATTCCTCAGTATTACAGAAAGTCATTTTTCTGGTTAAACCCTTTTTGGGCACCATAAAAATAAAAAGACTGAGATCTTTGAATTGTAAATTGGAATTTGTCATATAAATAGCAACAAGAGTCTAACTTGGTACAATAAAATTTCAGCTTAGTTTCTTGAACTAAAAAAAAAAAAGCATATAAAATAAAATTTAAAAAACACCAAACAGACAGGAAAAGAAGCATATACATGCAACAATAACCTAAAGCAAACAACAAAGGGCAGTGAGCTACATTAATGTATTGTAATCTATGACATCTATAAGATCAGTCAAGACAACAGAAAATAAACCACTAATTATTTTATTCTATACAATTTAATAATAGCAGGCCTGAAAACCCCCAGAGACAGGAAATTCCGGTACCAAAGGGGAAACGCTTCTTATGATTTTTTTTCCTTTTTTTTTATTTTCTTGGGTGGCTTCAATATAATTCACCTAGTCTTTCCTGGAAAATATCCACATTCTGTTGGCTTTCACGAGCTTGCTCAGACATATTATGTTCTTACTGTCAATCTTACAGTAAGATCATATTATCAATGTCAATCTAGTCCTTGACAGCATGATGTGGCTTATGAGGATATCAGGAAGTAAGTTCTAAGGTATTATAGAGCATTAGCAATGCTAAAGGGTGGTATAAAGGTGATTACTTTGAAGCTAAGGACAAGCTACATTTTCAGCTATGTTTCTTACTTTCCTAGACTTCTAACTTGAAAGATATGCTTCAGTCAGTCTCTGCAAAAGCAGATTTTGAAGTAGCCCCAGGAGAAAGAAAAAGTGCTAGAGCATTTATTACAGTCTGTCCAAGAAATAACAGGGTTAATAATGTTTGATAAGCCTACGCAGTGTAAGGAGTGAAAAGGACGGATGCATTTTTAAAGGGATTGTCAGTCCCACTTGAGGCAGGTACAATACTCACCCAGGGAACTCTGTCAGTAAGCAATGTTATTAATAATGATTCATGAATATGGATATTCACAACAGCCGTGTCCTCACCTTTAAGTACCTTATACAATATTTAGAAAGTGCTGGGAGATATTGCAGCAGGGAAGCAACTAAATTGCTAGAAGGCAGCTCTGGTTTAAAATGTTTAATGTTTCTCCTTAAAACTAGTGTACCGATTTTTCAGAGTGAATCTCTCTTCCTCTGTCTCTCTCCAATAAACCTGTGGCAAGCAAAATGAGCAATATGTTAATCATCTAGTCAATGAAATCTTATAATGGTGTAATGTGTTGGCATCAACACTAATATATATCATCAGCTTTTGTTTAAGTTGGCTGTTACCAATTGTCCTTCCTCCATTAACACAGAAAAGAACCATATGGAGCAATTTCCCAGGAACATTTTGAATTTTAAACTTCAGAAGTACATTCTTAATGTTCTTATTTTTTAACTCTGAGCATGAATTTCTTGTTTTCATGAAATAAAGTATGCTTCATCCTCAGACTCACCAAAAACCATAACTACAATCTAATTTTTCTTGAAAACAGGAGGGCAAATGACTAGTAGAACATTCCTCTTGTATAGCTCTACTCATCTGTAAAGCCTATAATAAAAGAGCTCTGAAATTGGATATTAAAACTGCTTAAATGTTATCAGTATTGCCTAATTTGCAATGCTCAAAAGCACATAGGGATTTTTTCTAGGAAGGAATCACCATGAGGTGGGTCCATGCACAGTTCCAGGACCCTTCCCATCCTAATTTCCTGAATGACTAGACTTTTGCCCCAGAGCTCAGCCACAAACACAAAAAACTAGGAGTCCCTAATTTTTACAGCAATTCAGGACCATCTTCAAGCCACAGGCTGATTCAGTTTACCAATATGTATTTCAGAAGGTATCCTGGTACACCGCTTCTGCTTCAGGACATAACCCGTAAACTCTCCACCTTGTCAAACTGGGTTCTTCTCTTGGTCCTCAATATAGCAAAATTGATAAACATTTGCATTGTTAGCTTTACATTAACAATGTACAGCTGTCATGGGCAGGCTGGGAACTTCAGGCAAAGTTTATTAGAGAAGTCCTCCCTTTGAGTCACAAGGTGCAGGAAGAACCCCACTCCCTTTCTAAACTCCTCAGAGAGGAGTCTAGACGAGCCTGGATCCAATCCCAGCCCCAGACTTAGTCAAGGTTTACGTCTAAAGGATTATACAGGTATAACTGAACCTTTACACAATTTTGTTCCCTGGCATTAATGATGGCAAAACAAATATAATTTTATAAATATAATAATTTATTTATTTCAATTGAAGAAAATCATTGTCAATATTAGCCAAAAATACCTTAATCAGAAATATTTACTACACAGTGCACTGTTTTTTAAAAAATTATATAAAATCAATTATATTGACATCATTATATTAGAGCTAGCAAAACAGTTATTAACTGGAGATTATGCTAATCGCTCCTACTAACACTTGTGAACAAATTTCTTTCTCTCAGTCTGGAGGAGTAACATTGAGGGGCACCCCCACTCAAGGGAAGGATCTTCACACACCTGAGGGAGGTATGCTGGAAATCTTCACTGTGCAACAGTGGGACTGGTCTCTTATAGTATAGTGATTGACTGGGATATGCAGTTTTTAGATTATGTGTTGTGAAGCTTACTCAGTAAAACATGCTTTGTGCTGAAAAAAATGTTAGCAGCTCTTTGGTTTGTCCTGCTTGACACTTCTGACTCTCCCTTTCATACTAGGGCCTGCACATTCTCGCTGCTCCCACCTTTCCTCAGGGAGTACCTGCCTTGCATGTCCTCATGGTGGGTCTGATAGTTTGGTCAAGTTGATCTCAGCANATGAGCCTGGATCCAATCCCAGCCCCAGACTTAGTCAAGGTTTACGTCTAAAGGATTATACAGGTATAACTGAACCTTTACACAATTTTGTTCCCTGGCATTAATGATGGCAAAACAAATATAATTTTATAAATATAATAATTTATTTATTTCAATTGAAGAAAATCATTGTCAATATTAGCCAAAAATACCTTAATCAGAAATATTTACTACACAGTGCACTGTTTTTTAAAAAATTATATAAAATCAATTATATTGACATCATTATATTAGAGCTAGCAAAACAGTTATTAACTGGAGATTATGCTAATCGCTCCTACTAACACTTGTGAACAAATTTCTTTCTCTCAGTCTGGAGGAGTAACATTGAGGGGCACCCCCACTCAAGGGAAGGATCTTCACACACCTGAGGGAGGTATGCTGGAAATCTTCACTGTGCAACAGTGGGACTGGTCTCTTATAGTATAGTGATTGACTGGGATATGCAGTTTTTAGATTATGTGTTGTGAAGCTTACTCAGTAAAACGTGCTTTGTGCTGAAAAAAATGTTAGCAGCTCTTTGGTTTGTCCTGGTTGACACTTCTGACTCTCCCTTTCATACTAGGGCCTGCACATTCTCGCTGCTCCCACCTTTCCTCAGGGAGTACCTGCCTTGCATGTCCTCATGGTGGGTCTGATAGTTTGGTCAAGTTGATCTCAGCATTCTTCAATGCTAAAAACAGCAGACCCTCTTTGCTTGGTCTCATCACTGATCCTTTTCAAACTATCACCAATAACTGAATACGTGTCCTGACCCACCCTTAAGCATAAGAAACAACAAGACAAACTTCAAGCTGTTGTATCCCTTCTCAGGCAGAGCATCCTGCTACTATTGCATGGTATTAATTGTGTGCTGATTCTTTCATCCTAGCATAGGTGTACTTGACCAGAGCCAATCCAGAGGCAAAAGCTGTGTCACTCTTGTAGTGATGATTGGAGAGACTTCCTTGTGGATCAGAATAATTACAGAAGTAATCTTACCAACTCTAACCCAAGTTTCATGGCTTTAAGAAGCATTCTGCACCAGTTGTTGGAACTGATTCTGTTGTTGCTGTTTAATACCAAGGGCAGGACTGCCAAGTGTTGGCACTCTCCCTAGCATCTATTCGTGTAAGAGCTTGGGATGACAGCACCTAATCAGAGCATGCTGTTTAACAGTTGGTGCCTCATAGATGTACATATCTGATGATGCCAATTAGTCTCTCAATAACTATTGTTCATGTGTACTCAAGCATTCACTGTCTTCTCACCTCATTCTTTTGCCATTTCTGTACAGGCATAAATGATGCTTTCGGCTGCTGTGGAAACTTTGATACAGTGAAAACACAATCAGAAATGGCTTTTATTAAAATACAAAGTAATTTCCTGAGGAACTCAATTAGACTGCCTGTCACAGACCCATCTTCCTACAGCATGCTTTGTATATTGAATTCATGGAAAGCTCTAAAGTAAGTGATATAAAGAATACTAGTTGTTAATGTATCTATTTAATTTTGATTCATAAAATATTATCAAACATTACAACCTGCATTTTATTTTCCGAGCAAATTCAGTATTTTACAAAACATCTATTGGGAGTCTAAAATGTAGCATAAAGATACAAACACTTGTAAAGACACAAACCTGCGCAGCTCAGATTTCGGTTACTAGCATTTTCTGAGAGAGATAACAACAAAAATGACAAAGATAAAAAGATCCACCAGTTCAAAAGCCAAATAAAATTTAAAACTTTCCCTTGCTCTTTCTTGAAATCTTGTTCAGTATCACAGAACCAGAGAAACATGGAATGGTTGAACTTTGAAGAGACCTGTGGAGATAGTTCAGTTCAAGAGCTCTTCTCAAGCAAGGTCAACTTCAGGAGGTTGCTCAGGCTATTGTCCAGTTCGGTTTTGAGTATCTCCAAGGATGGAGACTCCACAGCTTCTCTAAAAATCAATTCCAGTTGACAGCCTCACACTGAAAAGGAAAAGGGAGGTTTGTTTTCTTTTCTTTTCTTATGTTTAAAAGTAATTTCCTATATTTCAACATTATTAACAAATAGTTGAGGATTCAAATTATGGTACTCATTTTCATTTGTGATATACATGGAGATTCAATTTCCACTTGCAAAAATGAAAGACAAATGCATCGGGTCACCAAAACTTTGAATATTTATTCATAACTGAGTTTTTAATTTGATAACCTACAGGGTAACCAAGGGCAGAAATGCATCCTTTGGCATAGGATTTTTTTTTCTGTGTTTGAGACAAAGATCAGTGGAATAAAGTAGTTCTTTAATCACACTTCTTATTAGGTTTGCCTCAAAAAGGGACAACAGACAGTTGGCTAATTCAACGCCATGAGACAAAGAGTGAACACATGCCCTATGCTGAAGATCAGCCAGCTGGCACAATCAGCTGCACCAGGCATGTTTCCAGTTTATGAAGTGGAGCATTTAACGTACTGGTTCAAAACACCTACCCTCTCGCCAATCATGTGAAAACGAAATTAGCTATGGTCAATTTAGTTATGTACAGAACATAGAAGGATAATCAGCTACCTTATTTAGAATTATTTCTTTGTCCCCAAGAGCATACACATCCCATTCCTGTTGAATTATAAACAGGGAAAATACACTTCATGACTACTTATTAGGAAGGCAGTAAATAAACTACATACTTGATAAATTGGACCACCTAAAAGTCAGGACAGAAAAGCTTGGGATGCAAGCCTAGTAATTAAAATTCAGAGGAAAATGGTAAAGCTTATTTCCAGCAAGTCTTCAATTTTGTTTGTTGGTCTGCTTTATATATTTTGCTTCTTGAAGATACCATGTTTAGTAGTGCAGAAAATAGTTACATTGAAATTAATGGTCAAAAGCATTAAGAATAGTTAGTCATCTAAGTTCTATTAAAGCTCACACTTCACTTTTGAGAATTTAGTTGAATAAAATGATTTCACAGAGTCAGTGAAGGAAGGAAGGAAGGTTGGAAGGAACCTCTGGAGACCATCTAATCCAAATCCGCTGCTGAAACACTTTCATCTGCAGCAGTTTGCACAGGACACATCCAGGCAGGTTTTTAATATCTCCAGAGAAGAAGACACTACAATCTCTGGGCATCATCTTCCAGTGCTCTGTCACCCTCAAAGTAAAGATTTTTCTCATATTCAGATGGAATTTCCTAAGTTTCAGTTTCCCCCTTGTCCTGCCACTGGGCAGCACTGAAAAGGATCTGGCTCCATCTTCTTGACACCTACCCTTAAGATATTCGTATGTATTGGTAAGATTCCCCTCTCAGTCATTCCTTCTCCAGGCAATGGCTGCTAAACAGCCCCAGCTCCTTCAGTCTCATAAGAGGAAGGCTCCAGTCCCCTAATCATCTTTGCAGCCCTAACTGGACTCTCCATGTCTCTAACCCACACTTCTGGATCTTACCTGTGAGGATCTTACAGGAGGCAGTGTCAAAAGCCTTGCCACCCACATATCTATTTCTCTCCCCTCATCTAACCAGCCAGTCATTTCATCACAGAAGTAAGTACGAAGACTAACATGCTGGATAAAAAGATGGTCCCAGGTCTATTGATTTAAATATCAGGAGGAAAAATAACAGGGTTACACCAAAAGCAGGAAATTTTATAGCAATAGTAAGGCTACTAGTAAGAGAATAATGACTTAATTAACTTCAGGTTAGTTCTCTTTTCTTCATCTTATGATTCAGTTTTACTTCCATCAGGGTAACAAATTTAGGGTATTTAACTTCAGGGAAGAACTCTGAATTTCAAGAGCATTTTGTCTAACCAAAGTAGACACATAGAATCATTAGGCTGGAAAAGATCTCCAAGATCATTGAATCCAACATTTGACTGATCACCACTTTGTCAACTAGACCATGGCACCATGTCCAGTTATTTCTTGAACACTTTCAGAGGTGGTGACTCCACCGTCTTCCTGGGCAGTCCATTCAAATGTTTAACAAGCCTTTAGTTGAATAAGTTCCTCCTGATATCCAGCCTGAACTTCTACTGGCACAGCTGGAGGCTATGTCCTCTCATGCTGTCATGAGCTGCCTGAGATGACCCCCACCTGGCTACAACCTCCTTTCAGGTAGTTCTAAAGAGCGATAAAGTCTCTCTTGAATCTCCTCTTCTCTAGGTTAAACAACCCCAGCTCCCCCAGACTTTCCACTAGCTTGACTGCCCTCTTCTGGATTCATTCCAGCACCTCAATGTCTTCCTTGAAGTGAATTAATTAAATTTTTTGCATTTAATTAATTATGTTTTTATTCATCTTTTGGTTATGTAGCATGAATAATATGAAAGTTTATTCTAATTGAGCAAAAGAGTACTTTATGAAGATGTTCCTTGTTATGAACCCTAATCATCACACATAAAAACCACTGTTATGAATGTTACAGTGAGCTTATAGACCCGTATTTAAATGAAATAGTGCTAGTTATACTTTCCAATAACTGCAAAATATGGGAAAACACTTTCTCTTGCATGCAATTTTGCTCTGTATATTCTCTGTATCAGCACACAGAAACCTTCTCAGGTCATCCATGAGCAAGTACAGTGTAAACTACTATCATTCAAACACAACTTACTTTTCTGCAACAAAGCTTCCATTTCCTCATTAGCAGAGACAGAATGAACAAAAGGAATAGAAGCTTTATTATATATTTCTTTATAAAAGTTAGAACCAAGATCTTCCTTTAATCTGCTGCATCTTTATTGATGTTAAAAGGTTGTGTGAGTTAAGCAGAAGAAAATTAAGTTGTTACTTTTAAACGCAGGGGTAATGGAGCCAAAACTTCTTTAAGAAGCAGTAAAGAAAAGTGTTTCTAAGACCTTGACATTTAAATCTATTGTATGATCCGTGGCTTTCCGTTTCTCTAGCACTATCCATTAGTATGCTTGGTTTTATTCAGGATTTCTCTTTCTAGCTAAAAGGAGACGCAAATGTAATTTGACCTGATGTAAGCTTATTGAGCTATTTAGACAAAACCACTTTTTCTTCTCTCAGTCGTTATCTCTGAGGTGTAAGTTTCAGAATTTTTAGGCATGCTTTTGTTGCTACATCAAATGCTTTATAAATCAAAGATAAGAGACTTGCAAGTCTTCAATAACATGACTATTCTAGACTCACAATACAATAAACCAGATTCACATGATTAATTTTAAGCATAAATCAAAATTATATTAATATCAATATCATGCATTATGTGATTCAAATAACAACAACATTGGTTTACTGAAATGGGATTTGACTTGATCAAACTTTTATTGATGTGTATAAGAGCCTTTCAGCTGACTTGAAGAGACATGGATCATACCCAGCTCCCAGTACTGTTCACAGTATGGACTTTTAAATCACCAGTAGTACTTGTCACCATAGGAATGTGAGAGAAGGAGTCTGAATATGGAGATAGGAAAACAAACAAACAAAAAACATAAGGAACATCAACAACCTTGTACTCATGTGGTGAACAGGGTATGGCTGGCCAGAGGAAGACCTCAGGGAGCACGTATACTGAGTGGGTCTCTACAGTTTTTCTCATCTTTAGAGCTGAGATCAGATAGGGAGTTTATTATGCCTATTGCTGTAACTGTGTTTGCAGTTAAATGGCCTGTGGTCTTTTTTGACTGGTAGCAGACTAGATAAAGGAAGATATGGTATGCAGACCAGAGCTTAATGCAGACACAAGCTAGGGTTGCAGAAGAGGTCTTCCTGTGACTGCTTAGCTGAGTAGGAAGTGAAGGAGTGAGGAGAAAAATAAGTTTCCAACAGATTTTTCTTCCTGGAAAAAGTAAGGCTAAAACTGTGGTCTTCCTGTAGGGTACTAACAGCAGGGAAGTTTTCAGCTCAGGGAAGAATCTCACAGAAAGATGCATTGATCTGCTGCATGCAGTATAAACATTTTGCATCAGGAAAGGAAGAAATGAGGGAAAGGGGGAGAACCTCATTTCTGCAGAAAATACAAACCTCAAACAGCCCTCTGGGTGCCTCATGGATTACAAATTTCTCTACCAGTTTTCAAGAAGTTTCAGAATTCCAGTACTAGCAGTAAGAAAACATACTAGAATCAATAAAAGATTTTGATATTATAACCTTTCTAGGGGTTCAGAGTGAAGTATTTCCTGGTAGAACAGCCAGCAGTACGTCTTTTGCTTTGTAGTGGAAGAAGGTTGGAAGGACTTGGAGACCATATGGATGTCCAGCAGACTTAGTCTCAGAAGACTCACCTTCCAGGCTGCTTGCCACAGCCAGGTACCTCACTCTGCCTACACCACTCTTCCCAGCATGGTGGCATCCCTGAAATGCCCACTGGCTACAACTGCCTCCCCTGCTTCACCTGCAGCTGCAGGTACGTACTGACACCATGGTGAGTGTTCCCTGTCTGTGCCTAAAACTGCTCATAGTCGTACAGCTTGTGTCCTTTCCCCAAGGATACAGATTTTTAACACTTTCAGGACCTTGCTCTCATTGTTAGCTCGAGTGTTCTATGACATGCCAAGATGACAGCTAATAGAAACTATTAATAATTTTTAGTTAAAAGATCTCACAAAGAAGTTTGTTCCAGTAGCCATAAAGCCTCACATTTCTGTTGCTTAAGGATATAGCTTTAAAAATATGACTAGCAGAAGAAATATGTCTTGGCAGCTTAATCATAAATGTGTTGGAAAAAAAGTATCCAGGGACTTCTCACTCTCCTTGGAAATGAGCTTAGTCTGGACTAGACTTTCATAAAACATCTAGGTTTGAGCTCTGTTGCAATGTTATGAGCCAATTACACATCTTTCAATTATGCTTTTTATAAAATCATGTGACATCTCACTGTCAATTACATGTCATGACACATCAGTATAATCATGGCTTGTCAGCAGCGAAGAAACTCACTTTAATGGAAGGCAGGATAGCTCATATTTTTTCCTAGAAAAGTTGAATTTATACAAAATGGATTTATGAAAATTGACCTTGAATTAATTGGACATGAAATTCATCTCAATGAAAAGATTATTACATTGTATTGCTTGTTAAGTCAGCCTATCACTATTCTTTTCTTTTTCCTTCTACAGCTATCATTTT
>VWZG01013133.1:227841-317692 GCA_013396735.1 Grallaria varia
TTTTGCAAAGATGAACGAAGTGACAATTATTTTTTGAATTGCTGAGAGCTATTTTCATGTTACCTGAAGATTTCAGCAGTGACACCTTGCTTGTAAGGACAGTGGTCATCATTTATTGGCAGACAATGTCAGCCAAGAAGCCACACTCATCATTACACAAGGTATTCAGTCTTTTTAAGGTAAATCTTTTTTTGGCTCTCTTCTTGGAATAGGTAGTGTTAGAGCAGAAGACCGGGGAGAGGAATACCTGCATGTCAGCTCTGAGGACAGCTCCTAGAGTTGGCCCTCCTGAAGATTACCAGACTGAGAAGAGCAGACCAAACCTCTGTTCCTCTTTTTTCAAAAATAATAGCAACAGTACTAAAGAACAGCTGAAATTCAGAAGAACATTAGTTTAAAAAAAAATCAAAACAAAACCAGGCTTCTTTTATGCCTATTGATTTCTCTTGACAAATCAAAATGGGACTTGAAATCTACTGCTTTAATACATGCCATAAATACCTTTATGCCATTTTTGACAGCACAGGCAGAATATCTCCATAATGGTGTTGTTACAATCAATTAATTTTCTATTTCTGTTATAACAGAAAAATTCCTTTGTTTGTATTCAGTAGTAAATGTGCTAATATTTCAAATAAGTTAAGAATCTGGATATTAGAAAGATCTCTATTTAGATTATTTTTTAAAGCCCTGTGAAAACTAAAAATAAATATCCCTTATAACAAATGCCTAAACAAATTGAATAAAGAGTAATGTTCATAAAATAAGTAATCATATATTCATTTGTTCTTTTTGTGGCATAAAGCAAAGGCCATAGAACTCTAAGGAGCATGTTTTGCACTAGCTTCAATTGATTTGAAAACAAGCTTTGCTTACCTGAAAAACAGGAATCTGATACTACTCTGAAGTCTTCTACTACATAAGTTCACGATATTTAGTCCAGAGATAATTGGGTGTGTTAGACAATGTAGGAACTTTGTGGTACATTGATTGCTATGCATCCAAGGACAGCAAAGTGCTATAACTCTACACCCACAGAATAGTCCCATTTTTATGTCCCCAATAAAGTTGAATGGATTAATATCTTGTTTGTGAGGGAATAAAACAGCAGTTTGTGCAAAACGAGCCATTTGGAATTGAACCCTCATAGCAATTTGAGAGGTACAGTAAGCGCTGGAATGCCTACTCACTTCCTAAAGACAGGAGCAAAAGGCCTTGGAGCAAATAGGCTACTGAGATTGCAGGCAATTTAGAAAGGTTTTACTGCAACTGAACAGGAGATGTAGAGACAAGATGGATTCCAGGAGTCATGCTGGGTCAGCTCTCTTATAAAAGTGACCTCCATCCTAGCTTGATAAGGAATTTCATAAGCTGCTGTACTGGTTTTGGCTCGAGTTACTTTTCTTCACAGTAGCTAATATGTGGCTATGTTTTGGAATTGCGCTGGAAACACTGCTGATAACACAGGGCTGTTTTTGTTATTGCTGAGCAGTGCTTACACAGAACCAAGGCTGCTTCTGCTTCTCACCCCACCCCACCAGCGAGGAGGCTGAGGATGCACAAAGCATTGGGAGGAGATGTGTCCAGGACAGCTGACTCCAACTGACCAAAGAGACATTCCATACCATATGGCATCATGCCCCATAATAAAACTGGCCAGTGAGGAAGGTCAGCTGCAGCTGCCATTGTTTGGGGACTGGCTGAGCATCAGGTCATGAACAACTGGGGGGTTTTTGTGCCACTTGTCTTTCTTGGCTTAATACAGTATTCTCTTTACAATTTTTCTGTGGTTTCTGGTGTTTTGGTTGCTTGCTGTTTTTTTTTTTCTTTATTTTGCCTTTTTTTTATTATTATTAAACTGTCTTTCTCTCAGCCCATGAGTTCTCTCACTCTTGCAGTTCTGATTCAGCAAGCAGCTGAGCAGCGGCGTGGAGCTGAACTGCTGATGGGGTTAAACCACAACAGCTGCATTGCACTGACCAATAGATGATTCCTTGCATAGAGAGGATTACCACTGATGCCATATTTTCCTTGAACGATAAAATTCAAACAGTACATTGAAGGTTATTTCTAACAGAAATTCCTTACAGAAGTTCCGCCAGACAAGGAGACATACTTCAGTCCAATGGTTCAGGCCTTTAAGAAAAGTAGCTCTCCCATAAAAGAAGCCACTAAGATATAATGCTGAAATCTAATATTAAGAATATTACATTGTTGTTTTAGATTTTGCAGGAATTATATTTAATCAGAAAAAGAAGATTCCCGGCCAAAACAGATTTTCTTATCTCTCCTCAACTGAGCTATCCTTAAGCTACCTATCTTTTACTAAAGTTGTAATACTTAAGCTTTCTTGGAATAATAGCTCCTAAAAAGAAGTCATCATTTGGTGATATTTCTGTATAATGAAACCATCTAAGAACAATTTTCAGTATAAAATTATTGAAATTAAAACTCAGAAACAACATGATGTTCCTGCATTCCCAGCTATATCCTCACTGCAAAGAAACACTAATCAAATCTAAATATATTTTTAGTGTAGGACATTTTTTTCCTAGTTTCAACATTTAAAACCACTTACTTTTCAAATTATTCTAAGAAAAGGTTATAGTATTGTTTTGTAATTTCTCCCTTAGAGATTTTTTTGCCAAATCATAAGTTTAAATGGAAAGCATACAGTGACAATAACTTTAGAAAGTAAGTCATAAAGGAAAAACAAGACCCAAATTCAGATTTACCCGTATGGTTATAGCTGTGGCGTAATTGTGTATCAGAACCTGTGCACACACTCAGTGCATTAAGTCATTATTTCTCTGCTCCAGGAACTCCCCAGATGGTCTCTGCATATAGACTGTATAGATATAATGGACTGGCTTGAGATAAGACAAGGTGATTGACATACTTCCCAGCCTCATTCACAACAAAGTATTTGACTAATTGCTACAGGAACTCTACAGCTGGGAATTTTGGAAGGGTGTAGATTTCTTCAGACAGCTTCTGCTGTGCATAAATCCACTTTTGTGTTTAAATATGTGTATTAATATCCTCGGTGGAGATTTGAATTGTCACACAGAATCTCAGGTAATTCAGAATTGTAGAATTGATGATGTTGTACTTAATTGTAAGTACAAATTATTATCACAGATGCAGCAATCATAAAATAAGTCTTCTTTACATGGATAAGATAATTAGGAGGTATTTTGTATTTAGATTTATAAAATAATAACATAAATATAGAAAAGTTAAATTATTTTATAATAGCTGGCATTATGATAAATTTATCTTTTAGGTAATTTTATAACAACTCGATTTGTAGGCCCTTATCAATACACAGGTGACTTCAGTTAGTCAAAACACTGCTATATGCAGTATTCTGGCTGCAGGGCAAGTGAAAAGAGAGAGGGGTCTATCATTTCATTGACCTTTTCAGCAGCTGGATAGGCTTTCATCAACTTTCTCATTAGTAACATCTGACTGATTGACTAGGTTAACCCAAACAGAGGAGCAAAAGCCAAGCAGATCATTTGCATATAATATTAATGGCATTCATAGACCGCGATTTGGTATTCCTATGGGAAGTATAATAGCAAAATCTGATAGCTTTTGTATTCATTAGTTGTCTCAAAGAAAATGGCAGTGTTTACCTCTAATATTTTAGGAATACAGTTTATTTTTATTTTTCTATGAATGAAAATCATAACTGCCAAAGGAAGAAATATGTCTCTGGATGATCTGTGAAGGAAAAGAAATCAACTTACGAAGAAAGAAGGTCCAAACAATAGTCTAACTCCTATAAAAACTGAGGTTAAAATACCCACAATGCACAAATCTCCAAAGATCAAGCAATGTGTCCTAGCTGGACCAAAGGCAATAAAAAAAGGCAATTCATTTTGAGATCACAAGCTCACAAAAACATAGGGCCAGAGGTAATTCATGAAGTTCCCACTGGTTATACAATCAAAAATGCAGACTATAAACTTTTTTTAGATATTATAATTACTATGTTGGATATATTTTCACAGTCTTGGGAGCAAAAGATGGAGAGACTCAGTTCTGCCTGTTTCCTTTTTCCTCTAAAAGAGAACAAGCTGTAGCAAACTCTGCCTTAGCATACTTCATTACCACTTGTTTAGAGTTCAGAAATGCTGTCCAGTGAGAGAAAAAGAGAAGGAAACAAAAATTTTTTTATTCCCTTTTTCTTTCTTTCTTTTTCAAAAGACAGTGTAAACAAGTCACAGCATCCCATTTCCTTGCAAATCCTCCTTTAGCTGTTATCAATGCTGTTTTTGAGAAATGAGAAGTAATGCATGGGGTTTCTCCCTGTGAAAGCCAGTATTCAGTGCTGGATTCTTCAGGACACTTCCCAGTGCAAATTTAACAATATTCACCTTTTGTATTTTCCACTACCACTTCCAGTCCTTCTGAATATTTTGGGAGGAAAGAAAAGTAATTTCAAGCTTAAAATACCCTTCAAGAATAATTCAGTTCTTCTTATGGTCAGGAAAATTTTACTTTACATTATACCTAAAATAAAGCAGAAGTATTAGAGCATAAAGAAATATGTATTTTCGGAAGGACTTACTCAACTGTTTGCAATCTAAAATTAAGTCTTACACCTTTTCAAGATACTCAGGCAGACCAGTTTCCATGGCCCAAGTGCACCACTAGTGTTGACTGTCCCTGTCCAGTCCTTCCACAGCCTCCACAATCCTTACATGTGTGTATAAATATATGTCTATGTATATATATATTTGGCATATTCCCTGTATAACCATTAAATATAACTGCATCTGGAAGGTTAATAGTGAATGGAACTGAGTCATCTATTCTCATTATGGACCTTGCAAAACATGTGATGGATCTCTCCCTGAAAGGAAAGTTATCTGCAAATATTCACTACATTCCATGGGTGCGTTGCATTTACCACCAAACCACACTCCACCTCAGAACATCTTCCGCATATACATAAATAGAAATTCAGTGCTTTTTAGTCTGTACTGACTTAAACTGCAGGCGTAACACAACATGCTTGGGACCCAATTATAACTTGTTATTGTCCTCCACACCTAAGCTGTCTTTCTGCAGGAAAATTAAGGGAAATGAGGAGCAGAGAACCCTCTGTTTCTTGTCTATTTTTTTTTTTAATGAATCTTGAAGCTCTGCCGAAAACTTTTACTGCAAGTATATGAATAAAGACCATATATATATAATGAGAGTGAAGTCAGAACTAAACTAGGCGCGCGCGCACACACACACACACACACACACACAAAAGTGAACTAATTATCCCAGATAAAGGACCAGATTAATGTGTTGTGTGAGCAGGTCCCAGACTAATGTGTTGAATGAAGGTGCTGATGACTGGTTGTTGTACGTTCAATACATGCCACACATTGCGCTGCCTTTTTCCAAATACTAATGCACTTAAGCATTAGTAGGAAAACTCCTGCTTTCCATATTCTTCCACTCTTCTATATATAGTACTCAAGCTTTACAGAAACATAAGTGCATAAATACAAAGAAATTTGTCTCAATCCCTAAGAACATGATCCCTTACTGTTTATATAGCTTTGAACTGAATACATGGTTATTGAACTTGTCATTTGTAAGTGTTATACTAATATTTGATAGCTACATGTCTACCAATCCATGGGTTTCTAATTAGCAGAGCCGCTGTCTTCCTAAATTTAAATTAAATGCTTACTGGAAAAATTTTTGCTCAAGCTGCTTCAAGTGTAAGCATTCATACTTAATGGTAAATATGTATATTGATATTTTACTGATTATAGCTATATTTTTTTATGTCAGCTTAAAACCTAGACTCAAGAGGGTAAATTAGCAAAGCGGATTATTAAAAAGGGATTTCCATATTTCACTTACTATTAGGACCACCTTGACTTCCAGTTAAGTTTTATCTATCCTGTGCGCTCTTAAGCCTTAGAGGGTTCTCTAATAATGGTGTCTGAATGTTGAACACTATCTTATTCAAATGTGAATTATCTTTGAAACTGCAGTCCTTATCTCAGTAAGGATTCGGGTTTTATAGTTTAACCTATGCTTCCAAACAGGTGTCCCCTGCAAAGCACAGACTAAAATAACATGCAATGCCATGCTTCTGATTAGTGTAATTAGTAACTGTAGCATAGAATTTAGAATTTCCTACCATGACGCTATCAAAAGAAGAAGATTAGGAAACCACTGTGAAAACTACTGAAGATTTCATTATGGATTCAAATTTGAGGACCTACACTGTATTCATAAAATGCATCTGCTTAGTTAATTGCTATTTGTTAATATTTACCCCACTGTCAGACACAAGGGACATCTGCAGTACATATTAGAATATTTATGCATTTTTGGATGCTACATCAAGTGAAGTTTTGAAAACATGGTCATATAAATAAATTATCCCTCCAAAGGATGAATTAGCATAATTTATTTCAACATGCATTGAAATCCATACACTTTTTTTTCCTGCTTAAATGGAACAGGTGAATATTTTCTTGTAATTATCATGCCACCATCCTGTTTTACAGAATTAAACCTCTTTTACAGAATTATCCCAGCAAAAACTGAACCAATACAGTTTTATTCTGTTTTCAGTATAAATAAGATTTGATTTTATTAATGCTTAGAAAAGCATTTCTCTAGTACTTTCAGTTGATGAAATAAGAAAGAAAAAAATGAGTTATATGTTTTCTTTGGAAGAGCAGAACGCAGGGAATTGTAATTACAAAAAAAAATAGTAATTTTCCAAGTTTTTTACTATAAGTCAAATATAAGGCTGGGGAAAATAATTGCCCTATGCTTAAATTTTCAAATTTCTGTAAGTCATACTCAAAGTAGTCCCCTTAAGACACAGATCCAATGATAACTTCAAACTAGCCAAGCTGAGAGCTCTTTGGTATTTTGAAGGAGATGAGGAAGTTTCTTTCAACTGACAAGGCAGTTCTTGTGATTTCTGTGTATTCAATGTGTCACTGCAGTTTCAGAGCTTTTCCACAGCTACTCCTTGTGGGCTGCTTCTCCAAGCACAGCCTGGATTGCCAGAAACCCTCTGGGAAAGGGCAGCACTTTCAAGCTTCCTTGAACATGTGAGAAGTGAATGTGACAAATGGAAACCGACACTTGTATGCATGTTCTTAAGAGATGGGTGGTGCTTCCATACAAGATAAGCATGCTTTGTTTTAGGAAGAAATTTCACCTGTGGGCACTACACCATAGCTGTAAGGCAGTGCGGGGTCACCTTAACCCAGTGCTGCTGCATTCAGTCATCAGATACTAAACCCTTTTACCATCAGTTTTGTTTTGTATTTCTGAACAGCAAGGATTTACACACAGGACAAAAGATCATCTTCTCTCAGGAAACACTTTGATACTGAGAGCTGTCCAATAAGTCTCAGCGTAGTGACAGTGTCCTACAGATTCATTGGCAGAGCAGTACTACAGCCATGTGTAGAAGGATTTAGTAATGGTTTAAAACATATCAGAACTGCACAGTAGTCACCTCTCCACTGACTGCTACTCTCTCAGCCAGTGACTGGGAAAATGGAGTGTCATGGGTGATGTGCAGCACACATAGCTTTGAACCAGTATCATCGGGAGAGCTTGGCACTCCATCCCTAGTAAATGCAAGGCTGACTCCATGCAATGCACCTTTATAGATATGTCTTCATGCCCTCTGTGCTTCAGAGAGGCCTAATGGTCTCTCTACATTCCTAAAGTTCTGTGCCTAATACTAATGGCTTTACTCCAGCACCTGGAGCACCTCCTCCCCCTCTTTTTTCTCTGACTTTGGTGTCTGCAGGACCTTTTCTTTCATATATTTTCACTTGTCTCTTCTCTGGTGGTGCAGCAACCTTTTTACCCTGACTTACCATGTTATCCAAAGGTGCTACCACCATCACTGACGGGCTCAGCCTTGGCCACAGTCGGTCTGTCCTGGAGCCATCTGACATTGGCTTTGTCACACACAATGGAAGCTTCTGGCATTTGCTCACAGAAGCTGCTTCTGGAGCCCTCCTCTATCAAAGTCTTGCTGTGCAAACCTAATACACTTTTCTCTTGCAGTTCTCAGAATTTATAGTTCCATACTTCTGCAGTGAAAGTTGAAGTTTGGTGGAAAGTTAGGCAGAGGAAGACAAAGCTGATATTGTAATGAGTAAGAGGAGAATGAAAATTCCATTTATATGGCTTCTGGTATTTAATAATGAAAAAGGCTGCATCTACAAATGACCATGTCATGGAATAGAAATGTTTCAACATGTTTTATTGAAAAAGCAATGTTTTTGCTCTGAGTTACACCATGTGTTAATAACTTTATCTCTTTCTGTGAAATTTTTTTCTAAACAAAAATGATGCGTGAAGTTTCATTATGGCATAAAAGAGAAATCTTTAATTGGGAAGACACAGACACAAACTTTTCACTGCTGCAGTTCCCTCATTAACACCCTTGAAAATGGTGCCTAGATGACATGAATGTGCCCCACAAAACAAATTATCTCTGATGATAAGATGTGCCAGTATTTTTTCAAAGTGTGCTTCTATCTTAAGTAAAATGCAGCCCCTCAGTATCTCTCAGTATCTGTAATTCCACTCCATCTAAATCAAAGATGTGCTTTCCATACTTCCTAGTTCCATTGAAAAATCCCTTTCATCCACATGTATTTAATGTTGCTCATGAAACTTAGATACTGCAATGACAATTTGCTTGCACACTAGATAAAACCTAATCCATACACCTCTTCACAAAGAGGTTGCACTTATTCACAAAGATCAGTTCAGATAATACAATATATGCTGCTAATAGAATTTTTAAAAAGAAAACATAATTGGAAAAAAAATTTTAGTTTTGAATGAAAAATATTTGTACATTTTCAATTATAAAAATACAGTGTTCTTCATGTGGATAAATTTTTAAAAGTCAATTTATATGCTATATATATATATATATTTAATTACAACACATTCTCGGTTTTACAGAGCACCCTTAAGATAACTCCAATGTTCATCTCTCAGGCTGCAGACATACCCAGTTACTCCAGGAGCAGAGTAACTCAGAGTTCAGAGTGGCCAGCATAACAGAGTACATACCTTCACCTCTGATTTTTCAAGAGTGTGAAGGGTAGACTTAAGTAGTGAACAAATCACCTCCTGTTTAATCCTACTAGTTGTTTTCTGAAATAATCTACTGTATCATGACTATTTTATACAACACTATAGCACCAAAAAATCTCTTATTACTAGTGCCCACTGAATTCTGGCCATCACATCTTAGTGAAAAAATGCCCAGTGTGCTGTGTTTCACTTTAAGCTATCAGTCTTCTCTGGTAAAACTATTTCCAATTTCTTCTGTAGGTCTGAGAGGCAGCTCATTATAGAACAGATCTTCTTGTCTAACAAGCTGATTAATGAAAGAAATCTTTTTCTTTTTTTTCTTTCTCATTTTTTTTTTCTATACCCTTGTCATGATAGACACTGAAATGAATTCTGTCATTCCCATCAGGAGCCCACTGCACAGGTAATATTCAGTCAAGTCTTTGGAAGTCCACCTACGCAATCTCTTTCTTGTCAGAACATTGCTGAATCTCACATATTCTCTCCTTCACTCTTTGTGTTCCCACATCCACCTCCATAATGACTGTCTAATTTCCAGTGCAAAGCCAAAATATTTTTAACAAGTCTAATCTTTATCAACAGCTTCAATTTACAACCGCATGGTATCTGAAGCTGTTTACAGTCATAAAAATAGGGAACTATGACCTCTGAATAAATAAAATATAGTGGTTTCACTTTTTTTATGAGTTGACATAAAATATACCATTTTTGCAAGTGACAGGTATGTATTCACAGGTATGTGCGTTTATAAAAAAAAGCCTTTGGGCTTGCTAGTAAGCTGCTGTATAAGTATGTAGGTTTTCCATCCATTAGGGCACAGAATCATGGAATCATTAAGGTTGGAAAAGACCTACAAGATCATCAAGTCTAACTAAACCACATCACTAACAGCCCCATCCAGCTGTTTCTTAAGCACTCCCACTGATGGTGACTCCACCACCTCCCCCATGGTGGTAACCTCCAGTGCTTAACCACCCTTTCTGTTAGGAAATTCTTCCTTACATCCAGCCTCAACACAGGCTGGACACAACATCTAAGCCCTAGTGCATCTTGAGGCCTTTTCCTCCAAGTGGTATAGCCACAGCCAGCTATGTCAGGGTCAGGCTCTGGTGGCTGAGCAGAGGAAAGGCACTGGGGTCCACAATACAGTAACTACCCCAAAACTTTACTCGATTTCCTAAAAGGGTTTTACTGCCACTACTAAGCCACTATGGTTCAAATCCTACCCACACGCAAATAAAGTGGTTTAAAGTAGTCTTGAAGTAGTTTATGCTACACTAGAACCACAGCACTGGCTGTAGCATGGACACCCACTTCATTAGCTATCTGAAAGCATGAAAGATGCTGCAAATCCAAAGAATCTCTTCATATAAGCCCATGTATTTTTTACTAGAATGATGATAGATTTGTCCCCACTGATTAATGTTAATTTCACCTTAAACACAGAGAAAAATTAAGATCTTGGAGCAAAAATAGTGTAGTGATGTATTTCTGGAGTTTCAGGAAACTGTATTCATGTCTTTCTTCCTGTTCCAAACTAAACAAACCCAATTTATTTGATGTCTCTTCATACATCACATTTCTTAGAGTTCTGCCCATTGTCACATGCTGAAGAGGAAAAAGCATTCCAGCTCAGGCATGGGTGAGGCTTCCTAGAACAGAGGATTGTGCATTCCAGGGAGTTGTTTTCCCTTCCCCACAACAGTATCATACTGACTGGGGCTCTAGGCTGCCGTCCAGTGTAGTGTTCCCACCCTTTTTTGAAGAACGGATTCTTGTCATGCTTCAGTCTTTTTTTGTATCATTAAGGAATGGCACAAGTCTTCAGCAGCTGTCTGGGGAACCTGGGACAGGAGATGTTAATGCTACATCAGTACCTTGCCTACTCAGCATAAAAATTCAGGTTATAAACCTTACCTTAAGTGCATTAATCTTAGCTGCATTCATGTTAGAAAAAGTCCTAATTTTCCACTACCAGAGTATGACAGCTATCAATTATGGTTGAAGCATAGACAGTATTCTTGTTTGTTTATTTTCACTTCAACATGTAAAACTATCTTACTCAAAGCAAAAGTCTTACCCAGAATAACAATAGGGCCTGTAATAACAATGTGACAACAATACGATCCACTGTTATATTCACATGGAGAAATATAACTGAAATTAAAAATTAGTTGTTTTGGAAAAACATAAAGAATTCAAGAAAACTGAGTAGCTTTGGTGATTAACAACTGGTTTGTAAACTTAGAGAACAAAGTTCCTCACACTTTCACTATGGACTTCTTAAATACTGAGTATCTTTATTCAAAAGATATTGCTTTCAGTCACCTCTGCGTAAAGCCAGTATGATATAATAACATTTATACTAATTATAAGCATAAAAAACACAGCTTCAATGAATGGGAGCAGATTCATTTTGGCAATATACAGAGTGACACTGTAAAGAGCAATAATTCAGTATACATAAAGACACAAAACAGAAGACCAGAATTTAAGAAATACTGGTTTTGGACAAGTTGATATAACCACATCACTCATCATTAGAAAGATGTCAGTTGCAGCTCTTTCAATTTCAAAATTAATTTTTCATTCATTGCTGCAAGTGAATGCAAAGTGAGTGCATCTGGCCGCATTCTGCATGTTCATAATCACTGGCAAAAGCAACTGCCTGTCAAGCTCTATTACTGGCAAACCTACCTTTTCACTGAGAAACTAATTGTCTGCTAACATTGTATTTTAATCACTCCAAGGCAAATTTCTTAGGAATTCCTTCCCTTAGCCTCAGGACATCCTGGTGACAGCTCACATGTCTGATTGTGACAATCTGTAAGTGTTACTCAGACATAGCCATTTCTCTCAATCAGCTCTGCAAATGGAAAATTCTTGGTACAGGAGGACATTCCAATCCTATATCTGGACACTAATCAACCTGGCCCAGGAACTCTGAAGATGACTATGAGACACCATAAAAACAAACAGAGGTTTATGATGCTTATTCAGGGCAGCAAAACAAACAAATAAAAAACCCCAGGGGAAAAAGAAAAAAAAAACAAACTACAAAAGAAAATCATTAGTACTGGGGTATTACAGAAAAAGAAAAAATATACCATAAGCTTATTAAAAATCTGGACTCCCAGCATCTGCCTAGCCTTTGAAGGAAGAAACTAACCTTTATAACAAGACTATGAAAGTCTTTTAAGTTGTTAGTGGGGAGATTTCCTGCTAAGTGAGGCTTAGATGCAACAGAGCAATAGTTCTATCCAGGAAAACAAACCACAGTTAAATCACTCTTCATTCACTGTACAGTCACAGAAAATATGAGGGTTCACTTGTTCAATCAATATATGCCCTGGTGACTTTCAAACTCTAAAAACATAGTTTTAGTTCAAAGTAATGACATTGCACAGGAATGCACACAATGGATTAGCTAATGAATAAACCAGCACTGAGAATGAAATACACAAAATGACAGACAAAATGGCATTTATAACTCCATTCGGTACCCAGGAATTAAGAATTCACATTGCTATAAATTTTTAAAATACACACTTGTCAAGAGAAAAAACAATAAACATAAAAAGAGGCAAGGTGATATTCTGAATTTAAAAAAAAAAAAAGTATAAATGTAAATAATGAACAATTTTTTTACCTTAATATATCTCTGGAATTTTAATAGGATTTTTAAATGCTTACTTATGAACACGTAGTTATTTAAATATGTATATAATTTTGACAAACAGGCAGAAAGACTGGAGATCACCAGCAATACCCACAGCTGTCCAGGCACAAAAGTAACAGCATGTTCCCTTTGTAGCCATGCCAGGTAGCTGGAAGAGACCCTGAATAGATAATTGCAGCAGAGGAATTAGAACCACTCTGTGTGAAACTACTGTTCATTATTTAGAAATGTCAAAATAACCTTTTCACATATAAAAATGGGAAGCAATTAATGCCTCGTTTCCATATAAGAAACAAAGATTACATAAAATTGACATATTTTCATGAAAAAGTGTAAAGCAATCACAAAAACATGAATTAAGATTAAACTGACTAAGTACAAAAATGCAATAGTACACAAACACTGTTGCATTTTGAAATTGCAATGTGATCATGCCTTAATTTTTTTTATTTTATATTATATTAAAATTTATATTAAAACACTGGTATTTTTAAATCTTTTTTACTCTTATCTCATCTGTAACTCTCTTATCTTGGGCTGTGGATATTGCAAAAACTTTGCCTAAAGCCAACTCCAGATTAGTGTACTTTAACATCACGTCAGTTCATTTTGGATTGATAATTACTTCTGGTATAACTATCCTATTTGAAAACAAAAAATATTTGACATTATTTATTCTTTCTTTTATATAATTATAACAATGAAGTACATTACAGAATAACATGATGGGTTATTTTATTTTGATTGAAATGCCATGGGACAAATCACATCTTTACATATGGAATCAAATGTTTTCACTTCACCAAAAGCCACATATTCATACCCAAGGTAGAATATTTCTATTCCTTTTACCATAATGTCAAGTTTTTTTCATGAACTTCTCAAAAAAATAATTTAACATGAATACAATCACGACTTAAACAGTAAATTGAAATTCCTATAAAGATTTTTTCATATGTAACAATGTCTGTCACCTGTGGAACTTTAAATAACAGATTCTGTTCTCATTTTCTAGTGTATTACTCATTTTCCAGATTTTTCTCATCCCTCATTTTCCAGTGTATAGCTCATGTATTTGTCTGATACTCTTTAAAAAAGCTGGAATCTAGGTGTGATAGTCTGGAACAGAATGGTTAACTCATTTTTAATATAACTGCACAAGGAAGTGCAGAAATGCTAGAACTGCACTTCTCACTTCTCTTTTTTGATTTGGGTTTGTTGGTTGGTTTAGGGTTTTTTATGTCGGTAACAGCAAAGCTGAAAATAGGTCTGTATTCTCTAAGGAGATATCTCTGTAAGTGTAAAAGTAACAGCTGACTGCTTTTTTGAACCTTTTTATTTTTTTCTTTGGTTTCAGGGAGAGTTTCAGTTTATATTTTCAGAATCCTTAGTGTTGGACTCTGTCCCTTCTGAAGTACAGCAGGACAATATAGCTTATGCCAGTCAAAGTTTGCTAGATTATTTTTTAATTTTATTTTGCATTTCTACCTCTCTTCTTGAAATCTTTAGTATTTGAGTTAATACTATTTAACTTTCTTGTACTCATTTTTATTTCAGAAACATCAGGAATGTCATGTTAGCTTTTAACTAGCTTGTACAAAGGACTTTAAGTCTCACCAAAATGAATCAAGAAGTTTCCTACTTCCTTTAAAAGAGAAATAAATAAGAACTTCAAAATCAAATTCTTTCTGTAAGATTTCTCTAAGTCTCTAAGACTTAAGCAAGTGCTACTGGGAAAAAAAAAAAAGCAAAACTTTTCCCAGAAATTTAAATTTCAAATGTTCTTTTTCAAAGAATTAATTGAAAGAAAGAATTTTCTCATTTCCCTATTGATTGTGACAGTACAGGGTCAGCCTTGGTGCTCTTTTCTATGCCTTTTAGAGATCTCATATATGTCTTTTAAGACAAGGGAAACAAATAGCAGACAATTTCTGAGATGGAACCCTGCTGGAAACCAGACAGGTTTTCTGCTTTGTTACCTATTGCTTTCTGAATCACTCTAACTTGTTTTATTTTATAACCATTCTTGAGCCAGTGCTAACATGAAACTATGTGAAAAAACATTAGGATCTCTGCACAGAGAAAATAACACAAAATCATCATTGCATGCATAAAGGTAGATTTGGAGGTGGAGGGAGGTCTCCCTTACCTATGTTATTTGACAGTTATGTGTGCTGACCTTTATATTACATGTTACCACACAGCCCCTTAGTTGTGTAATACTTCTGTTATCCTTCTTTGTCAGCTTTACTGAATATGGGTATGAATGCTATACTGAATAGCTTAGCATCATCAATAAGTCCTGTCACATAGCTCTTTGGGTTTTTTCCAGGTCTTTTATGAATATGTATCATTCTCTAGTAAATATAGGTTGATAGATATAGGTTGATGGCTCAGGAAATGTCTACAAAATTTGCTTTACTATGTCACACAGATCCAGGAAAAAATGAGGTTTTCTATTAGTCCAGTGTGAGGTGACTCTTGACCTTATACTGTAAGTTTTTATAGTACATGTGAATGATTCTCAGCCTATGAAGAAAGGGTATATATCATTTGGAGTACTTACAATATTTTTGGACTTAACAGTGTCTGATGTTCTGCAGACTAATTATAAAATAAATATCTTGACTTGTAGATAAATAACAAAACATATAAAGTTTTATGTTTTAAACAATGCTCTATAACAAAACAGCCATCAGAAAAGGAATTTAAAAAGTCTAGATTCATTAGATTTCTAGGTAATATTGTGAAATGAAACAGAAGGCAATCCCTCATTTCCTTACTTTATGTATGTTTACAGAAACTTGATTAGAAATTATGTTGTCTGGATGAAGTTATTATTTTTAATCTTATCAATGCAATTTTTCATATTTCTTTAATAATGATCATCTCAATGTACTTGAACATAGGAGAGTGTAAAATTATGTAAATCGTCTCTTTTTTCAGGCTGAACAGTTCAAGTAAAGGAAGCACTAATATTTCAAGTCTCCAACACCCAACATGAGTCAGTTACTGTTTGTATCTCCCATTTTCCCGCTTATAAAGAAAAGTAAATTGCAGCCTGTGGAATAAAGGAATGATCTATAAGCACGACCTTTTCCTGTTTGCCAGGAGGACTTATCAAGAAATGAGTGACAATACCAGTAGATATTTAGATCTCTGAATGGGTGAGCAATGGGTCATTTCAGTGCAGGTGTGACTGATGGCATTAGTGAGTCCTGTAACTTTACATCATTTTATTGCTTTACTGAGAACTGCATCCAGCTCCTGGCACAAATGTATAGCTCTCTCAAGGAAACTGATTGAAGATATTTTGCAGTAGTCAATTTAGTATGAGGGTCTAAAAGCTCAACTTTTTATTTAAGAGCTCATTAGCTATTTAGTCAAAATAAGCCAGTTGTACAAAGGCATATTTTTAAGTTGATTAGCCACCAAATTGTGGCTGAAATGGATTATAGAACAGCTCGTCTGGTAGACTAGACTGCCGGGGTATATCCAGTGAGATCTTTAGGATAAGTGCATTGTACCTCTCCACCCATGTGGAGGACCTGTGAATACAACCTTACAGACCATGTAGACTGTAATAGGTCAGCATATAGAAGTATTCCTACACAAAATCTATGCATATCTTTTCCCTATGGCATTTTTAAGAAACTTTTCACTATTTCTTTGGGGTTTTTTGACTACTGCTTGCCAGAATATCAATTGAAATAGGCTAAGGCATTTTCTGTAGAAAAATCAGGAAGACTTACTGGAATTACTGTTCTAGTTTAACTTTGGCCAAAGAGAACAGCTGGCTTAGTGATATCATTCATTATCAGAAGCAGTAAAAATTATTTCCTGTAAAATATTTTCCATCCAAAAAAATATTTTTAGCTTCATTTTCATGTTAAAAAAGTATTTTCAGCCCTGATTTTTCAAAATGTTTTGAAACAGATGTGTAAGTGAACATATCCCTTTCTTACCTCCCAAAATATTGCTCATGACAGCACAGGAAGGGTTGCCAATACTTATGTGGATGCCACTGTGTACTGAGTGTCATTATTGGCATATGTCAATAGAGGAATTTTAAATTCTTGAATTTCAAAATATTGGAAGAAGATAAATAAAAAGAATTCCACTTTTGAAATAAAAACAACAGAAAACAGAACTCCAGTGAGCCTCTTTATGATCTATGCAAGCTCTCTCCTTTATTGAATTAGTCAACAGATATTTTCTAATTCTCCCTTTGTTCATAGGATTTCTCCCTCCAGCTGTGTAAGGCTGTAAGACTTACCATCTTTTAAACTACCCAGAGGTATGCAGCATCACTTCCTAAGTCCCTGTCCTGTAGAATCATCTTGGCTGTGGCACAAGAGAACAACAGGATGCTGCAGATGGGGAGCAAGGGAAAAAATGTATGACCTCCACAAGGGAGCTCCCCTGCCTACCCCCCTGATTTGTATCCTTTACTCTCCAACTATGACAGTAGAACTGCTGTGGGGCCTGATGTTTGCTCAAACATGAAAGCCAACTTTTCAGAGTCCCAGTGATTCCTGGAAGATGAGACAAGATCCAGTGGCTAAAAAGTGCAGGTGGCCTGAAGCACTCACACAGGCCAAATTCAACTTGCAGCTTTTGAGAGCAACAGCTTGCAGGACAGAGTTCATTGCCAGTGGAGTTACCAGATATGAATATTTCTTCAAAGTGAATTGACTGTCCATTTTTTCTCACATCATTTCAGTTGTTAACCTTGAGAAAATGCCAAGAAGATTGTTGATCTTGGGAGACTTTTTTGTTTGAATGGATCATAAGTGTAAGGGAATTATATTGGCAGAGCTCTGAGACAGTACCAGGAATATCAGCCTAAGAAGATGGACTGCAATTTTCTTACACCTTATACTTTTAATATTTCCAAAGTCATGACAACAATTAATTTTCTTTAGCTGTATATTCTTACTGATACAGAATTTTTACTTCCCCAGTGCTTAGAGATGACTTAAAACAAAAGAAAAATCTTCATCTTAAAAGACACCCTTAGAGACCAGTATTTTATTTGGAAGCTCCCATCCTAAAACTAACCATAAATTGAGTCTCAGAATTCTCAACCCTCAAGAGGAAAAAAGTTCAGTTCTGAAGGCGGTTTAGACATTATTAGTGACATGCACAGACTGAAAAGAAGGTTCTCCTTTCAACAGAGCCATTAACACCCTGCCTGGTGTACACGAGTCTTCTGAGATGTTTTAGTTTCTCTCTCTTCTTGTGAGCAACTGCAGGAAATAAACTTCTAGGACGCATCACACAATCAATATTCAATACATTAAAACCTAAGCATATCTTGGTGTAGATGCTGAACATTTAATCTCTGTCACTAGCCCTGTGTACTTCTGGAGTACACAGAAGAAATTTCAATAAATATGTTATAAATCTCCTCAAAGGCTTCCCTCTCACTTTTGCCCTCTTGAGTTTTATGACTCCCTTCATTTTATCAAAGGGTACAACAGTCATATGGACAATGACTATCATGATTTTGAGGTTCTGTAGCTAGACAGTAAACCCTTAATGAGGTTCTTTTTATTTTAGTTTTTCTTGGAAAAAAAAAAATCATTAGATGTTTTCAATTGAAAGAACTCTGGTTTCAGGGTTTACTTTTTCTTGTCCTTAATGCCCATTAACACCTCTCTGAACTATCCCTCTAATAGTTTTATTATTCAATACTTGCTCTTTCGCATCTTTTTTAAAGCTGCAGTAGTGATTGTGGTGGGAATTAGCATACCACTTTGAGAACGATTCTATTAGATTTCTCATTTAATCCTTGTTTTAATTGAAGACCTCTAGGAGCGACTCAATGAACTGAATTTGTCTAGAGGTTCTACTAGGGCTTTTCCTTTATTTTTCACAACAATTATCTTCCCACACTTTGCTCTGAGACAGATGAAAGAAATGAATAAAGGAATTAACTCTCCCCCACACACATCACCACCACCACCTTCATGAACTTAGAAATCATTCTAGCCCTTCCAAGTACTAGAAACATAAAAGTCAAAACTTCCCAAAGTACTAATGAGCATATGATTAAGAGTTTATTGCTGCATTGCACAGATTTTGCCTTTTTATTTAAAACAGCTTACGCTACAGTTAGTAAACTTTTATCAGAAGAGAGCATGGTCAAGCCTAGTGAAAATGGGCTTTAGTGCTGTTTTTGAAAATGCGTCTTTCATAATTGTTCCTAACATCCATTTCTTAGTCATAAATAAAAAGTGTCGGTTTCCCTAGGTTGCAAGTGTTATATTTTTCTAAAGAAGGAAAAGCAAAACACATACAAACAATCTCTTAAGCACTGAACATCCCGTTAGAGACCTGAATAGTATATTACTGCAATCATTGAGGGAAATTTTTGCATTGTTGCTGATTTTTTTCCTATTCCTGCATTGCTTTACTTCTCGGTTTCACTTGCAGTTTAGTATACTTTACCCTGTCCCCTTCAGTCAAGTTCTCTCCGTTCAATAGTTTATCTAACTAGGTCCAGGGCTCTGATTAAGTCTCTGTATATTTCCCCTATCATTTTTACCTAATTCTCTTCTTTCCCTCCCCTCCCCTCCCACCCCCGAGGGTAGTTTGTTTGTACCTTCAAGTTTCTAATATCCCTGAGTAAAATAAAAATCACACAAACAGCTCCATCCAGTGGTTCTCTTTGTGACTGTATTTCCCTTGGTCATTTGGAGTATATAATTTAGATGAATGTTTTGGAAAATATGTGTGAACAATATGACTATCAATATGAAGTAAATAAACATTGCCCAGAAGTTTAATATTTCTCCCATAACTGTTTTTTTTTTTTTACAACACCAATTTTCCCTTCATAATTAGGAGAAGAAACTGCAAAATATTTGTAGCCTAAAGATAAGAGGTGTTTTTATTCTAAGCTGCATGGTATGGCAAACACTGTACATAGCCATAGATGATGCTCTTCACAGTAGAATATTTTTGTTTTTAACTTGGAAAGTTAGAAGCAAAGGCATTTTAGCTTTACTTTGTTTTTGAGTCTAAAGATTTTGTTTTTAATCAAAGGAGAACAATATCGAGTTTGTTAGAAAAGAATAGGCAATATTTTTTTTGTCATAGTCAACTCTGTGTTCTTGCGTAACCCTTTTCTGCTGTTATATTCCTCATATCTTTCTGCAGTTATGTTACCAATACAATTCTGAAAAAGCTTCAAAGCATCTTGGAAGTGTTAGGAAGGGAGACAGCTGGCATTACTTAGCGGCTACTCTGAAATGACCGGATGTCTAATTTATAAAACTGGGACAGCAAGTGTCAGGGAACTTTCAGCAGGGGCTTTGGGAAGACACACCTCTAGGCACATCCTTTTGTCTCATGCGTCCTTGTTCACTGAGAAATTCAAAGGACTGTGATTGAGGAGAGAACTTGTAGAACAACTAATTTAAAATGAAGGCATAATTTAAGATTTTTGCAAACTTTTGCCTACCAATTAATTTGAAAACTTTTACATATTGAATTTTTCATGTTCAATATTTTCTTTTGTGAATGAAACATACCTGCAAGGAATTAAATGTATGCAAAGAGACATGCACGTTGCTCTTCCACGAAGGCTCCTTATTGCCAGGTCATTTTGGTTTTAAGTTAAGTATGCAGAAAAATTCTTTTCTGTAATTTTGAGATGCAAATTATAAACAAAATTACTGTGGTTTTAGTTTTCAACAACTATTTTGTGAAATTATCTTCCAAGTAGTGTTTTAATTATTGAAGAATTAGATTTTGACTGCTAAAATACTGCTCAAGACTGTGAACTTATGCATTTTCCCTAAACTATTATATTGCTCTTAAGCTGTTATTTATACTTTTTCTCTCTGTCATCAAGTTTTGTACCTACTGCTATAGTCTCATATGCATTTGTTTCTTCTTCTTAACAAAAAACACTTGAATATCAAACTGTTCTGACAATCGTTCTTGGATTACCACAGACTAAATGTCATTTCTTTACTGATAAACAAAGTATAGACACCCATCATGCTTAGAGTTAACTAAGATCTTAATAAACATAATCCTGACTACTCTAAACTCTTTTTGACCAAATTATTCTCTGAAAGATAGCAAGCAAATTAGAGAAGCAAATACAAAACTGTATCTTTAAAAAAATCTTCCTCTGGGTAACCAAAGAATTTATGCTATTTACAAAAAAATTCTTATTCTGTTTCATCTTATTTCCATATTTTTAATGTTCTTCTAATATTGAAAATAATATTGGTTAGCTCAGTATAAGACACCAAAGTCAGTGGCATAGAAATATAATTTAATCTGTTAGAGTATTGTATCACCAGAACTGATAATTCCACAATACGTTGTGAATCCAACACAAGATTGGGCTGAAATACAAGAGAAGCAGAAAGACTTTTAGGTAGTCCAGCTGTGGGTGATAAACTCTCCAAAGGAAAGTGCACCACTCTATTGAATATGAATGGGGTAGTCTGGGATCTGATATTCAATTTGTTGGTGGTGGGTTTTTTGTGGTTGTAACCATTTACCAGTTTGAGAAGTTCCCTTGCCAAAATTTATTACCATTTCTGCACCACAGTGTATGCAGCGCCAAAACAACTGTTGTGCAACCTGTCATGAAGTGCATGGGAAAAAAATACATCTCAACTTAAAATGAGAATGCAGCAGTACTTTCCAATAGAAGAACTATGTAAATCCATGACAAAGCAATGTCTAAAGACAGCAGCTGGTAGTTCCAACTACATCTTACACAAGGGCACTTCTCTTGTTCTAGGTCAGAATTTTCATAATTTAGGAGCAAAAATATGAGATAAAACCATATAAACCTGCATAGACCTAGTCAACAAGCAGCACTAGGTATTTCATTACCAAAAGAGCAAAATCGACAAAATATTCATAATACATATAATTTAACAAATGTTAATAGGCAAAACTTCATGGCTTTATTTAAAGATTAAAAAAATCTCACAGTCTTCTGGTTGTTACATATATATACAGTATCTAAGGAATTTTGTTTGGACTTGTTCATGTCTAAAAGGAATGCAGATTTATGTTGTAGAAAGCAGACAACACTGCAGTGATAGCTATGTGAGCCTCTGTATTTTTTCATGTTATTGTACTAGAATCAGCAGGCCAAATACTCAGTCTGAGTTCTACATGACTGCAAAGCAGACTAAATAGCGGTGTCAAAACTGCTTGGGAGAGATATGTCTGGACATGGCTACATGCTGTCATAGTCATACCCATCACAGCAGCCAGTTTGATATGCCCCTTAGGAGGATGTAGAATACAAAACTTTCACCACAGTGCTATTTAGAAAAGAGGTGGGATTGTGATGATAACATACTGTAAAGAAAAAGAAAATTCCAGCCCTTTTTTAGCCAGGGATTTGGCTTTCACTTCAGAATACGTACATCACCTGAAGTGCTCTATACTTGGAGTACCAATTATAGCTACTTTAAATCAAGGTCTGTATTGAACTATAGATTCATATGTGAATTACATAATTTCCTCACATTTTATTTGGGTGACATTCTTATTCAAAAATAAGAATTGATTTTAGCTTTAATCTTTAAAACATTAAAAGAAACTGAAAATAAGGAATTCCATTGCTAAGTCATAGATTTTTAGCACAAATATTTACATCTACTGACAAAAAAAAAAAGGCAACTATCATTATACTGAGTATGCATTACTTTCCTTGCTCACTGCCAACCTGAGAATTATCATCTGAATCATAACATATAATTTCCCAGAGCGAACACTTCAGGAAAAAGCCACACTTCAGATTAGATGTTTACTATGGAAAAAAATGTCAATAACAAAGAGCAGGAAGTTAATATATTACATACACAATTTCTACTTGCAGATTTGGGAAAGGTGTGGGAAGAGAGAACTATGAAAGAGCTCCCCTAGGCTTCAGTGCACATTAAAGTACACGGAAACAGGAGGAAATATTCTTACTGCATTATCAAGTAGAAAAGCTGTACCTGGCAAGACAAGTTATAAAGAGTTTGACTTCTTCAGCTCCTACATGGTTCATATACAGACGCTGTTAGAGGTGCAATTAAGATGCTTATCCCAAAACCTGAATATTTCTTTCTCTTCCAACTGCAATCAAGTCGACTAAAGAGGTTACTTTTTCTGATTCACTTCCATGGAGTATTAACATAAACTGACCACATTATAAGCATGAAAAATAAATTAAGAAATTGTTCTGTGCTATAAACAGATTTGTTGTGCTGGATTAAATCTTGTTCAATTGGTGTCAGTTTACAAATGAAGCCATTCTGTCCATCTTAAATATTGTAAAACTTCTAAATACTTAGATAGCTGGAAATTTCTACACCTAAAATGACTGCTCAAAAATATCTGTTTTACATTATGTTATTTGTCTTGATTAGATATTAATCACTATAATTCTAACAGTACCTCATGGTTACCTTCATTAAACTTTTTAATGATTCACTTCAGGGAACAAAAACATCTCCATATGCCTTAGGTGACTAACTGGAGGATAAAAAGCTTGCTTAGAGAATTATTTTTCCACAGTTTTATGAATACATACCAGTAGAGTAAAACATTGCCCTGTGGAAAATTTTTGTATAAAAGCAGTGATAAAGCAGATATGTTGGTGAGGAAGTAAAACAGGATTTTGTTGAAAATACGATAATATAATAACCTTTCACATTTTTTTGTATATAAAACCTGTATGTTGCTTAACAGAAACAGAAGAGAACCAGGACACCTCAAATGCACATCATGTTGCCATTTAAAGAACTTTTCCATGAAGGAAAGTAGGACGGATTTGCGAAGCAGGAAACATTAATAGCCACTATTACACACTAGAAATAACGTGACCAGTTCCATCTCTTGCTTTCCTCAGGTATTCCATAAGTTGAATAGGTGTTGAAGTGAATAAACTACTCGAGGCTAAAACTTCACAGCCTGAGGTGTTATAAACACAGTTGAAAGGGTCTTGCACAACCATTACTGGACTCAATTCACCTGCTCTATCAATACACATTATCTCTTCCTTAGAACTACATTAAAAAAGGACTGCTTTTCTCCATCCAATTCAACAATAATAATAATTATTATTATTTATAATAATATTNATAAACAGTAGTTTATTTTTGTGAAATAAAAGTGACTTATGCCCTTCTAGCTATTGTGATAGCTGCATTGGGAAGCTTATTCAAAATTACTTTCTCGGTTTTACACATAAAATAAAGAAACTAGTGAAACACATGGCTATTAACTTCACAAGCAGCACTTCCCTTTTGAAATTATAATCATGAATGCAATAAACTCATAAGTCTCTAGGAAAAAATGCTTTCGAAAATGATTGAAAGAAATATCTCAGATACATAGTGACTAAGAAATACAAGTAAACTAGGGAAGTATGTATCAAGAGAAAAAGCACACATTTTCTAATGTATTAGGACATGAATATTGTTCCTCCCAACATGTAAAGCTATGCATCTTAGGCAGAGGCAGGAACAAGTAGAGTGCAATCTGCAGTCAGCAATTAACCCAATGAGATACTTAGTTAATAAATAGTAGAAAGAAGAGTAAAAAGAAGTAATATCATATTTCACCAAATCATGTGATGTCCTAGCATCATTGTACAAATTGTAGTCGTATAAGCATAAGAAGAATAGTAAGAAGGGGTTAATCCCTCTTGAGAGAATAGAAGTCCCCAAGGCATCTGCACTGTGTGACTCTGGACAGCTGGATGTGACAAGATGTACTCTTCTCTATGGCTTGCTACCAGTGATGCAGGGTGTGAAGACTCGATACTGTACCTTATAAGCTAAGAGGTTAGAGTATATAAGGAAAATCCTCACACTTGAGTATAACTGTAATAACTTATATTGGTTTTTTTAATATGTTTTTGTACCTTTGCTCCACTATTGCAAAGCATATGCTTCTGTATAAAAATATTTTTTAGCCTGAGTGGTAGAACTAGCTCTGTAAATGTAAACAAAAGTATTTTGTTCACAATATACAACAAACCTTAAAACCAGGATGTTGATAAGCAGCACTGATCACACTATTTACCAAAATGAATCAGAGCCTTTCTGACCTGCTATGTGAATGGATTTAGAAACTGGAAATGTGTAAGAGTCTATGTGGAGTGCTTGAGTTCCAGCAACCAGCACTTACACAGGAAATTGTGCAATATTCAGCAAATAGTGGGATGAGCATTCAACCTGGAAATTCATTTAATGGCAATAAGCAAATACCAATAATTGATAATTAAAAATTGTTCACTGTAAAAATTAATAGAGCAGTTTAAAGCTGAGAAATAACAGCTCTTTACATCATGGTATTTTGGAAGGATCTGCCACTACAAACACAGCTTTGCCTACAAGTTATTTGTAGTGTCTGGATTGAAACAGTCTATTGTTTCAACATCTGTATTGTATTTCATTAAAGATTCAATGTTTCTAAATACAGCTTCAGGAAATCGTTTTTTGATTGTGCCTTCAGAGCATTCAAAATAAAATTTCATTTAAAAAAAACATTATTGTTTTCTCCTTGGAACATCCTCTACTGTCCATTCAACACTTAGTTAACTTGCCTTACAACTTTTGAGGGTCAAACCCTATGTTCAAGATGACTTTATTATATCAGTTGCTCCACAGTCACTCCAAAATATGTTAATAAAAAAATTTTGCAATATTTTAATCCCATTTTTTACATCTCTTCCTTTAAAACTAGGAATCTCAGCTGACTGCTACAGCAGAAAATTTAACATGGTCTGAACAAAAGCAATTTTCTTTAAAAAAAAACAAGTAGCATTTAAAATTAATATCTCAGATTTTGGATTAAAATCATAGAGACCTTTAAACTGAAATAGTCACGTTGGAGGCAAATCCACATCATAGTAATTTGGTATCTGAAACTACAACACACGCTTAAGTTAGATCTTAACTATAAACCCCCCAATTCATTGTCCTGATCACACTCCTTTTGAAAGTCTTTTCCATCATCATTTTCAGTCCCCAGCTAAGAGAAAAAAATATTTCTGTCTTCATATCAGCCTGGCAATGAACTCTGTGCTGTCTCTCTGGTTTAAGTATTAAAAATTTCAAATGATTTCTAAGCAAGCAAGGAGGCATATTGTGCTGCTCTTTTTATTACATAAAAAATATGGACAAATCATTCTATTGTTAAAAGAACCCGCAGCCTCCAGATTCTGAAATAGCACTTTATTCCTCAGACAATAAAACTGTTCCTCTCTGAAGAGCCTTTAGTGACACAAACACACAGAAAGCCTTCTGGCTGTTTTATTATCTTACAGAGCCGTGTGTTCTTTTGCAGAGGCCCCACGCCTGCTGCAGCAGCAACACCATAAATAAACAACACACCACCATGCTGGAAAGGATGAGTCCTTTCAACAGACCTCCACAGAGAAATGTGTCTCAGGGCTGCCTGCTGCCTGTGAAAGTGAAGTGTGATGAGCAGCAGGAGTGGGGCAGGCACGAACAGCCACTCAGGTGAATGCTGGCTGGGAAATGTTTTTAATCTATCTGGCTCCCTGAGTGATCATCCTGAGGATATTAGGCTTCAGCAAGCGGATGGCCTTCCCCTTGGGCACTTTCCCTCTTTGTTTGTCCCCTCCGCTCAGATGCACACACACAACACTGACAACGGATATACCGCAAGAAACGGTTTGAGAATCAGGTGGAGCCAAACCTGGGTAACAGGCAGTCTACAGCAAATCATGAGCAAAAGCTACTATCAGGGGCAGCAGGCTGCCCTTTTGGAAATCTCATAAAGGTATAATATACACTGCTTGCGCAAGGATATCTGCTATCCTTTCATTGTTAAACACTGAGCACTTTCTGCTTGCTTGAACAACAGATGGATTTTTGTCTGATCAGGTGGCAAGGCTCATACCAGTTTTGATCAGGAAAGCCCTGATGGGCTGTCATGAGCAGCATCCATATCCCCATGCTGTCAATAAGAAGGCAACTTATGAAGTGCCTGAACCTACAGAGGCATTTATTTGCATTCTTCAGAATGTCTCAGAAACAGCTGATGGAGGTCATCTGGCTGCTCCACTGTTTAGTCAATAGGAAATGGGATTTGGAGATGCTGACTCTTTATTCAAAGCGAGCCAAGGCAGACTCTAAAAGGTACCATGTCAGCTGACACAGGTAATCCTGAGCTGCTGTAATACTGAATATATTTTTGACATCTGCAGCAATCATAGAATCATAGAATAGTTTGTGTTGGAAGGGACCTTAAAGATCATCTAGTTCCATCCCCACTACCAGGGGCAGGGACACTTTTCACTAGACCAGGTTGCTCAGGGTGCCATCAAACCTGCTCTTGAACACTCCCGGGGATGGGGCATCCACAGCTTCTCTGGGCAGCATCTTCCACTGGTTCACACACTCACAGTAAAAATTTCTTCCTCATAGTTAATGTAAACCTACTCTCAGTTTAAAGCCATTACTCTTAGTCCTGTCATTACATATCCTTGTAAAAAGTCCCTCTCCATCTTTCTTGTAGGCTCCCTTGGATACTGGAAGGCCACAGTCACATTACCCTGAAGCCTTCTCTTCTCCAAGCTGAACAATCCAAATTCTCTTATCCTTTCCTCACAGAAGAGGTGTTCCAGCATCCTAATCTTGGAGGACCTGCTCTGGACTCGCTTCAACAGGTCCATGTCCTTCCTGTTCTGGGAGCCCAGACCTGGATGCAGCACTCCAGGTGCAGTCTCAGAGTAGAGGTGCAGAATCACTTCCCCCAACGTGCTGGCCACACTGCTTTTGATGCAGCCCAGGACAGTTGGCTTTCTGGGCTGCAAGCGCACCTTGCCCGGCTCATGTCCAGTCTGTAGAAAATTTTCCCTAGCCCCACAACTAAAGGCATTTGTGAGCACATTGCAGGATTCTCGAGTAGCCTAGTGACATGAGTTCTGTCTATGTAGGGCACAGCTGGTGTCCCTGGAGCTATATATAGCAGTTCCTTCAGACTCTGCCTGGTATGAAAGTGCCTCTCTGGTCTGATGTGGTGAGTCCCAAAGTCACATCAAATTCCTTTTACTATCATTTTGGAATTTTCTGTGCATAAATAAAATATTTGGTTCGTAATCTGTTTAAATGTCTAAGAATCTTCCCCTGCTAGAGAGTTAATATTCTTTGCAGACTTCAAGGACAGTAGAAACTAGTATTTGACACAATCTTTCTGAGAAGGCTGGCTGACTTACCTCCAGGGTACCAGTTCTACCCCTTTTCTCTGAGACAAAGAGTACTGTTGCAATGATACCGTATACAGTGTGAAATGTACAAGAGATCAATTTTAAAAATCAAAATAGATCCAATCCAGCAAGTAAACTATCACTGAGTAGAACTAAAAAAGAGATATGTCTCCCAGGCAAGTAATCAATGAATAGAATTCTCAGCATTACCAGACATCTTTTCAGAACTCACTAACAATTGCTATTCAGCCAGAAACTACCACAGAAAAACAAACCTTAGATGACAGTAACAGTATTTCTTTATCTGTATTCCAGACTTTTCATCCCCATCCCGTGGTCAGTTTTTTGGCACATCAGATCTCCATTTGAAGTCTGTTGTACATGCCTTTCTACCTGGTAGCTCTTTCACTTTTCAGCTGGTGAAAGTTGATGTCAAATCACTGACAGTGAACTGCCTCTGTTACTGTCATTCTGGTAGTGCCATTCAGGTCTGATCATTCCTGAGGAGAACTGTGTAGGAATTAATTGAAAGACATATGCCCACACAACAAGTAAGAACTG
Source organism: Grallaria varia (assembly GCA_013396735.1). Classification (NCBI taxonomy): domain Eukaryota; kingdom Metazoa; phylum Chordata; class Aves; order Passeriformes; family Formicariidae; genus Grallaria; species Grallaria varia. Next base: position 256,410 of record VWZG01013133.1, read on the forward strand.
CTATTTTCTACAGAATAAATTTACTTCTTTAAAATTCACTGAAAAATACAGAAGTTATGATAAAAAAAGGAAAAATGGCGTCCTCTTTTTTCTTTCAAAACAGTAAAAATATTCATACATTCAAAACAATCCTAATTTTCTTGAAGTAAGTAGATGTTCAAATATCTTACCAAACATGCAGACAGTAGAAACAGTAGAAACAGTATAATCTGTGATGAGTAACAGAGCAATTACAGAGGCTGAATGGAAATTTGGAGATCAAGTACCCAAAACATTATTTCTTTGAGCGACTGGAAATTGGAAGAGAAATAAGGGAATATTTAAGACATAAGCATACTTTACACATAATCTATAGTAACTTACCAGCAATTTCAATTTAGTCAGTTAATTCAATAATTTAGTACTAAGTATATATTAAAAAGGTGGTACTGAAGAGCAAATGAAAAGGTAACATGGAGGCTGCTTGACAATTTTAAAATATATTTATGCTTGCTAAATCTACTTGTTACCTTTTACCTTGAAACTAATGAGTAAAGGTAGTCAGAGGAAAGGGATAAAAAGATAATCAAAATCAAAATACAGTGCAATAAATGAGAAAAAGCATACTTTTTTTTTCCTGAAAAGTTTGATCTAATTCTAAGACTCAGAGGTCTGTAAAAAAGAGACATATAGCAAGTTGGATGGGTCTTCCAATAGAACAGAGTCTTAAATGTCTAGATCACTTTGAAAATCTCTTTTTCATGACACCTTCAAAATTGGTCTTCTTTCTGCTGTTGTCCCCTCAGAGGTGCAAAATATGACAAGTTCCTGTTAAAATGTTATTCCTTTCATTATACTTAAGGTATGGGTAAAGTTTTAGTGAATTTCCTTGCCCATTAAACACCTTTCCATTACACTGTGATTTGTTCTTAAAGATCTGACTAAAGAAAAATGTTTCTTTGACCTCCTCCAGGTTTTGCTGAGAACAAAATTGAGCTGGGTTTCTAAGGTCCTCTTTGAATTTGATTTCACTGCTGAAGAAAGGCTACAGTTAAATTAGGAACTTCAACAAGTTTCTAAAACTTATATAAAACCCTGTCTTACGGACTTCTTTCTCTGTCAAGTTTTAGTTTTCAAATTACATAACATCTGCTAGTTAAAGCTCTTCTTCCTGTCTCTTGAAAAGTGTGTTATGGAGTAATGGAGCTATGCCAGCAAATTTGTGAATTTTTCATACCCATTATTCCAGAAAAATCTCCAGATAATAGACTCCTTTGGTCTGGATAGTGAATGAGTTATTGTGAATGCTTCCTTTATTGTTCCATATAAAATGGCCATCATTAGTTAAGAACAGCACAATAGATGCTTTGTTCATTTAAAAACAGAGTTTATGGAACATCTTACTTCTCTAGGGAAGAAATTCTTCCTTTTCCCATATGCCTAAGAATAATCAAAAATTAATGATTTCTATGCTATTTCTGACTCTGTGAACATTCTAAACTCTATTTTTAGGCACAAGTCAAATGAGCCCAAAGAAAGAAAAGAAGGTACAATTTTTAAATAAGTGAGATCTGTTTTCTACTCTGGAAATGTGAGTGCTATCTGTTTGTCTGAGCTTCAGTTTATTCTCTGCCAATCTGTGTAGCAGAAGCTATTTTGATTTATTATCTCATAATTTTCACCAGCTCCCAAATGGTTGCTATCAAGGGAGTCATTTCCAAAACACATTTCAGCAGTGGCTCCTATGCAAGCACCTCCTATTCATCAGGAAGCAGGCTGCAAGTGAAAAATCTGACACCTCTGTTGTCTGTATCATCTGCAACAAGATCCAAAATATTGAATATCGGGAAGTTCTTATGCTCTGAAAAATTGATCCTTAGAGAGAAAACCTATGCTTAATTCGTCATACAACACTTGGTGCTTGATCCAAAGTTTCCAGAAATTGCCCCAACTATTGCTCTGTTCAGATGGGTAACTTGCACCTGTGTAGCTATTTAAATAACAAGATTTTCTTTTCTAATATTCAGAAGGTACTGAAACTTCCAGAAAAGTTCTGAAAAAACTCTAAAATATTTTTCCAATTTTTTCTCACTTTAAGTTCTGGAAAAGACAGTGATAAATATACAGACTTAGAGGGTTTTTTTCTCACAGTTTTGGTCAGTTTCAGTTTAAATCAGTCAGAGACATCATCCTACCGAACAAAGCTTCTGGCCAATGTCACTACACAGGTTGGTAAAGGATGCTTTGGAGTAGATTGCAGGTGGGGTGTGATACGTTGCTATGTCTTGTGCAAATTGTTTGTGGGTTTTATTCAGCCTCTCTGTGCTTTTGCTTCTGTATGAAGGTAAGCAAGATGAAAGCAGTAGAATCCCACGAGGGAGGAAAGAATAAAAATTGGGACTGGAGAGTAGATCAGGGAATGACACCCAGTTGAAGGAACTGTGAAATAGAATGAATCAAGTTTTGTTCCAGAAAGATTCAGAAACACTGGCTCAGAAAAATATCGTAAAACCTGGGAAAATCAGTATTTGGACAAAGACCAAAATATATGTTCGGAAGTTTGTACATGGGATTATTCAAAAATAAATACTGATATAATAACCCTTATTTTGCAGGAAGAATTAGAATTTCAGGTTGCTGAGTTTCTGTGACTTAGACCCAGGTTTTATATTACTCCTCTTCTATGATTATAATTGTCTGTTGTAAAGTCCAATTGCAGTGTAAGAGATTTGTTTGCCTTCAGCATCTGTTCTACTTACTCTCCTGGGAATCCTGAAGTGAAAAGTTAATTAATATTTTCTCCTTTTCCATTGGCTCTCTCCTCTATGAATAAATAATGCTGGCCATTTATTAAATATTTGTTGTCTCACATTTCTTGTACCTTACATAATTAAAAATGTCTAATTCCAGTACTAATCTCCTGTGAAACCTTAGCATCAGTCTTCACCTTTGCTTCTCTGTTCCATTGCCTAGTCTCAACAGCCCTCTTCTTATGTGATGTCTAAAAGTTTTCTAAGATTCATTTTGACCACAGATTATTTATGGGTTTTCCCTTGATTCATTAATACTGGTCTTTTTAATTCTCTCTTCATTTTTGAGTAGAGTTTTCAGTCTCTCAAATACATGCTTACTAGCATTATAGTCACTTCTGTGTGTGTGTTGCTCTTCCTCTTATCACTGCTTCTGGCTCCCCTTTTATAGATTAGCAGTTCTTCTTTTAATATTTACTATGTTTGTTTTCCCTTCTACGTCACTATCCCCAACTTTAATGTCACATTTCAACAGATCTGGGTCTCCCATACCTGTATCTCAGAATTATTTCCTGCTTCAGTATTATTGAGGCTGATTTTTGTGTTAATCAATGTTAAACTAACAACCGCTCATCTCTGTAGTTCACAATATTTCTGGTAAAATATATTTGTATTTTATTAGGTTTCTGACAGGATTATTTTGAATCAGTCTTTATATGTAAGACATCATGGTTTACAACTAAGTTATATCTCATTACAACAGTCTTGCTGCAATAGAAAGTTATCACTTTGAAGGCAATATTATGGCATCACAATCTCAAGTTAACTTTTCCATATATGTCACAAACTCATCTCTCCTCAAATCCAAGCTACAAACTAATAAGGCAGGAAAGAGGAGAGGTGACTGGGTTTTTTCTGCAGCCACCTGTAGGAGGCTGAAATGCTGTTAATATCTTAAACATTGTCAGAATCATAGAAAGACTTTTTGTCAAACTGCAAAGAAGCCAATTCTTGTCTGGGACCACTGAAGCCCACACAGACACACATCACCCCACCACCACACTACATGAAGAATATGCCTCCTTACTGGAATTAGGACTGCGATGGGAACTTGAGATGAGACTATTGTCCAATTAGCTCAGGTCTAAGAAGTCAATAAGGCTCAGAGAAGAAGAATGTATCTGCAATGAAAGCCAAACTCAGCTAAGAATCAGCACTAGCTCGGTGGGTAGAAGAGGACAATGGGTTTGGGTGTGTGATGGTGAAATCTCTCCACACAAATGGGACATTCATGTGAGAGGTAATAAGCCATCAAAGACCCCCAAAGCACCCCCCAGACTCAATTCCCGAAACCTTCCATCACCGGAGGACAGCATGTGATCCAAATGATGCAATAAATTCAGAGCCTATTGCAAGAGACTGCAAAGCTTCCCCTCCCTGCCAGTGGAGGTTCCTGGCATCTCCTGAATGTATATTAATCCATTGGACTCTGTGTTCTGTGGAACCCTCACCACCAAAAAGACCAGAAGAAGAGGAGCCACGGAACACTGTCAGGTTCCACAAGTGGTGATATGTTTTCTATTTACTCTCTCTGTGTCACTCTCTTTTTGCCCCACCCCTCCTTTTTTCTATTTCTTTCTATCTCTTTCTCTCTGCCTCACATTTCCTGTCAAATAAAATCCATACTATTGACTCTGGCATCTGCTCTCATTTGCACCTAAATTCAGGCAAGGACATCTCTAATTATTTTAATAACTGGGTCATAACACCACCTAAAGAATCAAGACAGAATCAAGGCTCAACCTGGCTCCTTCAGCTGTGCTATGTCAGGCACTGAGGCTAAAGTCACAGTCACAGTGGGAGCCTGCCCGCCTGGAAATCTGCTCTCTTTTAGTGCAGGATGGCTCTCACAAATGCCACAGCATTACCTTCCAGTTCCATTAGTTAGTCCTGGGAGAGCCTGAGAATCTGAGACATGCAAAGTACACTTTGGTTAGTCCTCAAAAACTTTACACATAATGGCCACCCACAATACCCAAATGCAGATCCATAATTTTACACAACCCATGTTGACACAATCCCTCCTGAATAAACATTTAGTTGTCCCTTCTCTCTCCACAGGAGCTGAAATTCCAGGTTACATTATAACTACATTTTTATAAGATGTCTTCTGCATAATCTTTTGGATTGGGAAACTGATGCAGTGATAAGAAATTTGAAGGCCCTTCAACAAATCCTCAGGCACTAATTGAGCTGAAATCCATGGGAGGCAAAACTAGCTGACCTCTTTGCAAAGTCAAGGCAGATAGAAATCTTGTGAGGCTTTGTAGGATTTATCATAAGGTTTTTCTATATTTATTGCCTGGGGTGACTTTTGGAAGAGTAGAGAGGAAGGCTCTTTTTCTTCACAGGAAAAAATTATCTTCTATCACGAAAGGGGAGAATGAGGTATTCAGGGAAAATACAGCTTTCCAAATATTTTTAAATGGATTTGATTTTCTGGGTTTGATTACTATTTTATGAAGGGGTAAAAAACTGACCACATGAATTTTATTCTCCCTCACAATTTTCTGTTTCAGAGGTTGCCTGTGCTCATGTTTACAGTTTCCACTTTTAAACTCTAATGCTTCTTTTACATTCCAATTAATTCTTCCAAAGATTCATGCCACTATTTACAATTTCTTGTTTAACATATATGAGGTTTAAGCCATAGCAGTCTCCAGACAAGGGCAGTGCTGAGCAGGCAGCATAACAATGAGGTTTAACTGTGCTTCAATAAAAATAAATCATCACAATTAGGGAAATGATCTATGTGGCAAAGTATCGTGCAGTTCAATAGCAGGGGTCTGCCAGGTACTGTGGCTCTTCTGCTGCAAAATTCCTAATTAGTTTGTTTTCTCCTATAGAATATTTGTTTGAATTATATTCACTCTTATCATAATACAAAGTTTTCTCTTCCAATAGACTTCTCAGGGAGATTTTAAGTCATCTTACTATGTACCTTCTGAGTTACTGGGGGAAAGGTTTTGTATTTAAGGTTTTTGGGTTGTTTTAGAAAAACCTTGGCGGGGTTCTAGCCACTGCTTGCTAAAATGGAATTTGTAAATCTCTGTTATAAATCCAGCTAAAGCATTGATGTTTATGCTAATTTCAGTCCATGGCTATGCTGGTGTGACAAGCGAGGTTGTAAAATTCAAGTATTGGCTAAGGCCTAAAATGTAATCATTTATGTCAAGTTTTTCAATTGTCAAGCAACAGGGACTGCACAGCTACAAGTCTTCTAAAGGTGCCTCACTACCCTTACAGAAGGAACTGGAACAGGTTGAACAGAGAAGCTGTGAACTTCCTGTTCCTTGGAAGCGTTCTAGGCCAGGCTGGATGGGGCTCTGAGCAACCTGCTCTAGTGGAAGGTGTTCCTGTCCACAGTAGGGGGTTTGGAACTAGATGACCTTTAAGGTGTCTTCCAAGGGCGTTCTATGATGATTCTATGAAAGACGGTTATGTGGTCAAGAAAATAACTTTCAGGAAGTATCATCTCTACATAAATATTCAATCTTCTAATTAACATATGTGAGAATGGTCCAAGTAACACCTTTATGGATTGTCAAGTATGTATACACATAAAGAGGCACAAATCTTCATTGCTCTGATGCTGGTTTCAGTGAGTTAAGACTTGCCGGGATTAGTGTAAATCCTATGTGGCTAAAAAAAACAAGGAGGGGCAAGAAAGAATAACATATTTTGGGGGGGATCAAGCAACTGATTCCATACAAGCAACAAAGATTTTTATTTTTTTTAATATTTCTGCATACAAAACCACACACACATACATATGAGCAATGGAGATATCCGGGAAAACTATTTCTCCCCAGCTGGCTTTGGCCCCATCACAGTTATGAATCTATTTGGCATGCCCCTAAAGTAGACAGAAGAGCTCCTACTGCCTTCAGCTAATAGTGAGCCAAGCCCAGAATTATCTGCACAAACATCATTATCTTAAACAGCTCACAGAACGGCAGTACTGAAATCCCAAGCCCCAGGCTGCTCTAACTCGTTCGCTCAATTAGTAGCTACTCCTCTTTGACGTTATCAGGCGAACATTTAACAGATATTTCTTTCTGAACGGTGTGTCAAATGTGAAACACTGACATACCTGGAAGCTCACAAAAACTCAGCCTAACAACCTGGAATTTTTATTATTTCAGGGTTTTTTTCTGCACAAATGAGGAGCAGTGCAAACCTTTGAGCATTACATCTTTTCAGAAGAGCATAGTGACCCATCACTTGAAAGAGGAACATTAAAGTTTCATAGCAGTCTTTGTATTGGTACATAGACTTAATTAAATGAGAAGACAAAATTAACAAAATCTGACTACCATTTCACATTCCAGTACAATTGTAAATGATGGTACATGTACATGAAGTACAAAAGTATACGCAGTCTCTACGTTTGCTATTAGGACCATAAATCTTGGAGATTTATGCCTTGGAGATTGTTCTATTTGGAAGAAACACTAGCAACAAGGTGATTTGAGCCATTCCTTATATATGCCTCTTATAGATTTTCTTCAGATTGGAATGTTGTGATTAGAAAGCTCTCCTACCAGGAGTACACAAGCAAACAGGTTTACAAAAATAAAAGAGACTTAAGAAGAGTCACTTAACTGGTGTCTATGAACTGATTAAGTTCAGAAAAAAAAATTGTCATTCAAATATTCGAGGCGAAAGAGAAAGAGAGGGAGGGAGAAAGTGTTTCCATTTATCCTATCTGTTTAAAACAACAGCATTATACTGTCAGCTGCTCAGAAAGCAATTTATTCTGTTACATTGTCTGCATTAAAATCTATTGTACCAATTCTCAGCAAAGCAAGTATCAAGTGAAGTCAATGGAGTGTCACCTTGCAGGAGTAGATACAGATCCATATTTCAAGGTTTGTCTTTGTAATCCTTGCAGCAACAAAATCACTTTCCCTCTGAAATTTACCCATTCTCTTTTTAAGCACAAAGGCAGGCTTAGCAGCTGTTCCTGCAAAGAGAAAACCACTTTAGTTCAGATAACTTACCTAGTCCTAAACTTGCACATTCTTTTTCTCACAGTAACCCATGATTTTATTCATCCTAACAAAATTGGACCTAACTGGACTACTTATTCTTGTTATAGCATTGTGTCTATCAGACTAGCAATGCAAATTAAAAATAAATAAATAAATAAATAAATAAAAAGGAAGTCATCTACTCACATTTATTGCACTGCTGTTGCTGGGGTTATGCTACACTTAGTTTCAGTTACCCAAAAGACATGTATTGGCTGCCTAACAGTGCTAGCACATTAATACTTATGTTAGGCTTTGTAATGATTCAGTAGATTCCAATTTAAAATGTACAATATTTCATCAGCAGATGAAAAACAGCTTAGAACCTCTTTTCAGTTTTAATATCTTCCAAGTGCTAATGCTTTGATAATGAATAAATTACAGAAATCCAGTGCAAAATTTAGCTTTTTATGTCAATTATATGTGAATTCCCCAATAATATCAGTATAGCATGCAATATACGATAATTTCTACACTACAGATAGCATAAGCAATAAGTTACTTCTGAAATAAGTTGAGACTTATGTAAAATAATTATTCATTAAGATGACTATTAACTTCAAGAACACACCTTCTATTCCCAGAACTTCAACTGCGGTCCCAACTGAAAGCCTGTATTCTCTGTTTGATATTAGTCAGTCTCCAATTGGTCTCACTGTAACGACTCTCTTGAGAGGTTGGGACAGGAAGCTCCTGGTAACAAATTACAGATTTCCACCTCTAGAGCTAAATTAGTGATTTGGCTAGATGTAACAGCTGAAGTCTGTTATCCCTTCTGGAAACATGAGATCCTCTGCGATTTCTAGAGAAGGATGTGACAGCTGAGAGTTATATTACTTCAATGGATTTTTGCTTATATCTTGATCATTAAGAAATATTCCTCCTCTTAATCATCCAGGGTGTTACAATTGTTTTCATTTTCTCCTTCTCTTGAATGCTTTTTATTAGAGCTGTTTTTTCTCAAAAATATGTGAAGAAGGGAATTCCTGCATCAGTCTTTTTTAAGGGGACTCTATGCCCTAGCATCTTCACAAAATATAACATTAGCAAACTAAGCCAGGCTGTGACTTAGCAAAGTTCAGAGATAATTCAGGCAGTGAAATCACAGGGATAGAGTGTCAAATGTTTTCTTCTACACTATAAAGGCAAACACTCTCTTTGAACTCAGCAAGGACTTTGTAGGAGAGGAGGATTATTTGAACTAATTTTCAGCACAGTCTTTTTCAAACTATTCTGTGTGTTGGAGGAAAACTGCAGATCCCTTGGATGTAAATTGCAAATTGTTTCCCCCAGTCAGATAAAGGACACACACAAGGTTCTCCTTGTATTTATGTGTCTGGTGGTACTTGAGTCCATGGCAAACACTTAGTCAATAAGAGCAAACATCAATAGCAATAAAAAAGGCTTGTCTTTCCTTTTCCTGCAAAGTCAATGGAATCTGTCTCATGTGATTTACTTGCCCCCTTTTGCCGGTAAAATGGTCCCAGGGCTGGAGCAATTCTGTTTGATAGGCACATTTTACAACTATTTAAATGGCTGTCAATGTCTTCATCCATCTTCTGCCATCAAAAGTATTGTCTCACTAATGTTTTCTTGTTTATCACACCTGAATTAACTCTATGTCATGTACGTAGGGACTTTGCTGACATCACCTTAATTTCTGTAATGCAGGAATTACATGGCAACTTTGCTGTTAAAACCAATCCAGCATTGCTACATATTTCTAAGATCAACCAGTAAGGATGGACAATCTTCAAGATCCACATTATCTTCAATGGCCTTTTATGTTTACCATTTATACATTACAGACTGGCTTCTACAACTTAGCTTTATTTAGTTTAAGAAAGGATGACTGTGGTAACCCTGTGTGGTTAACCAAATATCAGATGCCATTTCCCAGCTTCAGATTTCTGTTTGATCCTTGAAGGAGAGAAACTGAAGAGAATGAAGGACAGTCAGACCTATTCATTTTTTGTTTTTTTATTGTTTTGATTTGTCAAAAAATATGAAGGCTATTATTCTGTGTCACCTTAGCCTGGCCGTTCTCCCTAATGACCACTGTACCTTCACACATTTGAATGTCTCAAAAAGAATTCACATAAGGGAGTTTGTTAAGTACAGCCCTGCAGAACTAAGTGGACTTTAGTAGTATTTGTGTGCCATATCCTAAGCATCATTTGTCCTGTGTGTGGTCTATTTAAAAAAGAAAGTGTTAGAAGGGCTCAAAACAATACAACAAAAATAGGAAAGGAGGGCAAGGGGAGCAGTGAAAATAATAAAGCATTTTAAGAGACAGTGTTTTTGGAAGGACAGAAGAGGGGAAAAAAGATAGGTAGAACAAGCAAAAATAGCTATGTAAAAAACTCAATGCACGTATGAATACAATGACTCACAAACTATCAATGCCTGTTATTAATTGCATAGAATTTTCGATGTGTATGGAAATATGGACACAAATTTTGTAGGTGTACATAGCAAAACAACCACAGCAAAATTTTTTTCCCAAATATTTTCTACAAAATCTGTTATATTACATTAAATGTATGTCTTTTTAAGTAAGTAGCTGAAGGCAAAGCTCTTAGTGTCTATGTTAATCTAGTTTTTCTGTTTTGTAACTAACAGATCATGTTTGTCACATGCAGTCTGACCTCACTGAAAATTTTTCGCTTTCATCACCTTTGCCCATAGAATTGTTCAAAGCTATTTATAGGGCTGTGTCTCCCTTCTGGAATGAGTGTCAGTATGATTTTTTTAAGATATCTTCCTTATACACAGGAACCTGAAAAGTCAGGACTTTTCTTTGATCTGTGCCACTATAATGTTTAATTTCCTGCAATGAATTTCAAAGAGTTGTGTCTGTTTTGTCCGTAGAAGTGGAAATAAATTTTGATATATTTTAAAAGACAGTAGATCAAAATCAAAGGTATGGCCCATGATTTCTTAGTCTGTCCCACCTGCAAAGTAAAATTACTTTACTTGAGTTACTGTGACAGTGATTGTTCAGCATCCTATACAGGATATAAGATAGGATTCTACACTCACTTTACAGTCAGAGAAATAAAGACATAAAAAATTGTTAGTATACCAAGAGGATATCAAGTCATTAATAGATTGCAGTAAAGCTTAAGATCAATCAAAAACTAATCTGCTAGGAAACAAAAATACTTCTGTGGGCTTATTGCTAGATACTGTAAACTCCCTGTAACTGGGAATTTAATTGATGTTCCTTTCCAACATCAGTAGATGCTGTGGAAGTCTGACATTGTCTCAAAAAGAGCTCTGAAGAGCCTCAGAGAGAATGACTAAGCCTTGAACTTCAGAGAACGACACATTAGAGCAAGAGGCTCAACCTTAGTAACCAGGCTTACAACATTTTATTGGTTAAAGATTATTTTTCAGAAAGAAAAGGATTAGAGGTTCTTGTTTAAAACAAAAGCTGACATTGTGCTTTATAGCTATATATCCCCAAGGAGAGAGGAACAACTCCACTAGCCAACTGCACAGCCCAAATGTGCTCAGTGTGCTGAATGTGCTGAATGGACTGCACCTGCACTCGTACATTGTGGAAAAAAGTCTCTAGTCTATAGACTGTCTATACAGGAAGAAAAAAAAAAGCCTTATTCACAAAGGTCCTGCTTATTAATGTGTTCAGTTAAGTCTATGCTTATTCACTTAAAGCTTCATAAAGATACCATGATCAGTAACAATATGGACCTGCATTTCAATATCCTGAGAAATTTGGGTCTATCTATCATCCACCTAGAAATTTTTATGGGGTTTAATTACAAAATAATTTTATTTTTCTAGTTTTTGGTTTTGCTCAATAGCCTCATCCTTAATATAATTCAGTAAAGCAGAGAAATGAGCAACAATAGCAAGTGTGTGTATGTTTCTCAGAAATAGTGCAGAATGTGAAGTCTAGTGCATATATATGTATATAAATCTTTGCTCAGTGAAAAAATTATTAGAAGCTAAATTTAGTATCACTGACAATCCTGAAAAGCAATTCAGTTTTGGAGAAATTGTATATTTTTAGGCAGTCCTCCCAGCCTTGGTTTTATGTCCTGCAGAAAGGTGTGCCCAGAAAACACACTACCAGCAATATAACAGTGATGCTCAAAATAAGTGCATTAACTTTAAAACATATCTGGATACACAGTAGGATCCAGCAACATACTGTGCAATTACAGTTACAATTATAATTACAATTGCGCTGGCAGTCATGTGATAATATTTACTGATTCATCTGTGACATTTAATGTGTCGGCAGATACAACGTTCATCTTCATGCCAGCTTTGCATGTCAAATCTCAAAAGCAGTTAGTCACAAATCTTAGTTTATTATTGCATGTGAGCTGTTTTTTAGACTCTACTCACTATATACTAAAAATGCACAGGTTGGCAGACATTTGTAAAATATGCACGCAGAGGATTCAGTTGGGGACTGCATTCTGACACAGTTCAGTAAGGCTTTTTCCTACCTTTTCTCTGAACTAGTTCATAGTCTAATATAAATTGAAATGTCAATATCTTGTATGACATTTACCTTGGTCTAGCAGGGGATCAAGAGTAAAATAATAAATGGATTTTCTTCCAGTTCAGTCAGACTGTACTGAACTGCGCTTATATTTTTGTCAAGATGTTTTTATTTTTAATACAGTGCTTTTTCCATTTTTGCCGCCATCCCCTGGATCAAGAAGCAGTAGGTGCAGAGACATTGGCATCACAGTATTTCTGGACTCACCTGTACTAAATCACCTCTCTTATGGGGAAGGGCTGAGAGCTGGAACTGTTCAGTCTGAAAAAGAGAAGGCTCAGGGGGATCTGATCACTGTGTACAAACACCTGAAGGGAGAGTGTAAAGAGGACAGAGACAGACTGTTCTCAGTGGTGCCCAGTGGCAGGACTGAAACACACAGGGTTCCCTTTGAACATCAGAGAGCGCTTATTCACTGCGAGGGTGACACAGCACTGGCACACATTGCCCAGAGAAACTGTGGAAACTCTCACCTTGGAGATACTCAAAACCCATCTGGACACGGTCTTTGCCAAACAGCTCTAGGTTGCACAGCTTGAGCAGGGAGGTTGGACCAGACAACATCCAGCGCTCTCTTCCCACCTCAAGCATTTCTATAATTTTGTGATTCTGTGAAATCTGTTAAGATGGACTGTTGTCCATAAGACATCCAAACCAACACAACAAAACCGAGGTCTTTTACAGAACCTTTACCTGTAGACCTAAATATCCTTATTGTGTATATGAAAGAAGATAAGAAAATGAATAGAGAAGGAGAATATAAACTCACTGGTTTTTAAAACACAGTGGAAAAATACCATATAAAGACAAACAACAACTCCATAAATGAGAATAATATATTTTATTTATATTATAAAAGTATTTTTCAGCATTCAGGATTTTTTTTTTCTGGCTATTAGTAATAAATAGGCATCAGTGGATACGAGGAATGCCATTTCCTTACTTTCAAGGGCAAAATAAAGTTGCACTTACTAAGGAATAAATAGCAAGAGAAAAACCTGCGAGCACAAAGATTGCTTACTGCTCAGTGATTTAACATCTAAAAATGTTCTGCATTTAAAATCTCATGCATCTGAAAGACATTTGGTGTTGTTTAATTACCAGGATGCTAATTTGTTATTGTAGCATCCTGCTAACGATGGATACATTCTCCATTTATCCATATCCCTTTGTTAACTATTCCTACAAAGTGTTATGTTTCAAGAATTGTAATGACCAGTGAGATAAAGTACTGATTTTAAATTATTTAAATTACTTACTTACTTAAATTGCAGATATATAAGTGCCCAGAAAGGCAACCCTGCATAACTGCGAGCTTGTAGCTGCAGGATGACACTGGGCACACCATTCGGTTACATTAAGCAGCATCTTTTTCTGCTCAGTACACATTTGGAGAACTTATTCTACAGGTTAGGGGAAAACTAAACATGTAAGGATGGTTTTGGAGAGTGTCCTGTGGGCTGAAGTTGATAAATAGTGAACTACTTTATCTGGTAATATTTTAGTCCTGATCTGTGCTGTCTGTAAACCTCTCTGAGTAAATGCAGAGCTTTTACACTCCCTAGGCAATCTGTCTGCTGCTAAGCCCTCTGAATTCACATTTTTTTCTTGGCAATAGGCAAGAAAATTGGTGTGTGAGTAAAAGCACATATTCCCTTCTCTGCCAGGTAAGACTACAAAACACTTTAGCAGGTCCACAGAAGCTTCCAAGAGATTTTATTCTTAAAACCAATTAGGAAGTTTAGATTTTAGGGGGAGTGGGGAAAGGAATGGAACAAGCGAGCAGCAAATCATAGCTATTAGATGGTCATCAGCGTTACAGAAGTATATAGCTGCAAGTTTATGGGGTGTATTAGGCTATCCTAAGAATAAAAATTGTGTGCCTTTAAGACATGTTTGCAATACAGTGTGCTACTAAGTAATTTTTAATTTTGTTGATATCCGTAGTCACTTCAATAATTACTCAGTGATTGGGCCTTTTCACTCTTTTTCCCATTCTAATAGAACATATCTTGATACAGATATGATAAATAGAGCTAATAGCCTCCAAGCTGGAATCGGAGCAGATTTCCCAAGGAGCTCTGTGCTCACGCAGCTCTGGAAATTGGGAAGCGAGGAGTTACCGTCGGTGGGCAGCGCCCTCTAGCGATGTGCTGTTGGAATTTGTAGGAATCGGGACCTGCTCCTTCGCGCCCGACCTTTGCTGATATTTAGTGAAAGAGGAAAATATGACGGTGACAGTTGCGATGCACAAGAGTTGGCAATTTTAGTTTTAGACAGAGCACCATGTCATTCCTGTGCCCCCCCCCCCAAAAAAAAAAAAAAAAAAAAAAGGCAGAAANNNAGAAAAAAGGAGAAAGAAAAAAATATAAAAAGCAGCTATATTCTCTAGCAAAGAAATAAGATACCTCAGATTCCTGTGTACCAGGAATGGCAAAACACCTCTGGTAATGTCAGCCACTATCCTATAAAAGCGTCAAACTTCTGTTTCTCCCATCCTTAAAGACACACTTATACAAGAAGAAAGCACTGAAACCATGAAACAATATTTATTAGTACCAGTTTCTTTGTTATGTCTTAATAGTCATTCTTCTTGATTAATCTGATTAACAGCCACAGTAAATGACAGAAACATTTTCATTCCTCATGCTTATTATAACAAGAAAAGGATTTTCACTAAGAAATACTACATGGGACATGCTATTATAGGAGAAAGTTAACAGGAAAAAGTTTCATGCTCTAATGTGAATCAACAGGGCAAGACTACTTTCAGGGAGGAAGAGGCAAGAGCAAATTATCTGAAGGCTGCAGCCACAGCTGATCGGGACACTGCTCGGGTTATGTGGCTTCTCTCAAGGTGTACTTAGGCCTTACTTTCCTGTGCAACAGTAGAAATAGATTCAGTCACAGCTACAGACAATTACTCAAATTAATAAGACAACTTAAAAATGCTTAAATGCACAAAAGACATACTTTTTTCAAACTAGTAAGTCCATTTAAATTAAATCCTGGTAAGACTCTAGTTAGAGGGCATCTGCAGACTGCCTGACTGGGAAGGAGAGATCGCGCCCATGACACACTGCATCCTTCTTGTGGAAGGATCTCAGGAAGGCAATCAGTCTCAGTTATGGACTTCTTTAAAAGAGATCAAGCAAAAAACACAAGACCACTCTCCTTTTCAAGATCCTCACACTAACCATGCTCTTCCTTTTACTCTGGTGAGAGCAGCTTATTTCTGATCCAGCTGTATTTAGATCTAACTCATTCAGTGGCATCAATAATGGACTCTGAACTACACGACAACAACAAAAATTAATTTATCCTTCACAGGGTGCACAGATTAAAACCCCACCCAACAAACAAACAACAACAAAACAAACAAACAAAAAAAAACCAGCTGAACAGCCTGCCTGAAAAAGCTCCGTTGAGTCCCTTTTCTGCATGTTTTGCTGGTCCACACTATCTGTTTCTCCTGCTATCTCTCCTTTTACTACAAATACTCTGCCCTTGGAAATGCTGGCCTCTTGGAAAGCCCTTCTTTCAGTTGCCACAGACAGAATTTGTCACGTTAAGGCAACAGTGAAACCCACAAGTTCTAGGAGAATTCAGGCACCGCCATCAGGCTTACCTACATTAAGGTATTTCTGTATGCAAGTGAGGAGAAACCTGTGAATTTTGCCCATTGCTACACCCACAGAGATGACCAGAATTTACCAAATTGCATTGATCTGAAAACTGCTGCCTCATACAGAGCACCATGCAATCTTCCTAGAGGCTGAGTGGAGTTAAATACCAGTAGCACCAAAATCAGACACAATTCATAGTTGTTTTCAATACTGAAGTTTTATAGAACAGATTAAAGAAGTAAATTTCTTTGAAATTTCTTCAAAAAAACAAATTTCTCCATCATTCCTCACTTTGTTGTGACATTTATTACACATATAAACCAGTGCTGTGTCCTCAAAAAAATGAATTCTACATAGTGTTATATTGTATCAACCATTGAATAATTAAAAGCAATAGCATATGTGAGGACTTACAGAAAGGACAAGTCTATGAAACTTAATATTTATGTTGCTGTTACAGGACAAAGAGGAAATATCCCCATTATAATTGCTTAATTGTAAGAGAAAATGCTTTCAAGCAATCAGTCTGGGTATCTTTGTACCAGGTTCTACAAATATTTTACAGCCTTTTTCTTTAGTATGGCATATTTTTGAAGATAAAAGTAATACATTATATTAATTAACAAACTTGTGAAGCCCAGTATATCATAATTCCCAAAACTAAAGAAGCAACCTGAAATCACTCTATATACTTCACTTTCTAGAACATATTTTTAGGTTTATTTAAATGCAAAGATGAGAAGTCTAGCTCTTTAAATCGGATGCATAAGTTTGTTATGCATTGCACCATTCTCGCTCATTTAGGCATCTTTCCCAGTCATTTTTTCCAATCATCTTCAAAAAATGTTCCTAATTAAGCTGAGTGTAAATACAAGTCCAGTTCTATTACATTTATAATGAGTAAGTATTTGTAATCTTTATTGTGTGATTTTCCCTTATACTACTGTTTTCTCTGTGAAGATGCTTAAAGAGAAGGATCCTCTTGCATTTCCTCTGGACACTTCTGCAGCTGGGTGTGGTGAGTTTGTTCATTCACCAAATGACAAAAAAATGTATTTTATAACACAGCATGACAAAGCAACTAAACTCTTAAAAGACCATTTAGCTTATAAGTGAAACTGTAAAGCTTTAGTGTACCAGTGCCAGTGTTGATTGCCACAGCTGTTAAGGAGGCATGGATGTCCATTTCTCTTATAAAGCCTTGAAGCACTTGTTATCTCCTCAGACAGATTTCATCAGCTCCACACACACTGGCTAACTATGGATTTGGTTTGCTTAAGAACTGAGTGTTCTCAAAAACTAATTGAAGTCAACCCAGGAAGTCCTCAAGAGATCAGATGCAAAACCCATAGGTCACAAGAAGCTTTTTGAAAGCAGGAAAAACTATCAGAGGCACCTTGTATTCCTCTAACCACTAAAAATGGTGTCTGTGCAATCTGTGTTTTACATGTATGTTCACAGCACATAAAGAAACACTCTCCTTTTTATTTACCTTTTCAGAACTGGTATTCACAATAACGATACATTCCCCAGTCAAGAAAGGAGACTGCTATAAAAAGGGCATTTTGGTCTGCTTCTCATTGCTAGTCAATAGACTGCCAGAAAATAAGATGTTTATATTAATTACAACTTTCTTACTGAAAATGTAAGTGACTGAGCTCTGAGACAGTGTTGAAGACCTCAAAAGATTCTTGATGAGATAATTTATGGAGCTGTAGTCCTTGCTTCTTGCCTTCACTCCCCCATGAAAACTCACATCCTGTGCTACAAGTCCGTTGAACAAAATGAATTCTTGCATGCTCTGGCATGGGCCCAAATTGTGTTTAAACTTATCACAGTGATAAGCTGATGGTTTTTGTTTATTTCTGCTTTATATTACAGCATAACAGAGTATTGCTGTTCTAGAAGAACAGTTTGGAATCTTCTTCAATCCAATGCCAAAGAACTTCAAAGTCTGACAGGCAATTATTTTTAGGTGACAAAAGTAAAAAAAAGAAGCAGAAATGTGTCATGCTTTGTTATACAACTTTAAGTACACTAATTTGCAATATTCTGTGTGTCTCAAAATCTTCTCTGAATAAAACATTTTTTATTCCCACTATTGGCTTAACTCCTGCATAACTGGCTACTTTGTACAGGCTAGCTTTCATGTCTGAACAGAAAGTCAATCTCAGATCTGAAAAGTCATCTAGAAGAAAAGTTTAATAACTGGGCAGTATTTCAAGGGAGATGGGAAGTCCAAAAAATTCAGCATACTTGAAGAGAAAATATCATCGAAAACTCCTAATCACATCTGACTATATTCTGTATCAGCACAGTAGCACAGGCATACAGTGGATTCCAGAGGTCTAGTGCATGAGGTGGAATCCTGTTCCTTTTCTAAATACTGTCTTTTACAAACAGGCAGACCATATTTTGTGTTTCATCCACCATTTAAAAGAGTTAAGACACATAAAAATGGAGGATTTTGATGGTGGCTTTTTTTCTCATCTGTGTATTAGAAGTCTGTACAGGATAAAGATGTTGCTTAATGTAATTGTCATTTCCCTGGACTGAAGTATACAACTTTATGCTGTGTGTTAGATTGTTAGCAAAATCAAATATTTCTGCCATTAGTAAAATAAAGACTCCCAAAACACAGAAATGTGAATAGACTGTCCCTAGGGTACCTTAGAAATAAGAAAAAATAATTGTGGTTGGACTAGTCAAATTTTCACAGAATTTTCTACAATGCCACTAAGCAGTCAGAAACAAAATGTGTGATCTGTTGCTTCTGGTTTTTTCTCATTGGTCCCAAAAGCTAACAGAAATCTACTCAAAGTGATGATTTGTCTAAATGTAAAAGAGTTTAAAACTAACAAACCTGGGTAGCCTGAGAATTTACAATGTGTGGAGGGGAAGGGACAGATCTTTGGGCTTGGCAGCTTCCCATCAATAAATCAAATCTGTTACCACTTTGTCATGGGTATGTCAAGAGTACAGTGTTTTTAGACATCTTTAACCTATGCAAACAGAAAGGAAGATGTAAAATATAACAGATTATGCCTTTCTAGTTACAGTTATACCTGAATCCAGTGATGATTCCAGCATGATTCCACTCCTGCATGGAGTCTGGTGAGTGTGTTGCCACACACTCGGGGCACAGGGCTTTCTTCTCGATCCCTTCATACGTGGAATTACAGTTCAGAAAGCTTGGTTGAAAGGGATTGTTTTTCTGCTATTGGAAAAAAAAAAAAAAACAAGAAGACAACAGATAAAAGAGAATTATGGTATGAGAGAGAAAAATAATTATGGTCAATTCAAAATCACTCATCTCAAGGTATCTAGTTATTTTCTCTTAAAACACTCTTTTTCCTAAGGTTTCTAACCAGGTTAATTGTGTAAAAGAGTTATATTTCTGTCCTATTGCAGTTGGTACTGGCTGTCACTATAGATACAATGGATAAATTCCCAGAGATTATCTGTGACTTTCCAAACAGAAATACAGCTAATAATACCATTTGTTTTCTGCTTCCTTTTTCCTCTGCTGTGAAAATTACATTTTCTTGGAACATTATTGTTCAAATTCAGAAGTCAACATGATTTCTAAGGTCCTGATAAGTATAATTCAGTCCAGTGGGGTTTCATACAGGAGATCCAGATGGACACTGCACTATATTCTTATAAATTACTAAGAATGTGCAAGGGAAAATTAAATTTTAATAAACTAGATCACTTGACACAAAATTGTTTCTACATAGCAACAACTTGTGAGACTACTTGCTGTTACATTTTAAAGATGTGTCAATCAGAAGTTGCAGAAATGCTATTGCTGATAGTGAAGCACCTGTACTTTTGGCACATTGCAGCATACTTCTCTACAGGATCACAGCCTGTGCACACATTCGTAAGACAGAACTCTTAGTTCTGACAACTGTTTTGATAAGCCTTTTCTCATGATAATGGGTAAAAAAATGCTTCTATCGTTCCAGTTAAGGGAAGCATTTTGGTTTAGATGCTGGATCAGGTAGTAGTTTGATTCATTCAAATGTTGTTTTATCTTCAAATCAATTTCAAGTCAACACTGTGATTAAATGTTTTCACTGCACGCTCTCTTTTTCCAGAAGATAAATATTCTTCCTTCCTGTTATAAGAGCAGCTCTTTCCAGCATCTTCAGAAGCAACCTGGGGAGAAAATAATACAACACCGTTTTTCCTTCCCAGCTTGCTTGAGGTATTTTAGGTGCAGTGCTCAAGTTGCTTATGACTGTGACTTCTTTCAACGCATAGTGTTCCATACCACCACTGCTATTTAAATTACATCTCATTTGCTGCAGATTTGGACATTCACACTGATGATTCAGATATTCATCTGAACATCCTTCAGGAAGTAGAAAATCACAAGCGAGCACAGTTGTACAGAACAGGGTTACAAAGAAATCAATCACAGATGCATGCAAAGGTGGGTCACTGCCTGTCATTCTCATAGCAGTGTGTAATGGCACAGAGGAAATGGTACTTAAAGTCATTTAAAGCACTACAGTTAATGGGATTTGACATAATAGTGGTCATCAGAAATTTCAGAATGTGATGCTGCTGTATTGACTGCATTTTAACCACCAAAGTCAAATGCCAGTCCTTCATCTGCAATAAAAGCAAATACTACAACACTCCCAGATGAGCTAGTTTCAACCAGCTGATCATAGGGAGAAAATTTTAGTGTTCATTGAGCACAGTCCCATGAGCTATTTCTAGCCACTCCTTCAACACTCACTGTTCTACTACTCCTGAAGTGTGTGTATGTCATTTTCAACAGACTGATACCGTATGTAAGTCAAATATTCCCCATGGTACTTGGGACTTATTTGGCTTTGGTATTTGAAACAGAATTTATATTAATAAGATACTTTTTCAAAATGCTAATTCATTATGTTTTTTTTTATCACAGGTTTTCTCCATGACTCAATAATTTCCTGATATTTTTGATTATTCAATTTATATTATATTGTTTTTACTTCACTGAAAGAATACCAGCTACTTTTTACGGATTCCTTGTCTTCTCAGACACTGTAGCAACTTGCCACTGTGAGGAAAAACTGTGATGAGGCAAATAAAAATACTCACACTTAGCACCAGTCTGAAGTTTTAAACCTCTCACAGAGGATTGAAATCATCGTTGGTGTACAGTGAGAAGCATTCACAATGAAGTGAGAGAAGAAAATGCAGTCTCAAGTGCTGAAATATAGGTCACCTTCACTGAACATCATAAAGGACCAACAATGCAAAATAATTTTCTGAGTCCTCTCGTACAAAAGAGATGACACCATGAAGAAAGAGAGTACACCTGAGACCCAGCAGCACACAATCTGTCCTGCAGAGCAGGTGGAAGGGACGTTGCTTTTCACTTCCATCTGGTCCAACTTATATGTGGTGTGTGGTTAGCACCACTACTCAAGCACTACCAAAACATAACTCCAAAGTGCACAGTACTTTCTTTACAAGGTTGTATCTTTATGGATGTATTACTAAAGGAATACGAATATGTGTGTCATTTTCACGTGGAGATAAAATAGATATTTTTCAGTCTTATATCCACTTTTTTCTTCTTAAAACAGTAATTATTTTCCAAATAATTTTGATTTTTGCTTCATTTTCAGATTGTGTTAACTGAGTGCCTTTTCCTTTGCTTTACAAGCAAAACATTGAAGTGCAAATGCCAGTTTCCATCTTGCTTCCTCCTCATGCATTAATACAGGCAAAATTCAACTCTTTGTAGCCCATAATACACGGATAACTGAAGAATGTATTAAATTTTGGCATCACCAAAATGTTAAAGTTAACTATGATTTTCATATGACTGTCTAAAATTCTTATAGGAAATACTGTATGTTTGCACCATAAAAGGTATATACTCCTAAGATTAAGCAAGAATTACAAAATAGCTGGAGTAGCTGTAACGCTCACCACCCCATCTGAGCAGAATCAAATGGACTGCTGTACGTAAGCTTTCTTCTAAGAGATACAGATTCTCATTTGAGAAAATTTTTTTCTTTTCATCTCTATTTTAAAAATATGTGTGTCGGTTAGATACATTACATAAACTACTGACATTTCTTTCTAGCAGTTAGGATTATACTTACATCATTCACAATAATCTATCCCAGGTGGTTATATGTTCTCAAATACTGACCCTGTAGATACCTTAAAATGCAGTTTAAAAGGTCTTACAAGGATACTGATTACCTACTTTTCAACAACATAACCTTAATACATCCTTGCATTGTCATTTTGATTGTTTTTATTAATCCATATTAATATTTTCTCTCATATAAATTTTACTCATTATTATATGCTTATGCTTGTGTCCAAACTCCTGCCCCTTAGTTTTGCTGTTTAAATTATTGTTGTACATAGAAGTTAACAGAGTTTTATCTAAATATTTCCAAAGAACATTAGGTTTCTTTATTTTCAAAACAATCATTGCCATAGGACTCAATATAAACAACAAATAGTTTAGGACAACAAATATAAAGCTGGATCATAGCCAGTCTTTAGAACTGTACTATAACTTTAGGCATATAGTGAAAAGTTCTGCTTAAGCCCACTTACAAATAAATAACTGTTTTATTTTCTAATAACTGCTAATTTAAAATCTCCACTGACACATTCTATGTCAGACAAGGCAGGAGCTGGAAATTCCACTGGGTGCAGAGCAGTCATTCCCAAGTAGGCTGTGGGAATGCTAGTGTGAATGTCAAGGCTCACAGCATATACCAAAACTCAGCTGCTCCCCTACAGCATTTCTGCAGGTTTTCTGTGTTTTCTGTGCCTAACAACAATATTTGCAAGCACGTGATTTTGCAGTAATAGTTGCACAACAGCATTTAGCTAAGGAGGAAGAAAAAGGTCAATAAGCTACCTAGGGTATTGAAAATTCATTTTCAGTATTTCCTCATTGACATTACACACCATTTTGAAGTCTTACTGACTCTGTAAAGGCCTACTATTTGAGAAAATGAGGACACTGAGGTCCTGGAGCATGTCCAATGAAGGGCAACACGGCTTGTGAAAGAGCTAGAGAGCTTGTCTAATGAGAAAAGGCTGAGGGAGCTGGGTTTGTTTAGTCTCAAGGAGTCTCAGGGGAGACCTCATTGTTCTCTACAACCACTGGAAAGGAGGTTGCAGTGCGGCGGCATCCGATCTCTTCTACGATGCCTCCAGTGGGAGGACCAGAGGAAATGGCCTTAAGCTGAGACAAGGGAGATGCAGATCAGATATTTGAAAAACAATTTTCACTGTCAGGGTGGTCAGGCAATGGAATGGGATTGTCCAGGCAGGTGGTGGAGTCACCATCACTGGAGGTGCTTGAGAAGTGTCTGGACCTGGCGCTGGGTGATGTGGTTCAGCAGTGTTGGGGTTATAGCAGCAATTCTGAGTTGACAGTTGGACTGGATGATCTGGAAGTTCTCTTCCAACGTTGACGATTCTATGATTTTATTATTCTGCTGATCATCAAGTTACTTGTACGTAATTTATCACGTAGTTAGCAAAGATTTTTACACTACCACTATAAATACAAAAGAAGATTTCTGTTGCTAATTTTAGCTTAAGACAGATGTATATCCTGACATCTTAAAAACAAGAATCAAATTTGTTTTATTGAAACCTTGAATCTTATGAACTCTGTATTCAATATGTATTCCCAGGAGCTTGGTTTTACAAGTACCAAGACTTTATTGACATCCTGAAATAAGAATAGAGACTTTTGCAAAAATTAGTTATCAGGTCTCATGTTGGTTTTTGGGGGAGAGGAGGTAATGGAAAAAGGCTGAGGTTCACTGAAAGATTTTTTTGCAAAAATTAAACAACAGGGTGCAAATGGAGGGAGGGGTAGTCATCAGTACCACTGAGACATAATGATGCCTCAAGATTTTTGTATATATTTTAGATTTTAATATAGTTGTATAGTTTCTCACACTTAAGGTAGCAGTTAACTGTTTCTAAACCCCTTTCTTACAATTTGTGCCACATTCTTAAATTTCTGTTTAATGGTCTTTTCAAGGAAAGAGGGTTAGCAAGAATATCTGGTTTGGGACACATACACCTGGACCAGAATAATAAGATTCATTTCAGTGAAAACAAGATAGAGGGCCCAGAACCCTTGGAGGAGCTCCAACAGGGCAGTTCTGAGGGTGGTACCAAGGGTAAATGGGTTTTGGGTTGAAGGTACCCACTAGATCTGGTAGTTAATGAAAGCTATAAAATTGTGATAATGATATGCTGGGGTGTGTGCCTGTGTACTCCATGCACCTGAAAGCACTTTCATTAAAGAAATGCTCTCTACTTTATCTATACCAACATTGTTTGGAAGGTCTTTTTCCTCCATTTTAGGCAATCAACAGATTGATGTTACATCTTGATGGGCTTCCCAGCTTCCAGCTGCTGTGCTCAAATGGGAACACACATGGGTGTCAGGCAGGATATGTGACAAGCATTAAATGATCTCAACTCTCAAAATATCACAAACAAAACTGGTGTAATATCAGTGCTGTTTGTAACCAGTCTCTTTTGGCATTAAGCCAACTAGTTTACTATCATTCATAGATAAGATAGCCAGCCTGTACAGGTGGTTTGATGGTGAAATTCACTTCATAATGTTAGTCAGGTCCACACTAACCCAAATTTAAGAAAACAAAGACATACTCACCCCTTCCTTTCTGTTTGCACCAATAGAAAAACTTCAGCAGTATCAAGAAGCCAATCCTGTATTTCAGAGAGAGAGTAGCTGAGAAGCTGATAGCAGTGGAAGCATAGCCTCCTGCTATTAGCACTATAGGAAAATCAAGGATCTGCTGGACGGGAGGAAGCTTGCTTTGAAAATACACAGATGAGACCGTGATGATTTAACACTTAAGGGGATTGAAATTTCTGGTTTTTTTCTTCCTTGTGACACTACAGAAATACTGCAGTTGTAAGGGATCAGGCTCAGCAAAATTGCTCATTTCTTTCCCCATGTCTGCACAGCACAAGAACCATGCAGATATACTGAATTGTATTAGACACATGGTATTTTAGCATTATCCTAACATAGCTTCTTGAAAACAGCTGTGTTTCCCCTTGGACCTAAATAGTTCTGCACAAGTTACTGAAGTTAAGTCTGCACAGTGATGGATATTTGTTGATCCTCATTGCTGCTGTTGGCACTATTAATGCTACATTTCCATCAGTGATTGGTGCATTTCCTTCCATGATCTTATATTCACAATTAAGCTGGAAATATCCACTATTTTTTCACAAGGAACTAAAAAGGATAATTGGATTTTATCAAAATAAATCACTCACAGTTTTCTATGCAAATGCATGGGTAACATCAAAGACACTGAAAAGCTTCTGCAAGAAATAATAATAAAACAGTGGATCAGTTTCAGAAGTTTTAACTGGCAACGTTTCCCCAGCCAGAGGGCCTGTTCTATTAAAACATGGCAAGTACTTAGCTGCAGAAAAAGAATAAAGAGAATTTTCAAGAGGTTACTGCAAGATCAACACCACAAGAAGTTATTGAGTTTGATAAAGAAATGAGACATCAAGGGTGGAGGGACTAGAGCGTTCCCTGTCCTCCACAAATATCAGAGAGGACAAAATGTGCCACAGGGGACTACAAACCAGAGTAGCTTGCAGGCAGAGGAGTGCTGTGGTCGCAATTTAGGGACAGATCCTCATATCATGCTCAGGGGTAAAACATCAGAAATCTGCAGGTGAAGACCAAGCCACCAGAGAGGTGTTAAACATTTGTGATGAGCTCATCATTTGAATTCACAAATATAACTCAATGCCAGCTGACATTTACTGGTATTTACATGTTTACTAAGCTTTCTGATCTCAATTTCGAAAATCTGATTCTTTCACACAGTTTATGTCTTTCATATTTTCTTATTTTTTACTTAATTTCTCCTCTCTTATGATTCCCATTGTATCCAGTAAACAATCCATTTTATAAACCTAAATTTAAAATATTAGTATAGATCCATACTTAATTAAAAAATAAAAAAGAACACAGGTACAGAAACTAATAACAATTGGAAGAACTTTACAAAAAATGTAACTAGAAATAGGAAGACTAACTAAAATTACTAAAATACTCAAAATATAAACACCATTAAATAAACATTTACAGCTATTTTCTTTACTCTTACTTATCTCCAAACCAGGCAAAGGGTTTGTGTTGATGAGAGCTTTGTAAATATGCTGACTGTTTAGTACTTATGTATTTTAACTCTCTTAAATTAAAATAGTGGAGTGAATTATTTTCTCCCTAGTGTATTAAGGCATTAAACTCCTACTATTCTGTAGAATTAGCTACCAGAAAATTTTCCAAGATTTCTGAGGATAGACTTCACATCTGGTTTTCTATTGCTTGAAGATCATAGATTCCTGACAGACTCACAGTACTTTAATGCCCTGTAAAATAACAGAATATGTATTTTGACATTGTACAGCTACACATACATGACATTTTCTAGAAATGTTCACTGTTAAAGACTGAAAACAGCAACTGAAAGATAGAAAAGGCTAAAAAAAAGGTTAATATAAGTTATCTGTATTTTCCCTAATTTTTTTTTTTGCCTATCCTTCACAACTACCATGAGGACTGCAGTTGGATAAGAGTCTGAAGTGAGTATGTAGTTCACGTATAGATAGAAAGGATGTCAAACACAGTGGTTCTATAATTTGCAAATGGAGCGAGTAAGGAAGAATCAGCCTGTCCAAGGCTAGGGGAAAAGTGGGCTGACTGCTGAATGGGGAAGGGGGTCCAGTGACAAAGGACATGGGAAAGCTGTCATTGCAGTACAACTTGGTGATCTTTGAACAATCATGGTGACTGAAAAAGGTGCCTGAGGACAGGAAGAAAGCAAATAACACTCCTGTCTTCAAGATGGACAAAAAAGAAGACTCAGAGAACCCTATACCTCACCTCAGTCTCTTGGAAGGTGATGAAGCAAATAATAATGTAAGCTACATAAACAAGAAGCTCATCGGGCTCATGGGCCCATCAATGGAAGGTCACACTTGACC
This sequence comes from Grallaria varia, assembly GCA_013396735.1. NCBI lineage: Eukaryota > Metazoa > Chordata > Aves > Passeriformes > Formicariidae > Grallaria > Grallaria varia. Next base: position 283,447 of record VWZG01013133.1, read on the forward strand.
AATCTACTAATCACTTTCTATGATGAAATGACTGGCTTAGTAGATGAGGAGAGAGAAAAGGTTATTGAGTGCTTTGACTTCAGAAAGGCTTTTGACATTGTCTCCTATAAGATACTTATAGAGAAGCTGATGAGGAATGCACTGGATAGTCAGACAGTGGGACAGATGAAAAGACAACTGAATGGGCAGGCCCAGGTGGTTGGTGATCTGTGACATAAACGCTAGTTGGAGGGCAGTAACTAACAGTGTACCCCAGGTTTCAATACTGGCTCCTGTCCTGTACAGTTAATGATCTAAACAATGGGGAAGAGTGTAGCGTCAGTAAAAACCATGAAGGTTTGTATTAGGACTAGCAAACCTTACAGGAAGAAGAGATTAGATAGTGGGCAATGACAGAGATTGAAAACACTCTGAGCTGTTGGGCTGGATACATTGGAGCAAGAAGCACAAAATCCTCCTAGGGGTCACTTACTGGTGTCATACTCCAGGGATTGATACTGGGCCAGTCCTGTTTAAGTGCTTCATTTATGACCTGGATGATGGGACAGAGCCTACCCTCAGCAACTGCACAGATGATACAAAACTGAGAGCAGTGGCTGATACACCAGAGAGTCATCTTGCCATTCAGAGGGACCTCCACAAGGTAGAGAAATGTGATGACAGGAAATTAATGAAGTTCAAATAACAGCGAATCCAGCACTTGTGTAGGAATAGCCTCAGGTACCAGGATGGTTTGAGGGTTGACCAGCCAAGAAGCTTTGCGGAGAACTAGTAGTGGGTCTTCCTGACCACAAGCTGACCATGAACGAACAACGCACCCTTTTCAGCAAAGAAGGCTAGAAATGCCCTTAACTCTATTAGGAAAAGCACTTCCCACAGATCAAGGAAGGTAATCTTTCCTCTCTACTCAGCACTGATCTGACCATATCAGGAATGCTGGGTCCAGTACTGGGCTCCCCAGTCCAGGAAAGACAAGGACATACTGGAGACAGTCCAACAAAGGGCCACAAAGATGACTGAGAGAAGTACCCATCATTCTTATCCATGCTTATATATGAATAAATAAATAAAATAATTAATACCTGATGTGAGGGAATGAAGAAGAGGAAATCAGACTCTTCTTGGTGGTGTCCAGTGACAGGACAAATGTCAATGGACACAAAGTGAAAGAGGAAATTCCATTTAAATTTAAGAAAAAGCTTTTTCACCATGACTGTTTTGGAACACTGGCACAGGTTGGTCAGAGAAGCTGTGGAGTCTCCATCCTTGGAGATATTCAAAATACGATCAGACACAGCAACTAACTCTAGTTAACCCTGATTTGAATAGGAACATTAAACTAGATCATACCCAAAACTCCCTTCCAACCTAGTGATTCAAAAGCATAAATGCCACATAGTGACTTTCAGTTAGAAGTTGCTCACATGACTTAAGAGAAAGCATCGAGAGATGAAGACGATTTCTACATTACTTATACTGAATAATATTTATAAAACATTTGCTTTTATAAATGATTTTAAATCTTGGGATTGCCTATTTATACTGTGTTACAGCTACTTTCATTTTAGCCCACCAATAGTGATTTTCAATTTTCAGTTTCTTCTGAACTTCAGAAGTAGAGAACTTTCTGCCTATTTCAGACCTGCTCAGGTGGATATATACCAATATTACCAGGGAACTTGATAAAAATAAAGAAATTGTCCTGTGGCTAAAAAAAGATTGTGGGGTTTTTTTCTAACAAGAACTCTTATAAGCTTGCCCTGCAGTTAAACTGCTACAGCAAACAGTAATAGTCCATTCACATCTATTATAAGAGGAGTATCACCTGCAGTTTTATTGACTGTCAGAAAACAGGTCCCATTTTGAGAAACAATAAAAAATCAAATTTAGTGTAAAATCACCCAAGGTTGTAGCCTGTAACCTTATAACATCAGAAATGACAGCAGTAAACCTTTTTTTTTTTTTCCTCCTTTTTTTCACTTCAGACTCCAAAAGAAACCAGAGATTATAGTACAGAGCAGTGAATGCTGCAGTCATTGATATATTACCATGTAGAGACACAGGAAATGTATCAGAAAATGCTTTCAGTTTGTATCTTTTCTTAGTGTTCTACACCTCTATCCAACACCGAAAGGCACATCCTGTTAGTCTGACACTAACAAGTAAATTTTAAGGACTATACAAAATATAAAACATTAACCACACAATATAATTTTGGCATATAATCACGCTTTTCCTAGTCTTCAACGTTATACCAATCAGGTTTACTCGAAAAAGTCTGCAAACAAAGTGAAAGAACATACATGAAATGCAACTGAATGCTTCAACTGCATGGTCATTGTATTGGATATGTGTGGCAAAGTTTTGGTACAGGAGGGGCTACAGAGGAGGCTTCTCTGAGTGCCAGAAGCTTCCCCCATGTCCAACAGAGTCAATGCCAGCCAGCCTCACAATGGACCTGCTGCTGGCCAAGGCAGAGACCATCAGCAATGGTAGTAGTGCCTCTGGGATACTGTATTTAAGATGGGAAAAAATAACCTGTGCAGCAGTAGCTACAGACAGAGAAAAGAGGACTGAGAATAAGAGAGCAAAGCAGCCCTGCAGACACCAAAGTCAGTGAGAAAGAAGGGAATGGAGATGCTCCAGGTGCTAGAGAATCCCCTACAGCTCATGGTGCAGACCATGGTGGTACAGGCTGGCTCCCTGCAGCTCATGGAGGTCCACAATTGATCAGAGATCCACCTGTAGCCAGCCCATTGAGGACCCCAGGCCAGATGAGGTGGATGCCCAAAGGAGGCAGTGATCCCATGGGAAGCCTCTGCTGGAGCAAGTTCCTGACAGGACCTGTGACCCATGCAGAGAGAAACCCATGCTAGAACAGGTTTGCTGGGAGGACTTGTGAACCCACAGGGGACCCACACTGGAGTAGTCTGCTCCGGAAGGACTGCAGTCCATGGAAGGGGCCATATAGAATGTATGAAAGGGGCATGGGAAGACTGAAGGTAATGCATTCTCAGTACTCTGCACACCTTTAGCACCATTGATAAGGTTCAGACTGGGCAATGGGAAGCAGCTCTGTTATCCTAGATCATCTCTGAGTAAGAATTCAGGAGTGAGGCTTCAGAGGTAAAATATTTGACAGGAAGGCAGTGACCTTGAGCTGCGCCTCAAAGCATGTTCACTGCAGGAAATGCAAGAATAAAAACTATAATCTTAGAAAAGAGGCAGCTTATTCCAGACCCATGTGGACCAGGTCCTTTCCCTCAGCACTTGAAAAAGGGGTTGACCGCGGGTTATGCAGGGTAATCTGTACTTGGGGTACCTGATATCCAGTTTCAGTGATTATATTATTCTTCACTTTTTTTGTCAGAGACCAAACTCAAATACTTGAATTGCAACCGTGCTCCTGTCTTCTGGAATGTTTCCCTGCAGCATTTTTTATTAGGACAACTTTAAAAATGCCCCATCTATATTTGCCTTCAAACTATAGTTTCCACTGAATGGGAACCCATGTGGACAGACTGGATGAAATCAGGTACTCCTGTCAATCCTTCTAGGTAGCCTGACTCAGTTGCCCGATGAGAATATTTGAAACTAGATTTACAATATTTAAAATAAGAAGTCGTAGAATAAATCTTGGGTTGTACCAATACACAAGCACGTGAAGTAAAATACATTTGCCAATATTTTCTATTGAACACATTTTCTCCTGAGAAAAAAAAGGATTCTGAAAGGTTTTCAAAAATAGCCTGTACTCAGACACCTCAGTGGCCTAATATTTCAAACAAAGTTCGCAGTAGATCCATTCCATCAATTCTTAATTTCACATGCATGCTGAAGTTAGATAAACATTCCCTAAACTTAGAAACAGATATAACATGCAGTAAAGCACATTACTAGATTATTTTTCTGATGTCATACATAGCCACATTTTAAGGAACTTCATGGAATAGGAAACTGTATTCATCATGTAAAAAGAAAAATTACATTTGTAAACTATGGACTATATTTACATCGCTGATCTACTGCTTTGTGTTTTCAAAGAGCCTGAGAGGCTTATCTATAAAGGAGAGGTTATTTTAAAAAAGGAATGTCAACTCAAAATCAAATATTTAACAAATAGACATCAGTGAGAGGTACACATGTAAATTTGGAAGAGTTTTTACAAACTTCATACTGCTGATTGCAGGATTAAAATGTGTACCTAAGATATACATACCAAAAAAATTCTTATGCTTCTGTAAGAAAGTTTTCATTTTCCACCAGTCCTGACACAAATACATGGGGAGGGACTTCAGGGGAATAGAAGTTCAGACTACCCAGCTGCTCCCTACCTGCCTTTATCCAGCATCCATTCTGGACAAAGTATAAGACTACTTTTCCCTCCCATAATCTCAATAAAATGTTAGATTCCTAATCAGAAGACTTTACAATGAAGTAGAAGTTTGTATCTGAATTACCATTTAAGTATGAATCAACCATTTAAACATGCAGCTAAGGATCACTTAGATAGTTCAAGGAGCATTTTTGGTATCTTTCGGTGCAGGCATTCCACAGTGGCTCTCTTGTTAAGCCACAGGAAAAGCTGCAAGGGACCTCAACCAGGCAACCAAATAAAAATAACTTGATACAGAAGATGGGCTCGCTTGATTCAAGCTGAGGTTACAGCAGGCTATACAGTTTCAAGTTTGTCCAATTATCAGTTTGGGTTTTCTTTTTTAGCCCAGCGTGAGTTCAGATTTGAGTCTTAGTCAAGTAAATAGCTGCCTCAAACAGGAGCTGAACTAACTATCTTCATTAAAACTTTGCTACAGACAGTTTGAGTGTTTGGGCAAGAAAGGAAAGAAAAAAAAAGGGGGAGGGGAGAAGCAAATGAGAAGCTCAGACTAAGAGTTCCCTTTCATCTAGTAATATAATGCAAATCTTTCCCATTGTGCATTTTAAGATGTAAATTGGATTCAAGTTGATGTCCACCTGTCTTAAACCAGCAGGGATGTCTTCCCATTTTTATCAAAGCATCTCTGCCAATTACTGGCTGTTGTGACAGTTGGAGATTTTTCGTGTGCGTGCAGACTTTTGCAAATACAAACTCATTAAAATTAGCTCTTTCACCTTCTAATTCCAGGAAAAACTGTCACTGTGAAAGATATTGGGGGTCAAGTGATCTGTGTAGTCTAGTTACATTCTAAAAGACAGATGCCTATGCTTACGACAAAAAAAAAAAAAATAAGAAAAAAAAAAAAAGAGTCCTATTTCCTTGGTATTTTCCATTTCAAAATTTTGTTCTTTTTAAGAGGGGAAACCATTATTAATACAGAAAGATACTTACATTGTCTACTCACTACATACAACTAATTCTCTATTCATTAAATTTTATTTAATAACAGCAAGCCAAAATTCCAAAATTTTCCACATCAATTAAGTAAATTCTCTGCTGTTCCATAAAAAGATAAATATTCATTAGAATAATTCTAAAGAGTTCATATACTGGAATTCACCAAATAATTAAAAGAGATAATAAGTTCAGATCAAGTTGCTACAATCCCTAAGTTGTTTAAAAACACAAACTTCTATTTCACTGATCACAAAACAGATATGACTATAAATGAAACTTTTTTTTTTAATCTTATGGGATTTTACAACAGATTGTCTTTAAAATTTTACTTTATTTTTAGGTTTTTTTCACAAGTTAAATTATTCTATTGTAAGATCTTGGTATGAGAAATGTTCAAGACCATTTTTTTGCTAATGTTATGTATTTCAAATGACCACTGTAGATATGTTCAATTACTAAGCATAGGCACATATGTCACAAGTTTGACTGCCAGAGTCTCAGAGCCAGTTTTTGTATGTGTTTAGGCAGATGTATTCTGTGCATGTGGCAATATTTGCTACACATATATGACATGACAGTTGTATTATGATAGATTACATCTGTTACCTAGGTGTTTTTTTTTTCCCTCACTAGTGATAAACCCATTGCTTGAAATATTGGTTTGCTATAGAATATATATATATTTTTGTAGTGTTCAACAGTACTGCAAAAATTCCTGAAAGACCACAGGTCACAGCAACCCTTTTGCACTCTTTCAGCAGAAAACATATGCCTGAAAACTGTTGATGGGAAGGTAAAGGTGCAAATGCTAAGGGAAGGCTGAGGGAGTTTTTGGTACTTGGAGGCACCAAAGGTGGAAAGGGAGACCTTTTAAGGTCTAGAATGCCTTGCTCCGGATCTACACTATGATATGTGGTAAATACATGCTTATTTAATGGGAGAGTTGAACTAGAAAACCTCTAGAGAAACTACAGTACTTCCCCTACATTTCATTTGGCCTTGCAGTTCAAACTGTGCAGTGTAATACCACAAAAAATTTTGGAAACAGCAAAAAATACAAAAAGCTTACTTGTCAGAAAAGTTTGCCACAGAAGGTGGAGTGGTCTCTTTTCCCTCTTTACACGTGTGTTTCTCACATCTGTGGGCTTTTTTTTTTTTTTTTTTTTGCAGTGGGGAGATTTTGTTCCAGGACATTTTTCTCTTGGTGAGAGGATGTGCACATGTTCTCTCTCAAACATACAAATTGGCTAACAGATTACTAGAAATCACGTATCAATATCGCAGATAATTTTTAGTCAGGATGAAGAGAAGAATCTACCAAGATGGCACTGCCAAGAATATGTGGCACATTTCAGGTTCCAGCCACAATGTGGCCTTCACCACAAGCTCCTTTGTCCTAACATCTGTACCTCACTTCTCAGAGCATTTCCTCACTTTCCCTCTCTCACTCTGGACTTCCATTGGAACACAAATAAAAGGTTCACTGCAAAATGTTAAGTCTGATGGAAGGAAGCCCCTGTGGCCCTAGGAGGAGCCACAGGCAGATGTGCCTCTCCATGGAGGAACAGTACCTCAAGCAGGGCTGGCATGTCGGGAGCTGGGAACCAAGCTCAGAAGAGTCAAAGGCAGTGACAGACCACAGTGGGGAAGCGTGCAAATGGGAAAGGAAAAGGATGGGAACCAGGATCCACCACCTGTCAATTTTTAAGGAGATAGATGGCTGGACTGTAATCCCAGCAACTATGGCATCAACTGCAGCGTGCTCATCTGGAGCCACACCTAGGACAGGACTGTACTGTAAACAAACTCACCCACTGCATGACAGGGACTTACTGGAAGCCATCACAACATGGGCAGATGCATGGTGTCTCATATAGTAGAAGTTAGATAATTTCAAACCTTTTAAGATGAGAAGGAGACATTTTCCCTCATTTTTTTCTCAGATTCATGATCTCTCCTTGAAAAAGCTGAGCTAAAGATGATGTAACAAAATCCATCTGAACTAAGTCTTTACTTCTACACTAACAAAATAGTTACACAGCTCATCTGCACTGTCTGCATTAGACATTCCCCAGTGCCCACATGGTATTATTTTAGGTTATATAAGCCCTAGCAGTTATGTCTCTTTCACTGTGCCACTCAGAAAAAAATGGAAATGTAAACACAATAAAGGGGAGATCAAATTAAAGAATAATCACTGACACCTTCAAAATAAGGAAGCCATTTGAAGCCAGGTTCCAGAAGGCTGAGTGAGAAGCTCTAGGGCAGAAGATTGAAGATCAAAGAATGTTATCCTGTGTACCTTCACAGTGCTCCACATCCAGCAAAGGACTGAGGTATACATTAGATACAGTACAGGAACTGTAAATTTTAACCATGGACCAAGATTATATAAAGGAAACAGAAATCCTTAAAAACCTCTTGTTTGAAAGACAGGTGTCAGCACAGGAAAATCAAATTATTTTTCTCATCTGAAACACCCTTATGTTCTCACAGAGCAGATTAGAATTACAACCACCTGTCCTGACTTTGTATTTCAGAGTCCATTTTCTGTAAGCTCTGTAATGTGGTCACATACTGTTATTTTCAAAGCAGAGAAATATTATGAAAGAATTTTCAAAACAAGACAGATCACTGCAAGATAAAAAACAGACAAAAACGTTAACAGCTAAAGTTTTTATCTATATATGTATGTCTGCACTGTAAGTGTACCAATAAATATAAATGTACATATGTATATTTATATATACAGATATATGCTGGTACAGTTATATCAATACAGATACAGATATGACTATAAATAGAGATGCATGTGCATACACATATTTTAAAACAAAGAGAAGAATTAAATATTTCACCACTAAGTTCCGCACCTTGAAGAAACCGAAACTCCAAAACATCTTCATGTAGAAACATCACACATTGATAAAATACAGGTTGAGAGAGGGGGTTCAGCTGTATACACATAAGTGCTCCTCACAGCAATCAGTTGCATTCATGCTGCTGCTACCAGAGCAAGCTGATTAGCTGTATGTAACAGACATGAGGAAGACCCTTCTTTTTTAAATTAAATTTGGCAAATCAATGAAAAATGTCAGCCACAGAATTCTTTATAATAACTCAGTTGAGATTCTCTGCATCTTCCTGTGGCTTTCCTGTTAGTGTGCAGAAAACAGTAACATTTTCTTATATTGAGAGATCTTTTTACTGTTTTGAGAATTAGAATTTTCCAGGCCATTTCAAAACACCAGCCTGTTTATTCTGTTTTCTTTTATTTTTGATTTCTTCTTTCACAGCACCTAGTCCTAAGGGATACAGCAGAATACATACATCCTTCTAAAGGATAATTATGCTGCCACGAGGTGACTATGTGTCTGTTTTATATCCTGCAATACAGTCTTATTTTATCTACAGAAAACTATCCTTAGTTTTCACAAGGAGGTTGTTAGATATTCAAAGATATTCAAAGATGTTCTCAGAATATTCTGAGTTGGAAAGTACCCACAAAGATCATTGAGTCCAGCTCTTAAGTGAGTGGTCCATATGGGGATTGAATTCATGACCTTGGCATTCTCAGCACCATGCTCTGACCAACGGATGTTAGATTTGCTGTTAAGCGGTACAAACTATGGACATTTTTTGAGCCAGTGGTAGTTAAGGGCACTGAAAGCTCTTCCTGAGAATAAAAGGAGGATCACAGAGGGAGCAAGTATGTTAGTCCATAAATACTGTAAATGTTCTGAGCAAAGTTTACTGATGGCAAGACAAGACTTCCCCCTTGTAAGTAGCACTGTGGCTACCGAGCAACCTAATTGTCACTCGGAGCAAAATCATATTCCTCATCACTACCCACTGCTCTTGTGAGCACAAAGTAAACTTGAAATGAAGGTCAAATCATTAATAGTCATGCCAAGTCAAATTTGTGCAGCAGCTGCAAAGCCGCTTGAGCCAAGACATTGTAGGAATATCTGAAGATCACTATTGAAGCAAGCAGAATATTCCTTTTTTACTCTTCTTTTTTAAACCAAAGGATCACAGCAAAAGCCTTCAGAAAACCCTTCATTAGTTGTACTCCTGACAAGCAGAATAAGCTTGGACTTTAAGAGTTTAAATAATCCTATGCAGAAGAATCAAAGTTCTTTATTTTAATTTCTTCTGACATTTTGTCTGACAAATGGTTGTTAAAAAATTGATTCTTTTAAGGCCAGTCACAATTGCTTCTTACCTTTCTTCTAAAGCTTTCAATAATATACTAGCTTTTTTTCTTTATCCCATTTACTCAAGCATGCTATCAAATTTATCAGTTCAAGAGCGGAGTCTTTTTTCCTGTATGTTTTGAGAAGCATGTACCACTGGACCAGTGCTGACACTTAACTATGATTTAACTTTTGTATACAGAAAGCCATGCAGAAGTAGGATGGAGTGAAGAAAGGATGCAGTATCCAAACATTAAAGGCACTGGGTTTTTAAAGTGACAGATGAAAAATTCATAACAGAAACTGCAGTTTATTTTTCTAAGAGTGAAGGGTTGATTCAGCCATGAAAGATTCTGAGGATCTGATATGAGAACCTCATGTCTTTGAAACCATAAGATTAGAACACAGTGCCACTACTTTTAGCAGAAAAGAGACAGAACAGTGACGTGACCCTTCCAACCACCAGCACATTTTTGCCTAGAAAAAGAAAATACAGCAACTCAATAACTAAAAATTATTGGAACAAAACCGAAAAATTATTCTATACCAAAAAAAGGCAAACGTAGCCCGTTACATAATTTGGGGTGGAAGGGTCCTCTTAAGATTTCCTGGACCCTCTTTCAGCTAAAACAGGGCTAAACTCATTGTTAAACTGAGCTGCTCAGGGTCCTGGTAATAAACTGCCTTGGTCAATTGCAACAACTTTCAGTAGATGCAGACAAGACAACTGTGGAAGATCACACGCAATATAACTAGATGAATCTCTCGTGCTGAAAGCATTTCTGATGTGCTCAGTTTGTAAGGACATTGACTACATAGCAGAACTACAGTTAAAAAAACCCGGACAACAGAATTCCTATAATTCATATTACTGTAGCACCTACTGATCTTATTCATGAGACATCCTAAGCACAAACGTAGCATAAAAGCTTAATTTTTGTCCCACAGAAACCAGTATCTATATATAAGACAGTGCAGATCAATATGGACAGATCAGGAAACAACAGTGAGTCTTGGCCAACACAGCAGGCACAAATCACAGCACATGGGAGTTTGACCTGCTGGCAATTGTTTTTTCAGTCATCAATCCATCTTAAACTTGTTACAAGAGATTTGAGCAAGGAAAACGCTATGCTCAGTTTATAAAGTGCCCTTCTCACAGGCATTGCAACAAGGTTATTCATTCAAGGACTCAAAAAATCTTTGAAGAATATACTCTCTGAACATAATGTATAAATAAATAAATAAATAAATAAATAATCAAGACTAGTAGTGATGTAGTGCTTATTCTAGAATATGAGCTCTTTACCTCAGAGTATACTTAGGGCCTCTTACATTTCAATACATATTTGTCCATACTGGTACAAAAAGAGGCTCCACCTACCAGCTGGTCTGTAGTCAGGACTATCTGGGAGGGAAGCAGGGAAGCAATGGATGGGGTGGTCACAAATTCAAAAGATTTGAGAAAGCTTGTCCTTTTATAGATTATAAAGTCACCTCTGAATACCTCAATTTCATAAGAAGAATATTGTCAGTAACTGGAAAAGAGAAAAATCAAAACTGTTTTAGTTTTACACTAGCAATGACTGATAGTCATAGCTTTGAGGTTTTAGAGGAGTTTTCAATAAAAGTTTTGCTCAGTAATGCTGCAGCTTCTGAAAGGACCATTCTAGAGAGCTGTGGTTAACAGCCTGTGTTTCCCTCATCCTGTGTCTTGATTTTCAGAGCGCTCAGGAATCAGAACGGTCTGTGAGTAGTGGGCTCTTCTGAAAATTAAATTACCTGGTTGAGAGCCCTATAAGAACAAGGAATTTTTTACAGAATCTGTGTCACCACAGCTAAGGGATTCTCAGCATTCCCGGTTTCTGGCTCAAATGTAGGAGAACAGCTACATATACAAACTAAATGAGAGCTGTAGCAAAAGGCCATATCTAGGAAAACAAGGTGTTAAGAAGCAAGAGAAATAAGTTCTTATCTGCTCAAGCATTGTATCTAAGTATAATCAATAGTAATCTCTTTAAAAAGTGATACATATGTATATATAATACACAGGAAGTAAAATTTCTGTTCTACCCATAAATAAAAAAAAAATATCCTGTGGTACCGGATTCAGTTTAAAGTACAACAGTGCTATAAAAATATGAACCCATTGCAAGAAATCTAACAGCAATGTCTGGAAAACATTTCTTATAATAAAACAATGAATTGAAATTGTTCAGGTTTGTTGAGGGAAACAGAAAGCAAGCTTATAACAACATTCTTGAATTCCTAATGAAGTAACTGCAAAGAAAGAAAAAGAATTATTCTCCATACCTGGAAAGGACAGAACAAGTACATTTCAGTTGCAAGTAAGGAAAGAAAAGAATGTCACAGCTTTTTAAAGTTACAAATAATAATGTTTGGAAAGTAGTTAGCGATGACAAACAATTTTCTGACACTGACGGTTTAGACATAACAGAAATGGGTTAGCTATAGTTAATCCTGCCTAAGAGTAGTCAGATGAATTGTAAGACTTTTTAAGGTCACCTCAGACTTTAGAATCCTGTGATTTCGATGGTTATTTTGAGTTAGTTTCAGGCATAAATTTTGGGTTACTAAAAGTTACTTTCCTGTGTCTGACCTAACTTCCAATTAAAATTGATCTTTGAGTAGTCCAAAGATATTTTCCACTGTCAGTCATATATCTCAGCATGACCACAATTTTACCTTTAAGAAACATCATATCATGCTGAATTCTACATTTAGTTCCTGTCCTACTTTCAAAGTTGGTACAGTGCTTGTTCCTTACAGTTTTCTATTTCTGCAGGTTAAGGTTACATTGATTTAAATTCAAAATTTGAGGTTAGAGTTCTTTCATGACAGAACTAAAACCGGTTGGTTTACCAGCTTTATTTCCTCTGTTTCTAAGTAAAGTTCTCAATTTTTATTTCCCTGCAGTAACAGCACTGTTTTAAAGTATTCAACGAGGATTTTAACAAATATAAATCATTACTTGTTAAAAGTCACTCTGTGCATGACTGTCCATCACATTATTAGAGGCACTCTTCTGATGAAAGAAGTACTGCTACTGACATAAACTTTGCTCTTGATTGCTTTTTTACTTTGCGATAAGAGCAAGTTTGAACAGTTTTATGAAAGTTTAACTTGAGAACTTGAAAAAACTGAGAGTTTGCTTAAATTAAAAGTGACTTATAGTTACCTTGCAATATCAGGGAACCATGCAGCTGCTCCACTGCCCCTTTTTACCAGCAGCTCAAATCTCCCTGGTACCTTCTGACAGACAGGGCCTTTGAAACTGCACTGTATTACAGGAAAAGATGAGAGTGTTGAGTCTTTAGAGTTCTCTGTAGTTGAAAGTTGCAACAATAAGTAGCAAGTCCTGCAGTTTTTGTCAGTGCAACTAATACGGTATTTCTGGAGCAAGCCAGATGGTTCTGGTGCAGGGAAAATAATTTGTGCAGGCGTCACCCAGAGGAGGGTTGTTTTAAAAGTTCTGCATGCCTGGAGCCATAACTTCAGCATGTGTTTTAATTGGGTTCAAGGGAAGAAACTACACTTGTTGAAAATGAAGTTGTGGTTATTTCAGAGTTATTTGGAAATTCAACAAATGGTTTTAGTTGAATACATTTTTTAGGGTTTCATTTAAGGCTGGTGGAAGTCATCTCTCTGGATGAAAGATGCAGCATCTGAATCACACCTTACACAAGGGAACTTCAGGTGAAACCTCATCTCTACTAGAAAGAGAGAAATGCAGCGATGTCCATGTTATGACGTACTCTGAAATAAAGTGTTTTCAGTTCCTACTGCTGACCGTCTTTCACCGTATTCACATGAATGGTGTTTTTAATTTTGCAGGAAATCAGACCCTTGAGAGGTCCATTTAATTAGAAGGCATAAAATTGACTGAATTATGCCATCATTTCTTTTTTAGGAGAAAGCTTTAGTTAAATGAGAATGGGAGAGAAATGTAATAAAATGTTTGACATCAATGTATAGACCTAGAACTGGTTTAAAATCAGATATTTTTAGTAAGCCACCAGGTTCCATTGCAATAAAAAGGCAACCTATCACTGTTAATGTAGAACTGGTATAATTTTAAATAATACATAAAGGCAACAAACTCAATGGGCTATTGTAGCAAACAGTTTGGAATTAATCTGAGAATTTCTGAGGATATGAATATGTAAGTATAATAAGAGAAAAAGTGCTTCTTTGGAACTTTTTTCCAGGGACTACCTTTAAAACTTTCTCTGCCATTTGCCAGCCATGTAAGCAAGGGTTTTAATGCTCTGTATTTTTACATCTCTATACTGTATCTGAGATTATGTTGAAGTAAATGGATTCCTAGGACACAAAGGCAAAAAAATTCTTAGGTTTGCATGGAATATTTTGCATGAAATAAATAAAAGTTATTTCAGCAAGATAAAGCAATTGTAAATTCAATTCAAATCAAACTAAACAAAACCAATCTTTGGGGTTTGTTTTGCTTTATTCCTGTTTGGCAACCAGATGGAGAAATGTGCTATTTGCACAGGACAACCTGGTGACAGTAACTCTCCATAGTCACACCAGAACAAAATCCAAATTAAAAATCCAGCTCTGTTCTAGGGCGTCCACAATTATTCTTTGTATCACAGTACATTAAGTAATCCAGCTAAGCAGTACAACATGGGAAAATTCAGGTATTAATGGTAAGGAGTAATGCAGATCTTTTTTCTTTTTCACAGTTGCCAGTGAATGATCAGCTGAGAAGTCTAGCTGTCACTTGGCGGAGACTCAAACACCAGATCACAGCTAGATGTGAGAAGTACTACTTCATCACCACTAGCTGAATTTATAACAATATTCATTTTCCTGAAATCAGATGTTTTGGAAAAGGAATCCAGAAAAAAACTATTTTTTCCTCCCCCCACTTTAGAATTGCATTTTTTCTCTTCTGCCCTACTTTTGGTAGCTTTTTTATTCTTCTTCTGGTTGAGTATCTATGCTTAATTCTGAGACAAACAACATTCAGTGAGAAATGGCTATTTCTCAATGCAGTTCTTACCCTTCTTTTAATCTGTACTGCTAGACAAAAATTATAATTCTGTAGATAATTTCAATTCAAAAGAGAATTGATATGAATGCAACAGCGTTTGGATTTCCCTCTCCCACACCTCAGAAAATTACAATAGCTTGACTTCTGAAATATAGCAGACATCAGTCTACATGAGATTGTTTTCTTACAGCTATGAGCTTCTTTTAGTCACTGTCAATCAAAAGTAATCAAGAGTGATAACTGACATATTTTGGGATGCCCTTCTGTCTTAGTGTTTTCATGTGCTGCTTTTCACAACTTGGCCCACTCTACTCTAGCAGCACCTGTTAAAGCCACACTGACAAGAATCTTCTATTCCTGACCAAACGGATGTTTCCTCTTCATTTTTGGGAAGATAGGAATGAAGTATTTGATGGGCTATTACAGCTATATTAAGTAAAAACTGGTACTTAATACCCCAGTTTTGTACTTAATACCCCAAGCTCTGCACTGGCAAATGGTAAACTAGCTGTGAGAAATTCTCCCTCTGTGATAACAGTTCCCATATTGATCAGACACGTTGGGGTACCATGGCCCAGCACATCTGATCCCATCTCCCAAGAGAAACTGATACTTACCACCTATGGAGAAGTTTAAGCAGCACCTGAAATACTGGAGGCAGTTTAACCACTTACATTGGTGCCTGATTGCCAATACCACACTGGGTATCCGGAGAAAGGCTAAACCAGCCATTGCATCACCACCCCTACATGGAGCAACTGGACTGCATTGATTGCCCAGTGAATTCTTCTGGGAAAAAAAGTACACCTAGCACTGGTAGAAGAAACTATCAATTGTCTTTAGGGAGGAGAACTATGAAACACATCCCCAGCCAAAATGTAGCCACCAAAGTACCACCCTATGACAGACTCTCATGTAATAACCAAAAGTACACCCACTTCACTGACAAATCCTGCAGAATCCAAAGGGACAGAGGTTGTGGAAAGCAGCATTGCAGAATCACTGCATAACTAAATTGAGTGGAAGAGAAGTGGCCAGCTTGCAGAAGCCAGAGCTACAAGATAGTGCTAGAGGGGGACGAAGAGGAAAAAGTGGCCGGCAGGCCAATATCTATACCTGCTCCTGAGTGACAGCCACAAGGCTGTGTGGGAATGGATAAAACAATAGAAAACAGCAAAGGTGGAAGCATTAGGATAAACACGTCAGGCCAGCTGAGGTATGTCAATGGGTAGCTCAGCAGACACATCAAACACCCATGTGAGCTCACCATGTGAATGCCCATCCTGAACAACAGAGCCACAGGAGAAATGCACAACCCAAGGCCATTCAGTGTGCTAAGGGGAACAGGACAGCCAGCATGGATTTTGTGCAGGGAAACCTTGACTTACTGGCCTTCTAGTGTTCTCTGAGCATATCAAATAGACTTGTGGCTAAAAGAAATCCATCAGACATACTTCATAAAGAGTTTAAAAATACTTCTATTATTAAAGAAAACAGTTGCCATGGGACTGGGGGGAATAAAAAAAATCTTTCACAGCTTAATATGAATCAAACCACAAGGATTAATGAACACTTCTCAGGATCAAGAGGAGTCAGCAGTCAAGACCCCCAGGGACTGATGCTGGTTACAGCTTCATTCAGCTTCTTTATCAACGATCTGAAGAAACCACTGTACTGTGAAATCTGCAAGCCTGCAGGCAATTCTACTCTTCTGGGTGGCCAAAAGCCAAGCCATTGGCCCAGAACGCCAAAAAGTCTTGACGAATTTGTAAGTGGGTAAAAAGACGGCAGATCAGTTAACAGAAAAAGATATAATAAGGAAAAAGTATCCAAAGCTTGCATGCACAGTGCTGCACTCATAAAAACTCAGTTATAATTAAGGAAGATTTTAGATTCATTGCTTGCAGTTCTGTGAGATCATCATACAGCAACAGCCCAAAGAAGCCAATAAAATGTTGGACATCAACAGAAAAGTATTCAGTGCAGGACATCATTGTGTCATTTTAAGAAATTTTTGCACGTGCACGTTAGGACTGCTATGTTTTGTTCTGATTTCTGCATCCGAGGAAGGAGGTGGAGGTAGAGAAGGTACAGAGAAGGGCAATACATACACAGTAGCAAGAGAGACTTAGTTTTGGGGCTTCATTTTCATTTCCCCGAATGAATTATTATCTTATTTTTGACATCTTCCCTTGACCAGATGAAAGAAACAGAGAATCATGCTAACCGTTTTGGTTTTGGTCTATTTAAATTACATGGCAGCTTTACTGTCTGTTTTCAATTAACTAAGTTCAGCAGAGAAGCCTGAATATCAGCGAAAAAGGGTGAAGTTCGGCCTCTTGAGTCAATCACGTCTGCTTTTTAAGTGCTTTTCTGTGCTGTCTCGCAGATTAAATTATTAATTGTTCAGACATAAATGCCTAAAATGTTTAATTATGTTAAAATTTAAATGAAATAAAACATAAATGCACAGCAGCACAATCTCAACACAGCAGCACAATCTTATACCTTCAAAAAAGTTCATGTTCAACATAGATTTTCAGTTTCACTGGATTTTTGTATTTAACTTTCTGCTGCAATGTCAAGAAGAAAAATAATAATAAGGGGTTCATATTTGAGAATAATAAACTGTTTTAAGCTTCCCATCTTTTTATTTTAATTTCCCTACAAGTATTTATGATTCAAGAAATGGGAAGTTTGTCCCTTTCTTCATATTGTTCATGTCAAAATTAATTTTAAAGGTTTAAAATGAAAGACCTGTAATTTTTATTTTTTTTTCACAGACTGTATATGTAATAAGCTATCTCCAGTTTCTTGATCTTCTAACAGGTGTACACAAATCAACGTCTGTCTGATAAGAAAATAATAATTGTTACCGCTAGAGGATGCTGATGGCAAACCAACAGAACTGTTTTACTTGATTGCAGTGTCTTCATCTTACTTTCTGTGTAAAATCTTGAGGTTTAGATTCGAACTTTATCCCCAAAGACAGCAGTCAGATAAATTCGGTCAAATTGTTTCAGTGAAGTCCTGAAAAAAAAATATTTTAAAGGATGGTATGTAAATAATGTCCCAGAAGTTTCTTAAGTGCTACTATAATACAATGCATTTAGCACTGTTACTCATAAATTCAGATTTACATAAGTATAGTCATCTTAAAAAAAAAAAAAAAGTATNTGAAAAAGAGAGCTTTATTTCTCCTAGAGATTTTAGTTTTGGAAGTTCTTTAATACTAAAATTAGGTCAAAAACCTAAATCAATGTAACTGAGGAAGACAAAGTTAAGATATTGCTTTACTGTTAACATGAAAACTCATTCACAAGAATTGAGTGATATAATTAGTATAAAATATCTAAATCATTTCAGTCTAGTCACAAGTGTAGTTTTATAGCTTGTACATAGGTGTACAGGAAAAGATAAATATTTCAAAATGTAATTCCTTGGTGAAAGAGGCCAAGACAACTTTTTTCTGGATTTTCCATTAAGATCTTTTTCTTGGCATTCAAAACCAAAAATCACCTATACCCCTTTATCCTAAAATATTAAAGTCATTAATCTTTGCTGCTAGAATGCTGTTCTCACTTGTAGTTTATAGCCTTTGGAGCCAGGTCCTGAGAAATGCTGACTTGATACTGGAACTAGCAAGTCCTCATGATCTGGCCAATTTACAAGGCCGCTTAGAGAACGGAGAGGAAAAATAAACTTCTAACTGTAAATGCATGCTTTCACTGAGCAAATATGGAAACTGTCCATTGAAACTGAGTGAGCATCACATGGAACAGTGAAAGCAGAGCTCGTGGCTGAGCTCTGGGTTAGCTCTCCTGCCTAGTGCTGGAGTACAGAAAGAAGAAACAGTGTGGTGAGACACAAACAAAAATGAGATTATTAACAAGACAGAACTGCTTCAAAGTTATGCAAGACACAGCAGCTAGCCAAAGTTCAAATTGTATCCAAGCCTCCTCAGAGACAGGTAAAGACAACACCATTGTGGTTTAGGATTTACTGGACATGTCCTCTACACTGTTTCACTTGGTACACCACCTGCTGAAATGGGAGCAATACTTTCCTGGGGAAAGGAGAGAGAGACAGGTAGGATTTACTCATAACTGGCATGAGGGTTATATGAATATATATGAGCTGAACTGTCTGGCTGTGTGGAAGAAGACTAGTTTGGCTGCTCTGGCCTTTTTTATTGTGATTTGATAGCAGCAGATGGAATTCACTAGGAAACCTTTTTAAAATATTGAAGTAATTTCTCTTCCCTGCTGCAATAAAGTTTGGATGTGACATTTACAGTCTGTAGGTCAGATCCTGAGGGGTACAGTCACATGTTTGCAAGAACCTCGTATCTGGCCACTTCACTCTATGAAGAAAGAGTCCAGCTCCATAAGTCTTGTGAAACTAAAGTCTCTGTCGGTAGTTCCTTGACAGTTTCTTTCAAGAATAAAAGGCATTCAAGTTATATTGGACTAGTCTTTCTCTTTTGTAGGTTTGTAACTTCCTATGGAAAGAGAACCGAAAGCTCTGAAGTTGTATCTAGAATATTCCACATTTCTAAAGCTACTATTTTATACTGATGTTTGTGTCCTGTTCTTGTATACAGGTTACATTAATATAAATTTGCCAGACTGGTTTTCTTGATAAAAACTCAATTGAACTGAGCAGTGAGAGACTAGCAGTGGTTGACAAGTTGCTATTCACAACTTAGTCATTATTTCAATTTCCTCAAAACAAAGCCACAAGATATTGAAGGCAGCAAGCAGGATTGAAACTAGTAATGAATCTGATATTCTTATATGCAAAATGATACACAATTTATATTCACATCATGCATCAAAACTAAACATCTAATTTGTAACTAAGTTGCTCGATGCTAAGATTTGCTGATGGGCAAAAACACCTGTATTTCTCATAATACTGATAGCAGAAAAGTATTATGGTACCTTACATACCTTTTCACAGCTGATGTTTATGGAAACATAGGTCTTTCACCTTTCTTCCTCTCTTCTTCCAATCTGCTCTTCCCATTCTGCTCCACTAGGGAGGATTAAAAGAGCTACAAAATGTCTCCTTTACGGCTCAAGGTTTTGCGACCTCTTAGCCTGACAGTCCTTTCCATTGCCTGGTCCCACAGTGGGATTTGCAGGCTCTCCATAGCCCCAAATGTGCCATACTTCGGCTCCACTCTTATCCAGGGTTTTCTCAGGAAGACATAGGAATGGGTTGGCCTAAGAGGAGACAAACCAGCACACAGCCCCCCAACTCCCTCCACGCTGCTGCCCCTGCAGCAATTAAGGGTGAGGAAGAGGGAAGAAGGAGATGTTGCTCAGAAAGAAAAACATACATACCTTTGCAGTGCTGTGTGGAGTAGTACTGATGTGAAAATTAATAATGCTGACACCTCCTCAGTATGCATTGGAACAGTGAAAATACATATTGAGCATCAATAGAACAATGCAGTTGTATATGACCACACACAAGGAAATACAGAAATTTGAATCACCCTTTTTTCTCATTCCAGTAGATTTTCATGTGTAAAATATATGCTCTGAGCACTGTGCACTTCTGTAGCACTCTTGAGAAGGTATAGGGAACAACCACAAAATGAAAAGAGAAACAAACTCTCCATATACAGTAGACTTGATTGTAACCATCATTTCTTTTATTCTGTCTCATAAACAAGTGGGATTCCAAACACATTCCTTTAGAATATTTCTGTTTGTCAATATGTACATAAGCCTGCTAAGGAAGGATGCAATTCTCCCCTCTCTTTAGGCTACTTCCCTTAGCCTACCAGTTTTTCCAACTTGCATTTCAGTTCAATCTCAGAGAGGTCTCAATTTATTTAAAATCCCATTAATTTTTCCTGATTATTTCTTCTATGGCTGAATATATGCATAACAGTGGCACAGCAACTAAGATAATCCTCCTTACCTGTTTGGTAATATGTATAGTTCTGGCAAAGCTAAACAAAAAAACCATCTGGATTTCATCCATTTTGTCAAAAGTCCACAGCAGGGTGAATGCAATTCTCAGGAGAAAGACTTACTAATTCCCTTCAGCTTTCTAAACTAAAATCTGGCCAGAAAGTATCTGCTTGACCTCCACCACAGGTGCAGCCAGATCACTGAAAATACTTACAAACCACAGCATCATCCTGATCCAGCCCACCTGAGTTACCCACAGCTGCCTTAGAGGGACATGTCAGAAAGATATATTGAGAAAATCCAGTCAGCAAATCTGAAAGAAAAACATTTTTAAAATAAACAAGCAAACAAAACCAAACAGAAAGAAAAGCAAAACAACCCACAAAACAGTCAACCAAACAAAAATATACATCCTCCAAAACCAAACAAACAGAAAGAAACAAACAAACAAAAACAAACAAACAAACAAAACAAAACAAAAACAAACAAAACAAAAAAACACCATATGTGATTTAAGACCAGCCCAAGAAAATCTTGACTGAGACCTGACTTGTGTGTAATATGGTATAGGTAGCCACATTTAGGTTCCTACAGGTAGGCTCTTTCCTCAGTCATGCCTGTGCACTACAGACCCCTCCAGATTCTGTAATATAATTCATTATCATAAAAACAGAGTCAATATGTCTATGTAGCCCCAGTCTCAGAAGGACTTTTAGATCCTTCTGATTACAACTGGGTTTTGTAGTTAGTCTTTATGACTGGGGAGAACGATCCTTGACTGTCTGCCAGAACAATAAAATTAAGACACATTGTGAGAAGTTTTCAATTGAAATTATTAATGCGAACCTAATTTAACAATAAGGAATATTTTAGTGATAAGTGGATAAATAAAGAGTGGAAAAGTGTGAGAAAGAATTAAAGCTAGAAAGATTGTGTGTAAAACCTAAAGATTCTAAACAAATGAAGGGAAAATGAAACAGTGGGAAAATTCATACCAGTAATAGCTGCCAGACCTTGCAAGCAGCATGGGATTTCACAACAAGGTCTTTACAACTTACCTAGAAGGTAGCCTCTTTCGCTTGAGCTATGGTTCTTACATGATGGTCTTGTAGGAAGTGCTCTGACTTTTGAATCAAAGAACTCTTATCTTGAATGTCTGACAGCTTCAGGATACTGCACCTAAATTATATCTCTTCCAATGCAACTTTCATCCTCCTCTGACTTGCTAAATCTACCTCAAATTCAGGTATCTTATGAAACTATCACATCTGGAGATTTAAGAGAATAAAACCCACTTGCAGTATGTGAACAGTTTTATTCCTCATGGCTCTACCTTGCCAGAGGCAGCAAGGCACAGTTACATAAAAAGTGTTCTCAAGTGTGAAACAATGTCCTAAACCACCAGTTCAGGCTGCATCTAAGCAGCAGTCTCCCACCGTTTTAGTACCACTGCTAAACTGGTGAAAATACACTACACGGTCATTCAGAAAGAGACTGAAAATGGAGAAAAAATCCAACTGAAGAAAGGTATAAACTGCTTTCTGATTAAATGCTCTTGAAGTCAATGGAGAACTTTGCCCAGCAGTCAAGGATGGAAATATCATCCTAAATATTTTCTTGGTCCTTATTCTTGCTAGCTCTTTACAGAGAGTAACAAGAAAATATAGAAGTATTTCCAAT
This sequence comes from Grallaria varia, assembly GCA_013396735.1. NCBI lineage: Eukaryota > Metazoa > Chordata > Aves > Passeriformes > Formicariidae > Grallaria > Grallaria varia. The sequence continues at coordinate 305,623 of VWZG01013133.1, forward strand.
AATGAATTTAACTTGCTTTTGTTAATACAGTTTCTGTAAGCAGTTAATATCCTTGAACATATTCATTTAATTAAATGTATTTATTACTTTAATTTGTTCAACAGAAGCTGGCAAGAATTATTTCATTTAATCTCTAGGCTGCACACCCACACACACTTTGCTGTAAGAATTTTAGATTTAATGTCACAAACCTGAAATCTTTTTAATTGCAGAGTGTCATGAATATTGTTTCTTCCCTTTTACTGGCTCCAGCCATCAAAGAAATGTTGAGGGAAGCAGCTGGGACTGGGAATCTCTCAGGAATAGAAAAGCAGTAATAGGGAATTGTAATAAATTTACATCTCTGAGTGATTTGGGGGTAGTACAGACCTTTCTTTTAAGATCGCATGCATACATAGCTACGTCCAAAATTTGATTTCTGAAATGGACTTTTTAATTTTACAGTCATGAAAAATTTTGCCCTCTACTGTTTAAAGGCTCTGGCATGGGGACCGTCTTGCTATTCTGATCATTCTTTGCACAGAAACTGTAATGTCTGCTATTCACTGAAACACAAATTTTCTTTGTGTTCCTGAATGTTGTCTTTGGGCACTAAAAAGGGAATCAATCAATGCTGTTCCACTTTGTAGATACATTTTGAGAAGCTGTTTTAGCCTTAGTAAAACTTTCTACAATGCAAGTGTTTATGTTCATTTAATTAGTTTGACTCTGTCCATACCACGGCATTTTAACGCCCTGTTCTGCAAAGCTGTGATATTACATTATTGGCTGATATTTCTAGCAGTTGTAGAAAACCTACATGAATCTTCAATATATTTTTAAATATACTTGCTAAAAGCCTCAATTTATTTGTAATTTAGAAGACTGGTTTGCAGTTGACAATAAGACAACTAAGGTGCCTGCAAATGCCTAATAAACATCTTTATGACTCCCAGAGGAAGATCCAATATCAACAAACCTTAAAAAGGAACATTCAAACAACTCTGTTGATGACCTACGTTGGATCTCACTAGGCTACACTCTGCTTAGTGTGGGAGCAGATCTGCCCCTGGGAGGCTGTGCAGTAACCTTGACAGAGAAGTAAAAAGTATAAGCAGTGATTCCTTTCCTGCCACGGGAAAGCAACTATGGCCTATCAGATCAAAGTGAGACCATAGGACTGCTGCTTCTTATGTGATGAACACAAGCAACAAAGTGGTTACACAGCATATTTTTTCCCAACTCCTGTAAATGTGGCTGGCTAAGGATTCAGGAAATATTTGCTATAGTTCCATGCCAGAATTTGATTGTGAAAGTCTGATTAGACTGAATTACAGAATGCATTGTCTGGTTTGCATAATAGAACAAGACACACCCTTCTAATCCTATACACTCTTCTGGGGCTGTGCTGCATTTTCACACTGAACAGATTTGCAAGTTTTCTACTTTCATTTTTTATCCTTACTGGGTGAAAATATAGGTTGTACTTAAAAAGTGTGTCACCACATTAAGTATGACTCTAGCTTTAGTGCTATTTTCTTCTAGCTCTTCCTGAGGTTATCTACCCCCAAGCTATCATGTTCTTACACATCAATGCACCATTTACCAACAAGAGTGTAAAACATCATTCTCCCAGCCTAGACAACCCCAGAGCAATAGCCCAAGAACACTTAACTAAACTTCAGTCTGCTTTTATTTTACCGTGACAGAATTAAATATAACTCAAGAAGAAATTTAAATTTTGTCAACTATGGGAAATTCAGAAATAAACTGTGAAACATTCAATAGGCTTTACCTTCCCTCTGGTTGCTTTCAGCCTTTCATTCTCTCTTGCATGAACACAGTTGAAACATGTTTTCACAGATGGGTTTTCTATTTGGATTTAGTTACATGTGAATGTGTTGCACCAATTATTACAGATACATGTCTCATGCTCTGGGGAGTTGGTGCTCTTTGGGACATAAATCCATCATTTATTTAATGAATATACTAAGCCCGTTAGTCCATCTTGTAGTTTCTGCTGCAAAGTGCCGTGCTACCTCAGTGGAGCTGCTACTTTCGTCCCCTCATTTGTTTAATGTCGCTTGCATCCTGTCTCGTAAAGGCAGAGCTGTGTCTGCTGTGATAACACACATCACATATTTTTGAAATAATGAAGAAACTTAATTGTGCAATACTTTATTTTCAATATACATGATTCATAATAAAATAACTAGGAAGTGGCAGGTACAAGTGTTAAACTGTAAAATTTGAACTGTAGTCTGCTTTATGTAAGTTGAACACAAATGAAGCAGGGAAGCTGCAGCGTCCTGGAGTAAGTATCACAAAGCCAGCCATTTACAGAAGACAGCAGCTAAAAACATGAATGGGTGGAGACAGGAAGAAAATCCACTTACATGAACAGAAGAATGACGTGCTTTGGGGCATTGAGGTAATTTCATCAGTTCAATGGGACAGAATCAAAAAGGTGAGAAACCTTGCAGGAAAGTCGTCATAACTGTAAAAATAGGAGCTCCTCTAATGAAGTCTGATACAATCCAAATAACATCAGGGAGGGAGGAAAGGAAATGAAATTGATGTCATCTGTCACCAGTCAGCTCTACAATAGAATCAATACATTTGTTTTTTTAATTTTTTTCCAATGGACTGCAATTTAAAATAACCAGGGAAGGTCTGACAGCTTCAGAGACAATACAGCTGTACTCAATGGTCATAATTTCTCAGTTACCATTTAACACACGTTTTTAAAGTTCAAACCAATAACTTACAGGATAAGCAACTTCTAACACCCTGTTGCAAAGCTTGTAAGGGTACTGTGGTGTTCATGACATCAGACTACACAAACCTAGAAAGAATCAAGTTATTCAGGCTGGAAGTGACCTCTCCAAGTCATCTAGTTTTCAACTTCCTGCACAAAATAGGTCCCCTTAAAGCAGGTTGCTCATGTTCTTATCTAGTTAAATCAACTTCTTAAAAAATGGCGATTACATAGATGCTTTGGGTAACTTGTTCCAATGTTTGACTGCCCTCATATATAAAAATAAATAACTGTATTTCTTACATAGAATCATATCTTAAAATCACATCTAGAAGAAAATTCTCATTTATTGATTCATGCCTCTTATGTCAAAACCATGTGTCTCCCAGAGGAGTCTCACTCCATCTTCTCTAGCCTCCGACGAGGTAGCTCTTGGTATTTTCTTCTCAGGGCTTTCAGCTCAAAGCTGCATTTGTTCAAGCCCAGCCCTCTCAGCTTTTCCTCATGCATCTTATGCTCCAGCCCCTTGAGCATCTCACTGGTGAGCCCAAAATGGGACGCAGTACTACAGAATTGATTTCACAAGCACCCAACAGGGGGAAAGAGACATTTCACCTGGTTTACTGGCTACAGTCATGCTAATACAGCCCAGAATGCAAACAGCCTTCACCAGTTGAAAGAGACACTGCTGGCTGATGGTCAATTTGCTGTTCGACACGACTCCCAGGACCAAAGCACTTTTCCAGCTAGTCAGCCCCAAACTGTACTGGTGCACAGGGTTATTCCATCCCACATGCAGGACTCTGCACCTGGTAATGTTTGACTTCTTGCAGTATCTCCATTTCTCCAGCCTACAAAGATCCTTGTGAAGAGCAGCCCTGCCTGCTGTCATCTGCTGAGAGCACAGCAAATGTCCTATTTCTGCCTCATCATTCAGTTCATTAAGGCCGTCTTACACAGAATCAGCCAAAGAATTGACCCCCAAGGGACATGACTAGTAAGCAGCTGTCAGATGGACTGTCCCATAGATCCCTCCAAGACCAGAATGACATGCCTAAATGAAAAAATGGGTGATTGTGGCTCTTTCACTGGCTGTGACATCACATGGGAGCATCAGGCTGTCCCAGGGCAGGAGCTGCTGGACAGTCCAAGTCCCCAGCTGCGAGTGAGGGAATGAATCATCCAATGATGAAAGCCATACTAATCATTCATATGATGCCAGACTATTCATTCAACAAATCTAGGCACAGCTGAAGCAGTGAAGCTTTCTGCAAGCTGTTATCATCTCCCAGCTGAGACCCATTTCTGAGATACATCATGTAATGCAGCCCTGGTAGTTGAAAGTGTAGCCACCTCTGACCAAAGAGCATGCTGGCAGGGCTGCCATTCCCGTGGGATTCTGGGGGAGCACTGCTGCGGCAACACTGACCACAGGAAAAGGGATACATCAGTACCTGAGATACCCACACCCTAGGGGTATGCGCAGGGAAAACAATGATGTTTTATGTAAAATGGTCTTACAAGACCCTGGACAGATGCCACCTAAGGAGGAGAGAGACAATGGTCTAGGTGTAACAATTCCATATTTATGATAAAGTCCTGAACTTTGGAGAAGTGTTTGAGCATTGTAATACACTTACTCTTTCTCAAAAACAGCAGAATACAGGACCAAGTAATTCATTGTATGAAGGAGAAAGGATTGTTTTGTTACAACAAATCCACAAAAGAGGAAATTGGTTCTGTTCCCAGTTTTACAGTAGACTTCCTATGTAACATTCATCAAGCCTCTCTTGAACCCTATACTCCATAAAAATTTACCTAAAAATGCTATCATGACTTTATTGAGAATTAAAAATATAAAATAGGATTACTTCTTTCACTGCATGTTCCATATTTATTAAATGCTTTTTATTCTTATTAGTGAGCACTTATGAGTCTAATGCTATTTGTAAGGGTTTTGAGATATTTGTCAGAAAATCCAGAGTATTACCATTAGTCAAGTACTGTGTCAATTCTTTCATAGGGTATTTAGATTGAGGCATTGAAAAATCTCCAAACCAACTTCCCCCACACCCCATCTCTTCCCCTGATGGTGCAGGGCTTACAGTGCTCCCATCAGCTAGGCAGATCCTCTCACCAGTACTAGGAGTGAAGAAGCCATTCAACATTTCACTTAGAAAAGGAAATGCATTTTCCTGAATATGTGCCAGATCCTACTCCACCCTTAACTCTCCACACTGCTTAGTTACACACAGTTTAATGGCATGAAAACTGCAGAATTAGTGATCCATCACTGCATTTTCAGTGACAATTACTCACTTTATTGCATTATAAATGGAAGTATAAGGAATGGGTGCAGCAGAGAACCATGCACATAAATGAGCCCATGAATCCTAGGAGATTCTAAAGCTTTCTTTTGCACCTGAACAATAGAGAACCAATAGCTGAAATAAGATAGACTGTGTTCTAAGTACCAAGTATTCAAAATAACATGTGGAAGAACCACAGAAAACATACTTTCTATATAGGTGTATTAAAAGATAGATAGGTTACCTATGACAGCTTTCTAAGCTCTACAACACTAAATTAGTAGATACAGCAACGAAGATGAAGACCACTACATCCAAGGTAGAACCTATAAATGGCACACAGCAATGAAGTACTTTAAAGACCATGATAATATACAGTAAATATGAGAGACAAAGATACATCAGTTTGAATTCCTCTGTGTTAGTAATCTTCAAAATAAAACTCAATTAATCTGGAGGAGTCATCCAAAGAAATCATAAGAATAGGTAACAAAGGAAGTTACCACCATCTCTGAATTTTGCTCTTCATTACCTAACAACTAAGCCAGAAGCTTTCTGAAAATATCAATTACTTGTACAACAAGAGTAGTCACTATTCATCAATAATGAATACTATTGATGACTACATTTCATTTCACATCAATCCAAAATGCCTGTTCATTCTCATTATTTCAGAATAATAGAAAAAAAGAATGCTTCCCTAGCCATTTAATTGAATGTGCTATTGACTCTATTTTCAAAATAGTACCAAATTAACTTTTAAAATGAGAAGGTGAAAATTTTCATTTGGAGAAGAATGACATAAAATATTTTTATACTCCAAATTTCTTCCCCTCTGCCACAGTGTTTTTCAGATAAAACTACATGACAGATTCAAAATTCCTGAAAATACAGACAGAACTCTTGTACCATCTGGTTTTTGCCCCTCAGCTGAGGTAACATCCCTTATGCAAATTTATGTCAGCAAAGATTATGTTAAGACATATGCTGAAAAATATAACAGCTAATTTTTCAGAGACACTAATCTTTAAAACATTTAGTAATAAGAGTAAAATTTAAGATAAAAGAGGTAGGTTGAATTTGAGGTCTCCATATAAATAGTAAAGAACTAGTAAGGCAGTATCCATCTGGGGCACTATTGTGAAGTTCCAGTGACTGGGTGGTAGGAATATTATATTATGAGCTGTATATTTCCTCATATAAGTAAGGTTTCTAAAGAATAATTGCATGGGAGGAAAATAACAGAGGATAAAAATAACGTTTTTAGTAAAATATCCTTAAGCTAAGCACACAGCCAAAGGTTAGCTCTGTACTTAGATACATTTTAAATTACAAAAATTAATTCCAGCTTTTTTTACCAATCAACTCATGAATTCAGAAAACTTTGCAGTGATGGAAAACTAGGCCTTCTCACCAGATGCATAAGTATCTCTTGTTATGTGATTTAAGCAGGAACTCTGTGTAATATGTTTCATAGAAGTAATTAGTAAGTGATTAATTTTGTAATTCAAGACTTCATCTCAGTATTCCATAGTACAGTAGGGTCTAAAAGAAGGCACTTGTAAATTAATTCTTGGCCTGAAGGACACCTGAAATTATCACACTGCTCAGCATCAGTTTTTGTGAAACAAAGACTAGGTTTCATTTGACTTTTGCTGAGCTCTCAGGTGTTAACTTTCACGCACAGACATTTTGCTCATAAGTTTAAGGCTCAAAAAGTGTCCTTAAGCATAGGACTGGAGTTTTCTCATGGTTTAACTTCCTTTAACACCCTGGGCAAGAATCTGCTTTCAATTATGGGGGCATAGATACAATGACATTTAAGTGATGTTATCTTTCATTCAGAAGACACAAGCTACTACTACCTATTTGGTTTTCCTCGGATGCACCCTCTTCTGTTTATGTGGGATTTGAGGCCTCCGGACACTTCTGGGATTTTTCCTGGCATCAAGTAAATGTCACCATATCACATGTTTGAAAAATCATAAAATGCCTCTTAGATCCACCTTGCTGTGTTGAAAATCTGCCCCTGTTTATAATCTCTGGAAGCAGACATTCTCGGTGATTCAGGTTACAGTCGACACAAATCACCTCAGGACCAAAAGCAGTAGCATTTTATGCACATGGCAGCAGGCTGCATGGGATTTGCACAGAGCCTGTATTTCTAAACTTCATTTACACAGGTTTGTATTATCTGTGCTTTTCTCTTGGGCACCAAAATCCTCCATTACTCAGAAAACTGAGTGTTAATTACAATTGGTTCTCAAAGGAGATTTGGTTTTCCAGCTCACAGGCACACCAGTGTCAGATCACTGCCTTCATCTCCTCTGACCCTTGCATCCCAGGGAACCTAACTAAGCATCAACATTTTCACCCCAAAGCAAATTATACATTTGATTTCATTGCTGCAAATTCTTGCACATTTAGATCAACTCACAGCTATTGCTACTTTTAAGGAAATTCACAGCTGTGGTACACGATGTCCCTAGCAGGACAGACAAGGCCTGAGTGACCCCAAGATCCAGACACCACAGATTGGAAGCAACTTGGAACGTAACTGAAAGCAGTAAGTCACTTTGCAGAGTACTGAGCACCACTGAAGTTACTAACGCAAAGATAATGCTGGTGGTTTGCTGTAAGTGCAAGACTCCTGCCACATAAAGACATTTGCTGTTCTTCTCATTTCACCGATAGCAGGAGACAGGTATATGACAGCACTTACCACTGGTTGAGGGGACAGGTAAAAAGAGGTAAAAGGAAGTAATAGCAAAAAAAATGCAGCTATGGAAGCAATGCTTGAAGGAGATAGAACTGAAATACTCCTTTTTCTCAGAATTTTTGTTTAGCAAAAAAAGTAGTAGCAGCAAACAAAACCAAAATAATTCATAGTCAGCATTTCTTCTAATTTTGTGGGTTTCTTACCCTTCCATATTCCCTGTGAATAAAGCCTATATAAACCCCCCCATAAACATTAATCACAGTCTTTGATGGATGCAGTTATGAATTATAATAAATAATTATGAAGCAGTCTAGATTTGAATGTTTTATGTACACAATCACTGCAGAATACCAACAAGGTCATTATTAAGGTCCCACTTAATTTAATGTTTTCATTAAGGACTTCAGAGGAAGACAGCAACCCACACAAATGTAGGGTAGTTAAAGGCCCACTTATGAAAACATCTGGGAAAAGAGATCCAAAGAGTAAAATTACATTTCTTCTGAAGAAGGAGTAAGAATCAATTCTGCTGAGCAAATTCGATTTGAACCTCATGAAGTCAAACAGTTTCTGTCTTAACTTCATACCTCTCCTTTAAAGACTGTCAAAGTTCTTACCTTCTTCCTGTTTCTTTCTCCCAGATTTTGTATTTGCATACAGTCCCATTAGGAACATGTCACATCTTCCCTAAAATTTATAGGGACAATTTAAGAAAGAACAGAAGTTTATATTGGATCTTTGGCAAACCTTTTCCATATGATGCCAATAAATAGTCAGAATATAAGTCCCACACTTCATTCTGTAGCATTCAGAGACATTAATAATTAAGGGAAGAAGGATAAAGGAAGCAGGGTTAATCTTCTCTTTGATATAAAGTCAGTTTTATTCTGATTTTTCCTGGCACTTAACAAGTGAGATGTCTTGCTCAGTCACTTAATGCAGGGATTGGTCCCAGTTATCCTTCACAATGCTTTAGGTGTGACCCCTAAGCCTGTTATTCTACTTCTGTGCACAGGGTATGAAGAACTGACATGTTTAACTAAAACATTAACTAATTCCTCTTTGCTGTCATTTCAACCAATTTCCTGCCTGACGATACTCCTCTTCCTTCCACAGTCTATGCCAGTGCAGTACCAAAAATACATCTTTTAAGACATGTTTGTGAACTTTCAAAAGAAAATATTTTTCCCTAGAGAGCTTGTGTTGTGTTATTGCTGTGTCAGCAGGTACTGGCTTGCTTCCTGTGCTTGCTAGGCAAGGAGCAGTAGCCACAGGCACAGTAGCTCCCAAAATCAACAAACAGTCAAGTTGATGGTTAGGATCTGGTTCATCTGGTTTTAAACTGAGAGCAAAGAACTGAAATGTGATTTAAATGAGAACTAGTCATAAAAACATGTGGAAGATCAAAGGGGGATGGGAATAGACTCAAATATCTGGGGACCACTATAATAGCTCTCATTCTAGTGTGTATTGAAAAGTATCAGGTCAGCTGATAACAAGAAAATATATTCTAATCTCATTATTGTTGCTGAATATTGAAGTGGGAATAAGCTAGGTAAGCCTGTCTCAACCTTCCCCTTTTGTGTCATCTTAACATGTGAAAGACAGAAGAATTAAAGGCTTGTCCTTGAATAAATTACCTCTTCTACACATAAAGAAATGCTGTATAGGTTACTGTCTCTCTCATTTTCTCTTCCAACCATTCTTCATCACAATCACAAATCTATGGCTAATTGTCAAATGGCATCCTCCATGACTAATTAACTATCAGGGAAGCTAACATTCCCAGAAATAAAATGTTTGATGGGGTGTCTCCCTCTATTTCACATTCAAATAGCCTGTTATAAATTGATGATACCACAGCTGACTTTTCCTTCAAATGCCAAAGCCTTCTGTATGTAATAGAATGTGAATTCTAAGTAGAAAGACATTATCTTTTACGACCCATATCACTGCAACACCATAAATCACTCTTCTAAATGATTTCTCTGTGTTATATGAGTAAAATGCTGAACCTATCAATCCCTCTTGCTTTATGAGTCTTGGGACAGCACAAAGGCATGAAAGCTGAAAGAGTATGTATTAATCCTTCTGAAAACTCAAGACTCAGCTAATGTAAAGAAGCGAGTATGCCTGACACTGCTCATTTGAAAGCTACAAAATTAATAACTCAAATGGGGAAGGTCCTGCTGTCACATCTCACATGGAAACGTAACAAATGGCAATCTACTGAGTATATATCAACAAAGTCTAAAAATATTAGTAAAAACATCTATTGTGGAGCCGTCAGCACAGGAAAGACATGAAACTGTTGGAGTGGGTTCAGAGTAGTCCGCAAACATTATCAGAGGCCTGGAGCACCTCTCCTGTGAAGACAGGCTGAGTGCTGAGGTTGTTCAGCCTGGAGAAGAGAAGGCTCCAGTAAGCTCTTACAGCAGCTTTCCAAGACCTAAAGGGGGTCTATAATAAAGATTGGGACAAACTTTTTAGCAGGGCCTGTTGCAATAGAACAAGGGGTAATGATTTTAAACTGAGGGAAGGTCGATTGAGATTAGATATAAGGAAGATATTTTTTCACAGTGAGGGTGGTGAAACACTGGTGCAGGTTTCCAAGAGAGGTGGTGGATGGCAGATGGGCTCTGAGCAACCTGATCTAGTTGAAGATGTCCCTGCTCATTGCAGGGGGAGTTGGACTAGATGATCTCCAAAGGTCCCTTCCAACCCAAGGATGATCCTATGATCCTGTGATCTTCCTTAATATATCTTTAAATAGATACTCTTGTTTTGATCTTTCCACTACCTGGTAATTGCACAACACTGACAAGCTCTACAGTATTTAAAAAAAAGATTATTACATCAATATTTTCAATTTGTTAACATTTTAATGGTGTTACTGAAATTGAAGTGACTATAGTAAAATGATGATAATACAAATACTCCCTCCCCTGAAAATTACCTTTCATAGTGATTAGCCTCAGGGGTTTGGGTCATATTTTTCACTCAGAAGTGAAAAAAGGAGATGCGTACCCCACAGCACCTTTGCCTCACTGGAGAAATCTGTTTAAACCTCTTGCTGGGGTTTCAGAGATACCCCTCAGGTATTAGCTACACCAAAACCAAGTGTCAGTAGTAGAAACCAAACTTGTCAGCCAACATTAGTTAATGGTTAGCACATTTTTAAAATTTATTTTAAATATGTTCCTACCTTCCTCCAAAGAACACCCAAGACTGAGTGAAAGGTTTTGCTTTTAAAATATTTTTTTAACATCCTAATATGTGGAATCAACATTTGGTCAACTGCCAACCAGCTTCACAAAGCAGGCCCACTGGTACATAACTTCTAGGATTGAAAGAATCATTACCTTGCACCACTTTCCTCAAAGAACCAGAAGACACAGCTTCCAATTTTTGTGTTTCTAGATAAGTAAGTAAAGCAATGACATGCTGTTGAACAAAAATTTCTCTTGGTACACTACAAAAGCTGCATAGAGCACTCCACAGCCATGTAAATTACAGACATTAGTCAGAGGGCAGCATGTATGAATAGTTTAATTTCAAATTAGAAAAGTGATTCCATGTATCTACTGATCAATAGCAATTTGATAATCTTTCCAAGTACCTGCCCATAGATACTGCCTCTTTGTTGCCAGACTTATTTCAGCTGCTAAATTACATAAGAAAAATAAAATAGACTGTATTGTGAAATTTTTAAAAATACTCAGTGATATTCTAATGCCTCTAAAGGCAATATGATTTTGATTTCAATGCAAACAGAATGTGAATTCTCTCCATATTGTTTTCCAAGAACACATGTAGTAATCAATTCAGCTACAAATCTGTTTACCAGATAATTTCTAAAGCATAGTCTCATTTTCTGTCTCTACCATCACCAACTTTGAAACCTCTAGTAAGGGACAAGACTGCCTCATACTTTTTTTTGGTTTTGGCCACATATTTTTTCTGTTCAACAATCTGGAAAAGCTAAAATGATAGATACAATTTTCATACTTTAAAATACAAAAATAAGCGTCTTGTTTATTGATTTTCACCTCCATAACACCTCTAAAATAATTATCAGAGTTGACAACCTAAGAGACAAGTAAGCCTAGCAATGTGAAGGAAAGGTTAATTTGATATTTAAAGTTCTTAGAAAATTCAGGTCCCCTAAAACAAGTCAATATCTATCAACCTGGGAATATTATTTAAAAAGAAAAATAAAAAACCAAAACCAAACAAAAAAAACCAACAAAAAACCCACACACACAACCTTAACAATACAGACACAAGTAATTTCTTATGTTCTCT
>VWZG01013133.1:317733-329249 GCA_013396735.1 Grallaria varia
CTTTTATTTAGTTGGCACAAGCATTTGGCTTAATTTCCTAGAATATCTCCATTACAGTTTGATGTCCATGGCTGAAAATTTTTTCCCTTGAATGCAACATACAGATGAACTACTATCAATATCCACAAAGACATAATTGCTTCCAAAGATCTTGACTAACCCACAGCCTCCGAACTCCGCAGTGTCCCATCAATGTTTGTGAGCTTGCATTTGTAGTTTTTTGTAAGAATGTTCGTCATTTTATGAATTGCTCTGATTTTCTAGTCAGAAAGGTCAAGTGGAACTGCTTGTCTGTATTTATAGTTCAAATTAATTTTAATTGTATTTATACAATACAAAAGAATAAGAGTCTGCTTTGGGCACCCATCATTAATTCATTAATACTTTTCTTTTCCTAAAGTCAGAATAAGAAACACAGGCCCAGAAGATACTTCTTTGGTAATTAAGTTTACAAGGAAAACCAGGAAAAGTTTATTAATTTCAAGAGTTCTGGGAGTCATCTTTTAAGTAATGTGCATTTCATATCATTTAGCCAAAGTTTTAGCTTTGATAGGAAGCTACACGGCTTCCATCTCCAGATGCGGTTTCTTGCCCTGAGGCTACTTAATACAAGAGAGATCCTTGGGAGCATAGGAAAAAAACCCAACCAAACAAAAATAAATCAAAAATTAAACAAGTACTTTTATTTAAATCCAAGGAACTGTCCACTAATACATGCAATGCAGAAATGCATTGCCTTTTACTGCTCCATATTTTGCTTTCAAGCTATTCATTCACAGAGGTGACAACAGAAATTTCCATGCAAAGTAAACACTTGTCTGCCTGCTACCGTGTTGCATCAGAGTAATTCACAAGTGTAATCATAGGGCCCTAAATGCTCCTTTGAACTGCCTGAATTTCTTCAGCATCCTCTTCCACACAGACAAATGAATGTGCACAACCACATATGCACAGAAATGGATAGACAGATTGTATTTCAGATAAAAAACTTGATGGGACCATTCCCTTGAGAAGGTTGGTTACCTGGATAGGTTAGGTGATCTCTTTGCAGTCTGCATCCAGTCCATTACTTACTTCACTCCCTCCCCTCAAAACATAGTGCTTTGTGTAAAACTTGTTTTCCTTTCCCATCTGTTTTACCCAGTGGTCTTCTGTTCTTCTCCAGTTGTTCTGCCAAGCTTACTGAGGCTCAGAGAAATTAAACAACAGGTGTGAGGTAACATATGCATCAGCTCAGCCAAAACTAGCAGCAAGATTTAAAAACAGATATATAACTGCATACAAAATAGGGAGAGAGAGGTTAAACCTTGTCACTTTGAGGGTTGTTGTTTGGGGATATTTTGCTACAGATAAGCTTAGGCAAATTATGGTCCTATCTCTTCTCTCCTTTCTCCTGGCAGATCCTTGATTGTACCCTAAAACCATCTTTTTGCACAGAAAGAGCAACATTCGTAAGTTTTCCTCCTCTTGTACCACCTTTGAGGGATAAGATGTAGAAATGTACAATGCTGTACTCAATTTTTAAAAACGGAAAGTAGCTGCTGGTACCTATATGAAACCCTCTGCTAGACAACAGGGGCCCATTATTTGTTGTAATCTTTCCTGGAAATAGAGAGAAAAACAGGACACTAATTTTTTAAAGTGAACAAAACCTATTTTTCTGTCCTGATTTTTTAACTTTCCTGCTATTTAAGAGAATCGTGCAATGTATAAGAAGAAGACAAGGGATTTTTATGAGGTAATAAATATTTTCTGCATTAATATTACCCTGTGCCTAAGAAAAGAAGTAGTAGATTTGAAAAAATAAGCAAGTAGGATCAATGTGTGAGGCATGGTCAAGTTTCAGTTTGGTTCATAAGGTATTAAGACAGAGTTCCACAATAAAGCATCCATTATTATAAATAAATGTATATAATAATATACTATCTTATTACTAAGGACAGATAAGATTTTAATACTATATCACCTTTATACATTATATGAAGGGTTTTAGTTCTTGTCATCTTCCCGACCTGCATGCCAACTGCATCATGATTATTTAAAATACGTGCATTTTTAAGTCTAAGATTTGAAATCTGTAAAAGCTCTGCAGAGGAGAAAAAAAATTGTGCTCAAACTTAATTTCTTTTGTGTTTCCTCTGCTCTGCAAACTAATTTGTGTTTAAAATGAAACACTGACTATCACCTTCTATCAAAAGCATAAGCATCTGTTCCCAACAGATTCCTAGAGAAAGGCAAGGATTTCAGTTGATTGTCACACTTTCAAATATCTGCCTTCTCAAACTAGAATTTGAGATTTAAAAAAAAAAAATTCTTTTTTTACTATATAAAAGTTATCTGATATTTCTTCTTGTAATAGTATTGACAAGCTCAGTTCCAAGTAAGGAACATTTTCAATTTCAGCCTTGAAAGGGAACAGATGATGCATAAGGGATTTATGGTTCCACACGCACGAGGCTCCAGATTTTCTTATACCTCCCAGTGCTTCAGATTTTTCTAATACCCTTTTAGAGTTCGGAAATCACTCATTATGCACTTATTACTTTTAATTACTTCCCACCACTTAAAAAAAAACCTTTGGTCAAACTCCTTGGTGGTTTTCAGTTTCTCTCCTCAAGAAAAAAAACTTACAGTATTTGGCATGCCCTTCAGCATTAGTACTTTTGGAATAAAATACATCTTCCCTTTGTTCGTTATCAAAGTCTATTTATATATTTCCATTGGGAAATATCTGAGACTCATAAAGCAATGAGGAAAAGCATTAATCCATTCATTAGCTAAGTATTTGATCTTTTCCAAGACTATTCAGGACAGAAAAATTAGACTTTGCCATTTTTCTCCTACAGCAATATCATCTTTAAGAGAAAAGTAGGAACCAAAAATGGTAAAGCTGTTCTCTGATAGGCCTTTGAAAACATAGTCTCTGAAAAAAATCTCTAGAAGCAAGCTGCAAAATGCCTCAGAGAAGAAACAGATATATAAGCGTCAAATTATGAAGCTTAGACATCATGTACATGGGTAGTATAATCAAATTCAGTCAAATACATAGAGGGGGGGAAAAAAAATCCCTGTAATGTAGTGTTAATCTTTACCCAGGATGTCTCCAAGTCCTCTAGTAGTATTTCTCTTTTTTCTTTTTTTGCATATAAAAATAGAAGGATGAAAGATGTTTTCCTCATTCTCCTCCTCCCCTTTTTATTTCATTTCCCCCTAGCTATTTCATCACCTCAGCAACTTGAAACAAACAAACCAACCTCTAATACAAGAATTAAAATACAACATGAAATAAATACATCAGTATGTTTCCAATCAGTTATAAGGATAAGCAGGTCAGATTTTCTTCTGATACACTGATACACAGAGATTTCTATAATTTTCTGTGAAGTTAAATATGCTTATGAAGCACTGCTTTGGCAAACACAGGAGAAAGAACATAATTTCAGATTTGCTCTTCTTCTTCTTATGTGCTGTAATATTTATACTACACGGATTCTATGTTGGTTCAAATAAAATGCCTCTCTCGGATATGATATTTTTCAAAGCTTTCAGTTCTAGAATGAATCTAAAGCAGATCTTAAATTAATTTTAACACTAGCTTTGCACAAAAAAAGTACAGAAGAGCTTAATGAAAAATATCTTAGATGCTCCCACTGGGAACAATCCTTTGCCTTGAAAATACCAAATTATTTACTTTCTTTTTAATGTTTCCCTAAAATAAAGAATAACACTTTCTGCAATGATAAAGGTACTCATCGTGAAAATTTCTACTGACCCCAGAACACAGAGGCAAAAATTCTTATACAGTATTTCAAGATTTAAAGTTTCTCACCCCATGGAAAAATATAAGCACAGGTATAGATAGGATCTATAGACCAAAGACCCTCACAGCTCAATATTATGCTTGTCCAGTTAGAACCCAACTCTGGAAAAAGATGATGAGCACAGGAAAACCATAGATTATCTGCCCTTCATATGTCCTCCTAACCATCCTGTCCCATTGTTGCATTTAGCAGAACTACATAAGTATTTCTAACATATGAACTCATTGTCCTCTTGCCCACATATACTCTTAGCACCTAAAAAGTCCCATGAAAAGGAGCTTCACACCTCAAGACTGGCTGTATGAAGCACACCCTCCTCTTCTTTCTTTTGAATCTCTTTCCTCCTACTTTCCTTTTTTTCCCCCCATAGACTTTTTTTTGGGCAAAGACAATGAATCATTGATCCCAGTTCACACTTAGTCATCAGCCACCTGGAAAAATTTTATTGCTCTTGGCCAGAAACCTGCACGTTACTTCAACAGTGGGCAGGTTGTGGTGACCCTGCAGGTCATAACTTGGGGCAGGTAAAACATGATAAGCAGCATCAGCTCTAAATGGAAGCTCATTTCTCTGACATATTATTCTTATTCTTGCTATGACAACTCTTGAGAATGCTTGCCTTAAGCCATTAAAAGCCTTAAGCATTAATACATGCATGGAAGATTTCAACAGAGACTTCTAGAAACAAAGACTTCATCTTTTCTCTCTGACTTTAGGATAACTCTTTCAGGTTATCAAGCAACAACCATTACCACACTGCGGAAACCAGATAGGGATTTAAGCCAGAGGCCTTGCCTGGAGCCCCTTCATGGGGCTATATGAACCCTGGAGGAGCTGACAGCACGAACAACCCCAGTTAAATGAATGATGTTTGTTTGTTTTGTTGCCTCCTCCTCCCTCCCACATGAACAGATAGAGGTTATCTTTAAAATCACATGGCAAAGTTTCAATAAGAATATCTCACACAGCAACTGTGTCAGAGATGCTGCAAGGGCAGCAGGGGAAAATTACACCACAAGTGATTAAAGCTACAGGAGATTGAGGTGCAAATGATCAGGCTGAGTAAAGTGTGGAGAGGAGAAGTGTCAGAACTGAGAGTCACAGCGATGAAGAGAACGGCCATCGCTACACAGCGGTATGCCCTGAGGTTGGTAGATAGGTATGCATGTGGAAAAATGTCAGCATCATAAGGCATAATTTTCTTCTTTTTTCAAAAGAAAGGCATTATTTTTAAAACACTGTTAATCTTCAAGTAGATCTCCTTGCACTTAAAGCCTGTATCTTATGACAGAAAACAAAAATACATCACAGTACCATCGCTGTTTTAAAAAACAATTATAAAACCCTTTCTTCAAATTTTTCCTCTAGGAGCTCAAAGCTATTATTTTTTTAACTATTTTGTTTCCTCGCATTGTGTTGCATGTTACACATTCTGTACTACAAAATATTTATAGTTTTACAAGGACAAAAACTTTTCAGTGACTGAACACATTACCTGAAGTTTAAAAAAAAGCAAGTATCTATGAAACTAAGCAGTTTCCGAACTCAGACTGTGCAAGATGTAACTTCAACATTTCTGGAGCACCAGAGATGCCAATACTGGAAAAAATTCTACCTCTACCTCCACAAAAAAAGCTCTTAGATCCCACCACAAGTTTAATTCTGATATTACAAGCAAATGTATATAAAGTAACCAAGTAATTTGGGTATTAACTGGGAGGCATGATATCTAAAAATCAGTCTCTGTTAAATAAAATTTTAACTGGTTCCTGGAAAGAAAAATAATTCACTGAAAAGTTACTTGGAGCAAATTTTTATGTAAATTGTATGTCTTTCATTAAAATTGTTTCTGTATTTTCATAATGTATCACTCTTAAATGACACCATCATTCATGTATTACACAACTACGCCCTGGGACAATTTCTTATCTTGAGCACTGATCTATTTGTACGTAATATATGCCACCAAACTAGATCATCTATACTTGAAAAAATCTCAAGTGTTGATTATTTTGTTGCAGTTCTTTCACAATTCTTTTACATTCACTGATGTGCATGGTGATCATGTACAAAATGAAGGATTTTGGGTTTTGGGGTGGCTGGAAGCAGGGATTACTTCATTTTCTTAAGACAGACACTTTTTGTCATTGAACTGCGCTGTTAGCTGATCTTAGGAAGTTTCCACCTCATTTCAGCAGTACACTATGATATCCGTGGAAATAATACTTAGTTCTTGTATGTATTACAGTTGGAAACCCTATTACTACATTAGAAAAAAACAATATACTATATTCATACATTATTGGATTTTTAGAGACAGAAAGTAGTCTTTAATGATTACAACAGCAATTACTGTTTCTGAAACAAATCTTTCAGTATAACATGCTGCTTCTTGACTATCCATAGATAACTGTTCTAGGATTCCACTTAAAATTAATTAAACTTGAAAATTTATTGAGGTCAATTAATCTGAAGATTTTACAGTGCAAGGAAATACTTTCCAAATTTAGATTTATTTTTCCAAATACCACTGTTGGAGAAAAGGTAATGATTTAATTATGAGAGGCTATGGCTTTCATTCTAAGCAATAAATTATATTTGTAAGAAACTTGGATATACATTAAACCAAGTACCAAAGGATGATAGTGAGGTTATCTTCACTTTCATTATTATATTAACCCACATGAGTACATAATTCTTTAATGAACCACCTCAGCAATTAACTGGTACAAAGACGTTAATGATGTCAATATTAAACTTCATGTAACAGCCTGTAATCAGACCAAAAATTTCTCACTGAAAATACAGCAATAATACAATTTCCATCCTTCTATAATTTTTTAATTTGGATTCATCCACTGAAACTGAAAAGATGCATGAAGAGAAAGAAAACATAAGGGGAAGTTCAAAAACTTGAAACTGGTTACTGATTGTTACAAATAAGTGACAAAAAGGAACAGGTCTGCCATGGTCCTCCACTTTGGCATCTTTTACCCTAACATAGAAAGACAGGAGTTTCTCAAAACACTGTATTTCCAAACTTCATGCTCATGAGAACTACAGAGGATCTTTGGACTTGTTGCACAGTAAAGTCTTGAAATGGAGACTTTTAGATATTTCAGCATACAAGACTGACTGAAAAGCTCAAAATGGAGCTAATGGAAAAGTTTTATGGACTATTTAAACCAGAAACAGTTTTGCTTCAGGCAAGATCAAGCTTAAGGTAGGTTAGAACATTCACAGCTTTGCTTATTTTCTTCTTGGAGTGATACAGGGCAGACAACCAGGGAAAAAAGTGCTCTGGAAGAAAATAAAGTATGTTTTTCGGTGGAAACCTGAGTTTGGAGTAGTGGACAAACGAAATTCCAACCAGAAACTGAACAAGAAGCTGCTGTGTCTTGATGGAAGCAGAGAGCTGGGGTAGAGGAAAAAAGGGGATATTTTGTGGGAAAGCAGCACTGCCAAAAATCTCTGCAGCACAGATAGGCCCTTAGTTGATGTGGTGTGGTCAAACACAGAAGTGACAGTCTGAGAAACTGAAGCAGCATTTTCCTATTTTTTTCTTAGCTTAAAGGTGTGTAACTGCAAGGACATGTGAATTAAGAAATGGGTATGATAATGATCACGTGATGATAGGTGCCCTAGCTATTTCATGAGAAAATCTGGAAAATACATTTGACTTACTTCCTCCATCTATATAAGAAATATTTCCTACTTAAATAGCTGAAAGCAATAGAGGATGTTTTTAAAAACTGCCTTTCTTACTGCAGCAGGCTCAGCCAGAAACACCCCATCACACAGACAGGAAAATTGGAATTGCAGCTTAAAAAGTCTTGTAAATTAATCAGAAAACAATGTTGAGCAAATGAAGACACAACACACAGTTAACATCAGACACAGTTGCTCTGAAGTTTTACAAAAGCTGTGTTACCTTTGCTACGGTTCTTCACTGGATGTCGAGTCCTCCCTCAGCCCATAACTGACCAAATGGCACTTGAGCTGCCAGTGTTGGGAGCAGTCCAGGCTCTGCCATGCATACTTCTTCTGTGCGCATCCAAACTCACTCACTCTGTCACCAAAACACATTACACTTAACTTTTCCTTCCTCATTCTATGTATGCAAACATTCCTTTATTTTTAAAGCCTCCTTCATGAACGCTGGTGCACTGCCTACCCCAACCCTCAGCAGTACCATCTTTGAAGTTTGCACTAAAAGCAATTCAGGACCTCAATGCATTGGAGAAAGTCCAGAACACGACCACCATGATGACTAGAAGGCTGCAGCATCTCTCCTATGAGGAAAGGCTAAGAGAATTGGGATTGTTCAGTCTGGAGAAGAGAAGGTTTCAGGGTGACCTGATTGTGGCCTTTCAGTATCTGAAAGGAGCCTACAAGACAGAAAGGTACTTTTTATAAGGCTATGTAATGACAGGACAAGGAAGAATAGACTTAAACTGAGAGTAGGGTTAGATTACACATTAAGAAGAAATTCTTTACTGTGAGGGTGGTGAGGCACTGGAACAGGTTGCCCAGAGAAGTTGTGGATGCCCCACATACGGGACTGTTCAGGGCCAGGTTGGAAGGGGCTCTGAGCAAACTGATCCAGTGAAAGGTGTCCCTGCGACTGGCAGAGGGGTTGGAACTACATGACCTTTAAAGTCCCTTCCAACCCAAGCCATTCTGTGATTCTATGAAATTGGACTGAGAATCTGATCTGAGACAGAAAACACCTATTTCTCACTCATTCCTCGAAACATAATAACTGTTATCTCTACTCCCTACAACATCCTATTCCTGTTTCACATGGTGTTGACAGAAAAAAAGTATTTATTACTTTACCAGAATAATCAAAGAAATGCATCTTGACTATAAACATTTCAGCCCTATCTGGATCATTTTAATTTTACAGGTAGCTGAAAAATTAATTCTTATTCACCTTTCCCCACTTACCATGGAAACATCTGAGGGTAAACTTGTTCTTCACCAAATTCCTGGAGTAAATAGAACATAGTGAAGAGCATCATGCTGACCTAGTAACAAAAACCCCCTACAAGATCCTGCGCACACCAGAGAAACACCACCACAACGCCCTGAGCATAAAGCAATATTAGCCCCAGCAATAGGAAACAGGAGAATGTAATTTTCTCTCAAACAGCAAAAACTATAAATTACTTCTGGTTACTGTTTGAGGATTAAAGTTATAGGATACATAGAAAAGTACATCATTGTGTACAACATGAACACTAGTGACTCCCTACCAGGGCTGAGTTTTTAGTTTGTTTAAAAAAAACAAAACCAAACAACCCCCTTCTTATACTCCCTCTGCCTTATGACCAAGATCTAAGGAGCTGGTGGCATTTACTTGAACTTGAGTAGTGAGTTTAAGTCCCAAATACATGAATACACGTGAACAACTATGCATATCTTTTGTAACACTGAAACTGTTTATCTTGATCTTCTGGTTTATCTGTGTGACTTCCCAGGGTTTAAAATTTCCCTCCCTTTTTTAAAGTGAATCTAGGACAGCATCAAGTGAACATCTGAAGATCAATACCATACAAAACTTTTTCTTTCGGAGCTAAATAAGAACTATTTGTATGCTTGGAAGGCAAGAGCCAATATATTACCTTTGAGGTACACTTGGATGAAATGGACACTTTTGCTATGAATTCCGTTAATTTTTAATGGAAAAAGACCCACCTAAAATTATCAGTAAGTTAGCTTACAGTATTTATGCAGATCTTTTAAAAATCATATTCCAGCTCTGTCCTGGGAATTTTTTGTTTTCTTTGAGAAGTAGAAATTAAAATAATTGGTATACAGAAACATTTTGAGAGTCAACAAGGATACTTTAAATTGTAACCATTAAAATTTAAGTGTTTAAGTCAGATGCTCAAATTTTACAATTTCTCTCAGGTTTTTTTTTTTTTTTCTTTTAGAACACCATTAAAAGTATAGAACACTCCACAAATCTTTTTGTGAATGAAATTTTTATTTACACACTGTATCCAGAAGCAGATACATAAATCCTTATACAATTATTTTTCAAAAATGTGCAAGAAATTACTATAATTTTGTTTACAAACCGAAACACATTAAAATCAATGGACTTTGGATAATTCACTCTGTGGCGTGCTTAGTACAAATAGTGCACACCAGGTCTGAAACAGAGAAAAGTGTAAACTACAGCAATCTGGATTGCAAGTATTAACTTCATGGCACTCCATCATCACTATAAAAATTCTTTAACCCAACAGGTATTCATAAAAAATTCTTTTAGAATTTTTCACTATCTGTGTAGAATTTAGAACACTTTCCAGATACAACAATGCCATATTTTTCATATTATGAACTATTATCTAGCCCAGTTTTTATTTATAAAGAATGTCTGTAATTTTTATTCTTTGCAGTCATAGAAATATTTTAAGAAATTAAATTGGCAATCATTAATTCATCCATAGCTTAGCTCAGAAATTGAAAGTTCAGTAACAGAGAAATACTTCTCATCAGAATCATAGCCTATATATTGCTGGTATGCTGTTTTAAATTTGTAATTCTAGTATACACATAGATGAAATGATACAAAATAAAAACTGCACAGATTTTACTTAGCCCAGCAGTCAATATTCACAGAAAGAAAATGGCTTTAACAAAATGCAAAGTCAGCTCATCTGAGAACAAAGAGTTTAATTAATAATTGCATTTCTGATCCTTCTGACAGAATTGCATTTTGATAAAAAGATGGCATTCACTATGTCAACATCAGGATAAGTGCTATATCCTTCAAACAAATCAAAGAATACACATCACTTTCAGTTGTTTATAACACTGGCTTAACAAAACAAACAAAAAACCCACAGAAGAAATTGTGCAAATTTATTGTTTCCAAACACAAGGTGTTCTTTAATTCTTCTAATTGGAAAAACAATGTTATCAATAATGTCAATAATTTCAGATGCTCAAAAAAGCTTTATTTCAAAGCTTCATTTTTAAAAAACATTTTTCCACAATTCAATTGCATAAAAAGCATACCTTTTGAACCCTTAAACTGTTGCACTGAATAAACAGCCATATTTCTACTCTATGAGGATTATAGTCAGTTAGCTTTTATTCCTAGTATATAGACTTTTAAAGGTACCCAAAAATATCATCAATCATTTTCCTTTTATTTGTCAAGGACAGTTTGTTCCTCTAATTTTCATGAAGCAGAGGCTAACACGATTTTTGTGGTTATTCTGAATACTTCTAAATTGACTCATAACTAGATGTTACTGTTTTTCTTTTATAATAATCTTTCTTAGAAGAAATTTTAAGTACCTTCACTGTTTTCAAAGTATTTTTTCTGGGTTCCTTCTCCTGGCTAGCCAGTTACCTCAGTATGAAAAAAATACTATGAGGTTCTGATTAAAGAAACATGTAAAAATAAGTATTTGTGTCTACGTACTACTAATTTAAAGTATTTTGAACTTAGTAGAAATATCACCACCATTTTTTATTCAGAAGCAAAGTGCTATACGGTTCTCACATCATAGACCTCAACCACATTAAAGTGTTCCTTTTGTGGTAGCTTTATGGGGGTGGGGAAATGACAAAGTTAACTTGACCCGATTAAGTTCACAGATGAGGAACAAGCAAGGAAGGTGAATCAGAAACTGGATAGCTGAAACAGAGTTACAAAAAAAAAAAAAAAAAAAA
>VWZG01013133.1:329264-412708 GCA_013396735.1 Grallaria varia
AAAAAAAGGCATCAACATTTATGAGTGAACAAACTGAAATTTATAAAGGCATGAGCAAGAATTTTAACATGTGTGTTCTTGCACATTTTGCAATTCAGCAATAAGACTGGGACATTACAGCTTCAAATATTTAAGTTTCAATGCAATGACTGCTAAATTAATGCATGTGGCATAGTATAAACATATGTTTAATGCATTCAATAGTGGTATTAAACGGCAAAGAAAATATTTAATATACTATAATCTTTCAAAGATTCCATAGAATGCATAGGCCCTCTATTACGGGGAAAGAATTTTTAAAGTGAAGAAAATGCCAGAGGTTTTCTTCCAAAAGTATGCATTTGAAATCCATAAAAATGATTTTCTTTTTCCTCCCTACAGACAGAATCAGAACACTGTACCATACAATAGGTTATTGTGCCTTTTTGAATAAAGTTAGTGATCCTGATTCAGGAAGGGGGGGAAGGGGTATGACTGGATGGGGTAGAAGTCAGTAGAAGAAAAAAATAGAAAACAGAATTCACACTTTCATACATATATCTCCATGGCAGAGCCAACAAGTTACATGTATAGACTGCTCTAGATTATTTCACTTTTTAAGTTTAAAACTTTATCAGACTAAAGAGGAATTCCTTATTCTCCCTCCCTTAAAAGCAAAGGCAGTATTTATCTACCTTTGATTTTATTTTTTTTTATTTTTTAGTTAAACATTATGGTCAAAAAAATAAATTAAAAAAATATAAATTTCGTCTATCAATTCAGGCAACCCAAGATGCAGTGCTACTGCACCACCTTGCAGCAATACTGTATTCATTTCTAAAGACTCATTTCAGGGGACCAAAAGGCTAATTAAATAAGGAGAAGAAAATGACCTAAACAAAAAAGCTCTACAAAAGCCTTTTTTCTAAAGTGATGTTTACTGGTTAGCTGCTCCTACCAGAGACAGGGACTATTGACATTCTAAAACACAAAAGAGGGGGGCAGAGGCAGGCAAAGGAAGCCCCCCTCCGAAGCTAGCTATGATTCCTGCAAGAAAGAACTCATAAAAGTGATGGAAACACGGGAGCAGGGGAGGAAACCAGAAAAAAAACCAAACAAAAAACCCCAACAAACTAAAACAAAACAGGAAAATGCCATGGGTTAAGCTTGCATGATGAAAATATTATAGTGTAGAACCTGCACTCCCCACTGAAAGTCTTTTTTTCCCTACAGAAGGTTAGAATAACTGTAAGCTTCTCAAATGCCAGAATCTTTGACAGAGATCATAAACATTTACTTAATTGATTTAATATTTCATATGTCAAAACATATTACATGACAGTAAACTAAAACATTTTCTGTAGTCACTGTATATCCAAACATCTTTTCGCAACCGTTTGAAAGACTATGAGAATAGAGCTTTAGAGATGCATTTCAAGCATCCTCCATACAAAATCTAATCAGTCCCATTCCTTCCTCTCCAACGGATATACAAAAAAAGACAGAAATGATCCGAAGGACATTAGTGTATTATTGTAATTTCTCAAGTGAAAAAAAAGGAAAAAAATGAAAAATTATTTCAAGTAGCTTGAATATAAACAGGGTAGAAATCATCCTATTAAAAAGTTTTATCCCATCCCCAAAATGGCTTATAAATTTACGTTCCCACAATAACAACTCCTAGAGTCTTCCTACAAGTCCAGGAAATTCCACTCCTCTGCTTCCCAAGACAAGCCAGGAGGGAAAAGGACAAAAAGAGGGGACCTGGTAGGTGTTCATTTATTTAACTGGATGGCATGAGTTTATAAAAGGTAGTATTTGTCAAGATCCAAATACCGCAATTTCCTTATAGGTACTATACATTGACTTTCATAAACTTTTTTTTTTTTAAAGGCCATTTTTAGAGGACAAAACACAAAGACAAGAAGGCTGAACTAACCTTATCAAGCATAAGAGTGTACAGACAATAAAAGGCTTAGGAGGAAGGCGTTTTTTTTTCCCGAAGATATGCTGCATAACCATGTTCTTACCACACAGCTCTATACATTAGGGCATATCTCTATAGAAATTTCTAATTAGGACACTAGGAAATAGTTTTTAACATAGATTCAGTGATTTAGAATACCAATATGTTCTTTATCCATCATCTTTTTTTTTTTTTTCAAAGAGGTTGTTTTAAAGGAAAAAAAAAATTCCATTCCACAAGTTTCATTTGACTTTTACTTATCGTTGAATACACACAAAATGTGCTTTCAATGCATAAAAATCACAGTGGATAGCAGCAAAGGACTTGGGGGAAATTAAGGAGAATTCACTCATTCACATTGTGATTAATCTGCACATTGATGAAAGATAGCTATTTCACACTTCTAAAAATAAACTTGAGTTCATTCTTTCCAACAAAACAAAAAAAAAGCCTCCCAAAATACACAAACCCCCCCAAAACAAACATAAATCCAAATGCATTACTTCTCTTTTACACACGAAAATGAAATATTTTTATGGCAGCAAAAGATTTTGATAATAATGAAAGTCTGTAAACTGTAATTCAATCTCTTTTTTGTTGTTGTCATTCCCAAAGTGCAAGATGCAAGATTCCCGTAAGCTTTCAGTAGTGCTTTTCCTGTAAATAATCCTTCATTTTGTTTGGCAAAGGCAGTTTTTGAATCAGGTCTATTCTGGTGTACTGACGTATTACAAAACGACACAGGTACTGCAAAGAACGCACCTGCATAAACCGAGACACTGGATTTGTCAGTCTCACTGGGTAAGTTGCAGATCCAGGCAGCCGGGATCTCGAATAGCAGAAAGCTCCATTTTCAGAGTCCCTGATTGAATGTTCAATTAAGTCAACTATGGATGTATGTCCCTCCACATCTGGCTGTTCATAAAAACTAAACCTACCATTTGAGTGTTCAATTCTAGTGTGAAGAGTTTTTCCATGGGAACGAAAACTCAAACTTAAAAGATAACGATCATCAGAACTATCTCGAACGAGAAACGAGCCATCAGGCACATTAGCTAATTTTCCCTCTGCCTCCCAACGTGTAATGGGGCCCCAGTACCATCCTTGTTTTGCAAGTTTTTTCAGTTCTTCTGTAAGACTTGTCACAACCATAGGACCACTGTTCTGTACAGAATCATAAACCCTTCCAACTCCTGGGGCAGTGTTAGGATCAAAATTCAAATGGCAGCGCATACTTTCAGCCACATGGGCATCTGTGCCATTTAATCCATTGAAGTTCCTTTGGATTTGATTATTCTGTATTGGAGGTAGCAAAGGTGAGAGTGGAGGGACATCGCTGTGATTAACTCTTGGGCTTTGCAACATGACTCCTGTGGTACCAATCAACAAACCATTCACCGCCTGGTCCACAAAGATATCTGGTGCAACGACTACATCCTGATCCACTTGGCTCTCATCTTCATGAAAAGCATTTCCCCCCACTTGAGAAGAAACAGTTGAAACTTCCATGGGTGAGGAACTATCCAGACAGTAACTACGTGATCCTTCCAAAGGATACATTCCCTCATCTAAAGGCACAGTATACTGAATGTAGTCCTGAGGCATTAATCCAATAACTACAGGCACATGTTCGTCAATATGAAGATGCAAGTCCCCATTCTGAGATTCTGTATTTTTTAATGCATTGTTTTGTTCCTGGAACACATTTTCTGACTGCAAGTCATGGAAGTCCTTTCGAACACCATTCAGTGCTGGGCTTGGATTAGAGGAATGGACCAAGGCCTTGACTTTCACTTCCATTTTGATGCAAGTCTCTTCTGAATTTGTAGGTCGAAGGGGCCATGGAGTTGGACTGTAATGGTGATTACGGAGTGAAGTAGATCTCAGAGGTCTTTGAGCTCGCACATCTTTGAAGGTTATTGGAGCAGATGAGGAAGAAAAGGTGTCATCATCTGCAGAGCTTACAGATGGTGTGCTGCCTTTGCCTTTCTGCTTTTGTTTTGCTGAAAGCCTCCTTTTTAACGTACCCATTAAACTTTCACTTTTTGATCTATTTTTGCCTCCTTTTTCATCTTCACTATTGACTTCACAGCTAGCCAAATCTTTACCATAACAGCTACCAAACAAGGAGTCATCTTTTCCAAATTCACTTAACGATGGCTGCTGAACCACCACAAAGTCACTTTCATCTTTACTTTTATTTAAGTTAAAGGACTTGCGAATTGTTTTGAGACTAATTTTCTTCATTATGACAAGTTACCAAATCTGGTTTATCAGCAGTGCTTGAGGTGATATAGCCCTAACACACGCAGAGCAGCTACTGCTTCATTTATGTGTTTTATCCAGCCTCATTTAACTTCAAGAGCCATTTCCTGGAAACAAATAAAAAACAATTAACTTCACAAAATAAATATTTCAAAAATTATCTATAAAGGGTTCCCCCTCCCTTCAAACAAAACAGCAGTACTTCAATGATGGGCATCAAATAAAAGTAAAACCAGAGACTTACAAAAACAGTAAAAAACAGTAAAAACAGAGACTTAGAAACCAATTGGGCTCAAAAAATGAATCTGCTACATCTCCCTTGGAGATTTCCACAGCATTTTTCTGCTTTCAGCATGGTATTTTATGAAACATACACACACCTTATATCATACTCACAGGCACATCTATTTAATGCATGTATACATAATTTTCAAGCACAGAAACAATTCTCTCTTTCCAAAGGCTCCTAGAAAGTTGCTAGATATGTAACTAGAGAAGATGGAACTACAGAAGTTACTCTATTCAACAGGATTCCTACATATAGGTTAAACAGTGACTGGTCCTAAAAACAGTCTTGTAAGGTCATACTTTCTTCAGACAAGAAAGCTGAGCAATATTCAAAAGGTTACATAATTACAAGAAAACTAGAGGGCCATCAACAGGAAAGTAATAAATGTTTTCAGCAAGTCCCCACCTAAACTTCTATGAAAGAAAAGCAGATTTCCAAACTGTTTCTAGCATAGAAGACCAAGTCACAGGCTCTTACTGCCTAGAACATTTAAACTTTTCTTCCTCCCCTACTTCTGCCAAGACCTAGTGGACACAGTTGCTCAAGTCCCAGTCAACTGCTCCCACTTGGCATTTTGCAGTCATGTACCCACAAATTTGACCTTTTGTCTTGTTCTTTTTTCCATTTGAGGTTTGACTGTGTTTTGGGGGGACTCTGAGAGGGTTTGGCCTGGTTCCTTCTAATGTTAATTATACTTTCCAAAGCAAACAGTTCTGCAGAGAGAATAATAACACAGGAAAGAGAAGAGGGAGAAGTTGCTACTGTCACAGAAGTACGTACTACCAATAGTAGTAGCCATTATTCCACATACCTCCAAATACCTGTGATGTTAGCAGCACAAACTGCAGAAGCAAGCCTGGCTCCAATCTAAGCATGGCAAGCTGAATCTTTCAAGAAATCTTCCAACCTTGGTGGACTGAGGGAAAAGTAAAACAGCCCTTATGTATGTACTTCCCACTTCTCTCCCATGGTATCACAATACAAGCAACTGAGAAAAACAGTGCAAAGAACTGAACTATGTTTTTCAATTAAACAACATGGTTTTCTCATATAAGCATTCAAAAATTACATAAAAGCACAAAAAGAGAATTATTACTATAACCAAACAGCAATCCATTGACTAGTACTCTTGTCCAGCCCAACTTTTGTGGTCCTCAAGTACACAAAGGCTAAAGATCATATTCAAAGTAAACTAAAAGGCAACATGAAGCATCTATGGATTCAGAACTTTAAAAGACCCTGAAAAATTCAAGTAAAGCCCTGCTGCTGGAGGGTGAGACACCGTTTCATAAAAAGTGGAAGCAGTAAAGCTTGATTTACTTGATTTGTACCTTAGTCCTATCTTCAAATTCAATATACTATCTGCATCTTCCTATTTCAAAGGCCTGTTCTGACTCTGTCATAACCTCTGATATTTCACAAGTCCATCTAGAGTATGTTCAGCTTTTCCCATTTCCATTTCTTAACTACCAAACTAAATAGCATTTTCCTTTCTTCCAAGGGGGAGAAACTAAAAGGTTTCTCTTGTCTCTAAACTGATTTGCTTCCTACCAGCAAAGAACAAACACGCAAAAAAAAAACTTGTTCCCTAATTTTTTACTAAAACCGTAAAAAAACAGAACCAGTATTTTATCAGATGTTCACTGGTTAATTTTCACTTTTAACATGATGCCTGTTGTACTAGGAGTCATGAAACCCTAAGACGACATATTCCACTTTCACAATTTGAAGTACATACTGAGATACAAGCATGACTTTTCAAAGGTTAAAACACTACTTTTATTTTCCTACAAATACATATAAAGAGAGAGTTACATTTCCGCTAAAAGGAGACTCAAAATATCTTGACCTTCTATTGCTAAACCATTTGGATTTTGCCATCTTACCAATTTACAGTCATCTTTTCGTCATATGTAAGTAAATAAATCTACAAAATGAGTGAAAACTACAACTTCAGAATTCTGTGCTGCTCCCAAACTGACAAAGTCAGTGTTGGTTTGTTTGATAAATTTAACTGTGCTTTTGTGTATGTAGTACCAGAAGCCTGGGAATCCCCACATTAGCTCCACCTGCGAAATCCACAATGTTCTCCAGCTACTACTGACTGACATCCACAAGCTGACACTACTTTCACTTTTCCAGAAATGTTCCCCCATCCTAGTGAAAAAATACATCATACTGTTTGCAATTCCTAACCCTAAAAAAACCCCAAAACAAACAAAGTAAAATCTGCCTTCTAAGCTAAGGAAAAAGTAAAAGAGCATTATTACATTGCTGACTGGGGAAAGAAGCTCCAAACTGTACGATTCACGCATCTTTTGTCTTTGGTGTGTTTCAAAACTAGTTACCTAAAATTTGGCTGAAGGAATATTGCTTCAGCTTCTCCATAACTAAAATATTAAACCAGTCAATTGAAAAAATAGGTTTTGTCACATACTTGTCTTTTTGTATCACAATGTGGAGGTTTTTTACAAATGAAAATACAGTATCTAATCTCAACTGATCAATCTCTAAAGCAGCACAGAATAGTCAAAACTTTTTGATTTGAAAGCCTGTTTAGAAAAAACCTGTTTTACATCTGTCAATCTACCTTAGCAGTCAATTATCTTTGTCAAGAAAAATGCATGACTGTCCAAAAGGGACACTTCCAAGGCAACTGTCCTTGTCCTCCTGAGGGACTTCAACTTGCCAGAAATCAACTGGAAACACCACACAACTGGCACAACCCGAGCCAGGAGATTCCTAAAAACCTGGATGACAACTTTATGGTACAGGTCCTAAGGAAATCAACTCAGAAAGATGCCCTGCTTGATCTGCTGCTTGTCAACAGAGTGGATCTCGCTAGCAAAGTGGAGATAGGTGGCCATCTTGGCCACAGTGACCACAAGGTGATAGAGGTTAACATTTCTGTTGACAGTTAGGAAAGGTACCAGCAAAAGCTAAACTCTGGACATGAGGAGAGCAGACTCCAGGCTGCTCAGAATTAGTAAGTAAAGTACTCTGGGAAAAAGTTTTTGCAGTTTTTAAACATCACCTCCTCAGGGCACAGGAGCAGGCAATTCCAACTGCTAGAAGTCAAGCAGAAGAGAGATAAAGCCGGCTTAGCTGATCAGGGATCTTCTCTTGGAAATAAGGCAAGAAAGGAAGGTGACTGAAAGCAAGGTCAGGTGACATGGGAAGAATACAGAGATGCTGCTTGCCGCAGTAGGAAGAAAATTTGTGAGGCCAAAGCCCAGCTGGAGTTGACACTGAACAGAAATGTGGGGAACAAGAAAAAGGTTTTTTTCAAAAACATTAATGGCAATAGGCAGCATAGAAATATCATGAGGAAGGTCACCTCACAAACAGGAACAGAGGCAAAACAGAAGTGCTTAATGCTTTCTCTGCCTCTGTCTGCAATATGGATGACAGACCAAGGGGGTCTCAGTGCCCTGAGCTGGAAGACCATGACTGATGGATCAACTCCCAGTTGATGCTGAATTTGTGTGGGATCTGCTGCTCCAGATGGATCCCTAAAAATCTATGGGGCTTGACTGAATCCCAGAATCCTCAAAGAGCTGGCTGATGTCATCGCAAAAGGTCTCTCAATGATTTTTGAGAAGTCTTAGAAATCCAGAGATGTCCCAGTTGACTGGAAGCTGGTGAACATTGTCCCAGTTTTCAAGAAGGTACGAAGGAGTACCAGAGAAACTACAGGCCTGTCAGTCTCACTTCAGTGCCTGGGAAAATCATGGAGATGATTATTCTGGGAGGTACCAAAAACCACATGGAGTTTTTCAGTCACTGGTTACAGCCAGCACGGCTTCAGGAAGGGGAAAGTAAAACTTGATTTCCTTCTATTTCAGGGTAACCCACGTAGTTGTTCAAGGAAAGACAATAGATGTAATCCTGGAATTCAGTAAACCTTTTGATACTGCCTTCTACAGTATCCTTCTGAACAAAATGTTACATGACGGGTGAGCAACTTGCTTACAGGTCAGGCACAAAGAGTTATAGTGGACAGGGTTACATCAGACTGGCCACTTGTCACTAGCAGGGTTCCACAGGGCTCCATCTTCAGCTCAATGCTCTTCAACACCTTCATTAACGACTTGGATGCAGGACTCAAAGGGATACTAAATAAATTTGCCGACTGCACTAAATTGGGAGGAGCTGTGGACTCCCTCAAAGGCAGAGAGGCCCTGCAAAGACCTTGACAAACTGGAGACTGGCAATGAACAATCATATGAAGTTTAAAAAGGGAAAGTGCCAGACTGCGCACTTGGAACGAGGCAACCTCAGCTGTATGTACAGACTGAGGAATGAGATGATGAAAAGCAGTGCCACAGAAAGGGACCCAGGGGTCCTGGACAATGGCAAGTTGAATCGGAGTCAGCAGTGCCCTGGCAGCCAGGAGGGCCAACCGTGTCCTGGGGGGGGCATCAGACAAAACATCGCCAGATGGATGAGGGAGGGGATTGTCCCGCTCTGCTCTGCACTGGGGCGGCCTCACCTGGACTATTGTGTGCAGTTTTGGGCACTGCAATATAAGAAAGACATTAAGCTGTTAGAAAGCGTCCAAAGGAGGGCAATGAGGATGGTTGAGGGTCTTGAGGGGAAACCTTATGAGAAGCAGCTGAGGTAATTTGGTTTGTTCAGCCTAGAGAAGGGGAGATTGAGGGGTGACCTCACCGCCGTCCTCAACATCTTCACAAGGGGAAGAGGAGAGGCAGGCTCTTCACTCTCACGACCAGTGACAAGACCCAAGGAAACAGCATGAAGCTGAGTCAAAGGAGGTTTAAGTTGGATATCAGGAAAGGGGTTTTTACCCAGAGGATGGTTGTTCACTGGAACAGGCTCCTCAGGGAACTGGTCACAGCACCAAGCCTGACAGGGTTTAAGAAGTGTTTGGACAACACGCTCAGGTACATGGTATGATTCTTCAGGGTACCCTGTGGAGGGCCAGGAGTTGGATTTGATGATCCTGATGGGTCCCGTCCAACTCAGTATATTCTATGATTCTATGAAACACGTGACTCATTTCTTGCATCCTTGTAAAATTTCACATAAGGCTATAAAAAAGGTTTGATGCTTAAATATAAAGCACATAAACAACACGAATCTATCCAGAAATCCTATCCATTCATGCAAGAGAATGCGATAAAAACCTAATGAGTAACAGTCCTGGTCCAAGCTCTCAAAAGTAAACTCAACAAAACCACTGATGAGAGCAAGTCTCTAAACAAGTCTTCCATACGAGATCCACTTTATCATACCTTATATTTTATCCAAGACAGGAGAAAACAAATACACCCTGAAGTAAAATACTCTAATTTATCCAGATGCTCTTCTTTCTTTACACGTACTTAAGAAATATCAGTAATTCTGTATGGCATATCAATGTGTTTAAAAATGCCGTATAAATAGCCCTCAATAGATGATACACTCATACACTTGCAAGTAGAGAACTTTCCACAGTCTACATATGCAAGAGCTGAAGCCGAAGAGCCCAGCATGCATCCCTTCCTGGAATACATTAAAATGAACTATGCAGCTTGTTCACAACCCTTAGCACAGCTTCGTGAGTATTTTGCACAAATTACAGCATCACTGAAGTCTCCCACTGCTGTGCTCTTCCAGTGCCATCTGCTGTACAGTGAATTTAGACAGCCTAACAAGAGTCACCTCTAGAAATTTTTCTGGCAGGCATTTGCAACTATAAACAGACTGAACTATGCCAATGTACTCCCAAAGCCTGGTTGCTATGTATACAGAAACACCTGGAACACAAAGACTGAAAAGAAGAGATTAATCAACCTCCAAAAGAGAATGAGATCTTAATGCACAGAATAATGAGGCAGAATGAGATTCTGACTTATGAACTTTCATCACAAAGTCTGCATCTTGGAATCTTTAATATTACGCAGGTTGACAAAATACAGGCCTCTGGACAAAACCTACCAGATTACTACCCAGCAAACACCATGCTCCCCTTGTGCATATAAAAATAATGAAAAATAAACTTACATGCTTCATTTTGAAGAAGAAAAACATTTATTAACTACACACAAATGTGAAAATTATTAGTGAAGATAATTAAGGCTAAGACTTTACTTTGGAGGATGCTTCTCAGAAATCTGAAGAGCAGGTCATGCAATCATATATTAATTATTATGGTGGCCAGCACTGATGTATGAACAACTATGAAAATTTTTAAAATAAATGTATCAATAAGTTTCTACAAATCTAGTTTGAATGTTCCAACACTTCAGAGTAGTTTGTTTGATGCTACAAAATGGTTTCAGTAGACTGTAATCACACAGCTATCTTGAAAGAGTGTTTGCAAAAGTACATCAACAAAAAGCTTCATTACATTTATAGGGTAATTATTATTTCTTATCTTTTTCACACGTCTAGGATAGGCACACTCATTTCCTGAGACAAGTACTATAAACAATGCTGCCAAAATGCACTGCTATAGAAATAAATCAGAGTTAACTTTTAAGAGTTGGGACAGAAAACACCACACTGGAAACAAAAAAAACTGTCCTTAATAAATTTAATAAAAATACCACCACAAAAATTACTTGGAACTTTTAATCAATGCTATTTCAGGTAAACCTTCCTAAAACAAATGTAAATCTCCTTATTTGTTTCCATAAGGTGAAACAGTTGAGCATTGAACTTGACTTTTTTGAACCCACAGTTGCATCATTGCTGCAGAGTCTAGCTGTCCCTTAGCAGTATGTAATTTTCATTCTTATACTGAATCATCACAAGGTATCATTTACAACTTCAATTTATTGTATTTTAACATAATTATTAACAAAATAACTATCTTGAAAGTAAAAGGTTTCTGCATTTCTGGGCATGACAAGCACTAGGTTCTCATTGCAGTCAAATAATGAATGCTAGTCTAATTATCTGCAGGAGTATGAGGTGTCATTTTCCTGCTGCCCCCAAATTGTCACTGAAATATACTCCTGCATTTTTTAGAACATCATGTCAAAGCCAGTACCTTAAGGTAATACAGATTTCAAGTGCTATACTTTGGAAATTCGTAAGTGTCTAAGTTTTCTCCAAAGTTGGCAAATCTATTAACATGAATTACTAAGAAGTTGTTCTCCATATATGTTCCCATCAACTTTATATCAGTACTGAAGTCTGTATCACAAGAAGTTGTCTTCAAACTGGTATAGAAAATACTGACTCAAGATATTTCCTTCTACATATTTGCAGCTTCAGTCTATACAAGAACAGAAACTACACATAAAATACTCAATAAGTAAAGAGAGATTCAATATCTATTTCAAACACCATCAGTTTCTGCTAGAACATACACACTATACGGCAGGTTTCGACTTTTTCACTATACATGCCAATATCATACTGAAGATGGTGTAGTTTTTCCCTTCCCTGAGCTTCAAGTAAATTCCTACATTGTACTGCTCTTTAGTAAGAAGAGACTTTAAATGAAGCAACCTAAATTCCATTGCATACTCTTATACCTTGAAAACAAACAAGAAAAAGTTGATTGTTTTAGCAGTGGTACGCTTGCTAATGGATGAAAAATATCCTAGTATGATTGCAAATTTTATAAAAGCTCTTCGACCTGTATACCTGCTTTTCTAGAGAATGAGAAGCTCAGAGGTAAACCATCACATAAAATTGGAACAAATAAATGAGAGGCTCATCTGACAGTACTTCCTCCTATTTTCAAGGTAACTAATCAAAGACCTGAACACAGAGCTGATGTTATTACCAATTATTTACATTTCTACCATCTAAGATTTGAGCAGCAGAGAGAAGTATGGTCAGCTTCTCTAGAGGCCAATGTAATTTAACAGGTTTTACACAGATTACAATTTAAAACAAACAAACCAACAATATGCCAGTTAGTCCTATCACTCCTCCTATTTTTTTTTCATCCTTCAACAAAGTTTAAAGAGAAAACAGTCCATGGGCACCAATGTTCTAACACAGTACAGAATAACCCTTACCAATATTAGTAACCTTTAGCAGAGGATAAGCAAAGTACACCTCTGGAAAGATGTAGAAAAGTGAAGTAAAATAATAATAAAAACTTGACACAAAGGAATTATTCTTCACCATCATTAGAGGAATTTAATGTATGCAAAACCAGCAACAGAGCCATTGAAAAAGTCCAAATACCTTGACTGCTTGTCTCTGATTTGCTGCTGAAAAAGATGCCCCTTTGTCCTGGGTTTCTGTAGCTGAATTTTATTTTTTTTTGGTAGTGGGGGGGGCTGCAGAGGTGGTTTCTTTTTTTTTTTTTTCCTTTTTTTCTTTTCTTTGAACTCTACTTAATCCATGGCTGCTTGCAGTAAGTCCTGTTCTTCTTTCCCATATTTGGTTTCAGGACAGAATATTTCTATCTGATTGGTAGTTTTCTCTGGGGAGTAACTAAGAGTGTTAAATAGCATCTCTATTATGGTTCATGTGAGTATATATATTCTAGTAACTACAGTAATTTCATCGCTACAATAGCAAAAACCAGTTACTAATACTAACAGTCCTCAGCTAAGGTTACACCTCCCTTACCCAAGGATGACTGATTGGGATGCATGTCTGCTCCTGAGCTATCACAGACCACCTAGACTGGGGTGTGTTACACTGAAGTCAGCACCAGTTCGTATGGACTCAAGAACACACACAGCAGCAGGATGCCAGAGTTGGTATTGCAGTAGCAAAGTACAGAGGAGTTGGGTAGGTGACAGCCAGTAACCATGTCAGCCATTCCTGCTAGATCTTTGACAAACTGAGAATCAACAACAACCAAACAGTAAGCAATTAGACTGTACTTTTAATACACTTAATTAAACACAGGCACAAGTACCACCTTTCATCATTTTCTTTCAAGCAGACATATGATAATAAAGTATACTGCTAACAAAGTTTTCAAGCATGCTGAAAAAAACACTAGGAAAAAGAAAGTCACAATTTGGCTCTAAGACCCCGATGAACTAACAGTGAGGAGAAAATGAGCAAACAAAAATAACTCAGTAGATCTATGAATTCCAAGCCACTGAAGAAGATAAAAGTGGAAAATGTTTGATGAATCAACTAAGCAAAGTCACTAAAGAAACCTGACGTGTGCATGTGTTTCACTGCAGAAAATCACATCCATTGAGTGCAAATAAACCTTTGCTTATAGCGTTCACACAGCTGCGCAGAAGGAGACAAATAATGAGAATAATGCTCTGTCACTCTTTGTTTTCATTTTTTACTATTTTACAAGATTGCAGACTGCAGCAGCCAGCATTGCAGCAGGCTGTCTGCCAGCAAAAATTAA
This sequence comes from Grallaria varia, assembly GCA_013396735.1. Lineage (NCBI taxonomy): Eukaryota > Metazoa > Chordata > Aves > Passeriformes > Formicariidae > Grallaria > Grallaria varia. The sequence continues at coordinate 343,056 of VWZG01013133.1, forward strand.
ATTTAGCTTCATAAGCAAAGGATAGACTTCTGGAGAGATGAGGTATGAGAATTCCTTTCTGAGTAAGGGTCCATCTCCTTTCTCCATCCTGAGGGAAGGCGGATACATCAAAATGTTTCTCTTCCATTGTAAGATACTAAGGTACCGTTAGCATGGTTAACAGGCAGGATTTTATGCTCATCCAAGGTATTTATGCAATCCTCTTAAACTGTAACACAGTTATGTCAGGAGTCTGAAAAGTTGTAAAACTATAATGCTCTACAAACTATCACTTCATTTAGCAATAAGGACCAACATCACGTTCTGTAAAAAGGAATACATTTTTAAACATTTTGCTCTAGGATTTGTGTAAAGTCATCCATAGAAACCAGTACACAGTTTACAATAATAAACTGTCTTTGGAAAGGAACAGATTCTGTGCCTACATATTTGAGAACAACCAAAGCATTTGAAATTAATATAGTGAAAATGAAAGAAAGAACAGGAAAAACGCTCAGTAAAAAGCAAAAAAAAAAAAAAAAAAATTGCATTTTTGTGCATCTTTCTATGAAAAAGTATGCACAAACGTCTAAATCCTGGAACCCGTGTTGAAAAGAACATAACCCATATAATTACATGGATGCAAAAACCTGAATGCAGCTTTTTCACTGCCAATGCATTTCAAAGCGTAAGTGTAGAAATGCTGTTTATCCTTTCAAAGCACACACTGGAAAGACAGAAATAATAAAGCAGACCATTTTCTTAAAGCGATTTTTGTGGTCAACAATAATCTCACCACTTTTAGTATTAGTGACTAATTAATGTAATTGTGAGAAACAGTTTTCCAGCCCTTCACAATAAAGGAAAGAAAGCACTCAGCAGACATGCATAAGCTAAATATTACTACTTCACATTGACTTACATTGATTTTGGTTTCACTTTCAAAGTTCAGGCTAGTATTTCTACAGCAAGCAGAGAAACACTGTCCACTGTGTGCAACTTTCAAAACATGAACAATACCAGCTGAAAAGGGCCTGCTGCCAAGAGATATTTTGATGAGGAGAGATAAAACAGGTACCATGAATGATCTTTCCCACAGTGCTATCAGAATAGACATTCAACTTCTCAGGGCCAATCTCTGTCACTGATCAACCCCACAGTACATGGGGCACGTACCAAACAGGCAACACAGAGATACACCACTCAGTTAACACATGTACATGCTTGCATTACATGTTCATTTCCTGTAACCAGTGAAAAAATTGCTAGGAAAAAAAGGGAAGCTACTGTGAAGAGAAAAAGGAAAATACAGACAAAGTAACAGAAATAGAAGCCTTGTAACATATGATACCGTTATGGAGATGATTATTCTAGGCGGTATTGAAAAATACCTGAAGGACAATGCAGTCATAAGTCACAGCCAGCACAGCTTCACGAGGGCAAAGTCCTGCTTGTAAAACCTGATTTCCTTTTATGACAAGGTAACCCACCTCGCTGACGAAGGGAAGCCAGTAAATGTAATCTTTCTGGATTTCAGCAAAGCTTTTGACACTCTCAGAGTATCCTACTGAACAAACTGTCCAGCACAGCTGAACAACAATGTTACGTGACGGGTGAGCAACTGGCTCACAGGTCAGGCACGAAGAGTCACAGTGAATGCGGTCACATCAGGCTGGCAACCAGTCACTAGTGGGGTTCTGCAGGGCTCCATCTTAGGCCCAGTTCTCTTCAACATCTTCATGAACAATTAGGACCCAGGACTTGAAGGGATACTAAGTTTGCAGGCGTTACAAAACTGGGAGGAGCTGTTGCACCCTCAAAGTCCTTGATAGATCGGAGAGATGGGCAATCACCAACCATATGAAGTTTAACAACTGCCAGACCACGTACTTGGAACGAGGCAACCTCAGCTGTACGTACAGACTGAGGAATGAGATGATCGAAAGCAGTGCCATAGAAAGGGACCCAGGGGTCCTGGTCAAGGGCAAGTTGAATCGGAGTCAGCAGTGCCCTGGCAGCCAGGAGGGCCAACTGTGTCCTGGGGGGCATCAGGCAAAGCATCGCCAGCCGGTTGAGGGAGGGGATTGTCCCACTCTGCTCTGCACTGAGGCGGCCTCACCTGGACTACCGTGGGCAGTCTTGGGTGCCACAATATAGGAGAGACATTAAGCTGTTAGAAAGCGTCCAAAGGAGAGCACCAAAGGTGGTGAAAGGCCTTGAGGGGAAGCTGTATGAGAAGCAGCTGAGGGCACTTGGTCTGTTCAGTTCAGCCTGGAGAATAGGTGACTGAGGGGAGACCTCACTGCAGTAACAACTTCCTCATGAAGGGAAGAAGAGGGGCAGGCACTGATCTTGTCTCTGTGGTGACCAGTGACAGAACACAAGGAAATGGCCTGAAATTGTATCAGGAGAGGTTTAGGTTGGATATCAAGAAAACATTTTTTTGACTCAGGCTCCCCAGGGCAGTGGACACAGCATCAAGCCTGACAGAGTACAAAGAAGCATTTGGAAAACTTTTTTGGGCACATGGTGTGACTCTTGGGGTGTCATATACAGGGTCAGGAGTTGGACTTTGATGACCACTGTGGGTCCCTTCCAAATCAGAATATTCTGTGATTCATATTTCTGCTGAAAACTGTAACGTTTTACACAGCATCACCACAAGTCACTATACTACGAATTTTTAAATACTGCCGTTTTCCCTAAATTAATTTGTTATAGTCATGTTTGTTTCTGCCTGTCCCAGTTACCTGAGGTGAAAATGAAGACAGAGGGGAAGTAGCTTTGGCCCACTCTAGCACCAAGCAAGCGTGACTTTCCTTATTCTTTCCTTAAGATGAAGCATGGGATACTCTCTTCTTGAGCAAAAATTATAAAAACAACATATCAAGAGAACAATAAAGTCATGTTCCCAGGGAAAACAAAACAAAGTTAAACTGAAGTTTTATTTTAAACACCTCACTAGCCACACTATCTAGCCAACAGTTAACTTCATAGCCCATAGCCTTGTAAAACAGGTATCTTGACCAGCAAGTGGTAAACTGCTCACCTTCACACTTACATTTATGCTTATCTGACAGAAAACAGAAACATATGTAATCAGCCTTTATTCTTACAAATAACATCCATTCAACATCAAAGATATAAAAAACAGAAAGTTAAAGAAAATTGCACAGATTATCTGAGGGTAATACAATTATTTTCAAAATATACTGACAGAAAAAAAACTTTGAAAAAATGCCCCCAAAACATAGTAATTAAATTCTTCAAGTCATAATCCAAATTTACTTCTCTGATACATTCCACTAGCAACAAAAGAAATATTGTTAAACTTGAAAAGACAATTACATTCAACAGACATTTGTCTTAGCAACTACACAAGTTGAAACAAAAACAGCAGAAACAAGTTTTCAAAATAGAGGCTGGTTTGAAAATTCACTATATACAGAAAAAGAAGATTCAATTTTTCTGCCTTATCAAGCACAATCATGTTCTACAAGTGGAGAACCTGTGACGAAGAAACATTCATTTTCCTATTTTTCAGCTTCCCTAGAAGGTCAAAACAAACAGCAATACACTGCAGTCTTACACTGTCTTGCACCTACCATGACTGACCCAGGCTGCACTTGTGGCTTCAAAGTAACCTCCTCTGGCATAGTTTCTGACTGAGGCTGAATGACCCTTTAAACTCATATGACCAGGTAGGATCTTTTGCAGCCATCATCCCCACTATTTTCCCCATGCCATTTTCAATAGGAATAAAAGCTTTCTTTCATTAGAAGATAACACTCTATCCTCTTAATTTAAGCTAAGATGCAACAATCCTTTATAATGCAGTTAACCCTCTACACAAATGGAAGGATTAAATGACTCCATTTATGGCCTGAAGGGCAAGAGCAGTGTGTTGATTAAAGCAAAATAAAAGCAGAAAGATATCTCCCACGACATCTGTGGAGAGCTCACCCATGGAAAGAACTCTCCAAGTATGCTGAGGAGAAAGAAGCAGTTAATAAAGGCAATGCTCAGATCCACAGAGAAGAAGGACTGACTGTTTTGGGACTTTCTACACTAAATTATCAAAGAGAAATATAACGTATTTGCTGCATGGATGTCACAAGGATCCCACCACTCTCCTCCAGACCATACAAAGACTTTGTGTCAATACTTCATAATACTTGCCCTGTATCAAGGCATTTGGTTGTCAATACAACTCAAATATTTAATAAGTTTCAAACCTGAAGACTCTTACCTCTATGGCTTTGCTTTTTTTATGCACACTAAATCAGTTCATACTTTTAATTTCTAACAGTGGAAAATTCTGATGGAATACAAACACCAACAAGTGATATTATTCAGGTATTCATTGTGAAAGAATATTAATTTTGTGAAATTCTCATAGATTTCATTCATTTCATTCATATTTTTTGTCAGAAGGCAGTAACAATTTTACAAAGTAATAATCAATTGTACTACAAAAGCACACATAACATACAGATAATTTGAAAGTATATGCACCCATTCAGTACAATTCATTGAAAAGAGAAATAGACATTGACTGAAATGTGATGGTCCTGGGATGAAAAGGCATTGGCTACATTTAAATAATAATTACATTTAGTCAATCAAGTTTATTCTAATCCTTGAATTAACAACAACTAGAAAAAACACTGTAATACAGTGTCTCAAATAACGTATAGGCTACTATCTAAGAAACCAAGTTCCCTAGTCATTTCTCCCAAGTTCAGAGTTAAACTCACATTCAGAGACTGTTGTTTGTTTGAGCATTACTTCCTATAGAAACACAGCTCAAGCACACAAGATTCCTTCGGCCTGTACGCCCTGCAGCCTCCTCAAGTTTTATCAAATAAGCAAATAGCTAGTGTCCCAACTGAGGGAGCAGCCCTGGCAAAATTTCTTAATAGTTCTATACATGAAAAAAACCCAAGAACAATTCTAAATACAGGAAAAGCCTTCTCTGGAATTCAAAAGTATTTAGAAAACCAGGGAGGAAAGTGGTATGAAGCAACTCCATTTCTCAGAGAGACACTTTTCACAAAACTGTTTCATTCTAACATACAAATGTTTACCTCCAACCTTCAAGACACTGCCCACATTCATTAGAAGCAAAAGTGACTTGTTCTTAATTTCTGTTTAACAGTTGATAGAGAAAGGCTTAGGAGATACTTTTAAGAAATGACTAGCAAAAAAATATTAAAACCATTTTCTATTTGTCATGTTAATTTAAAATTGGAGAGTCTTTATTCATGAAGTGATAAGTAAGGTCTCCTAACAATTTCATTTTCTGGAAAATTTAAAACATTATCACTAAAATAACCAAATAATCAGACAACTTCTCTCAGTAAGTAAAATCCCTTGTGTTTCCCCTCTTGACCAGCATACTGAAAAAAATAATTTTATAACCTTTATCTGAACCAGTTATATAGGAAACACAGTAGACAATTTCATTAAGGTTCAAAGTCTAAGAACTCAGCAGTTGAGAAAAGCTAGAAGAGTTGCCTGAGCAATTCTCTTTCTTGTCTCACATATGGGACAAAAATGTTTACAATAATGATATTAATTCTACTCTCCAATATCCTTTAAAATGCGTGGTCCTACCATTTATTTATGGTACACCAAACTGGAAATTCCAGGCAGAATTACTGGCTTCATTAACGAAATTTTTGCTGTCTCTACGTCTGACACTTAAACGTTAATGCACAGGCACTCAATGCTCTCTTCAACACTTCATGAGTCAGAACACAGAGAACTAAACTTCCACTTTTTAAGATACATTCATAAGCTGAATAATATTCATCATCAGACAAAATTAAGGTAATTTAATTCTGAAATTTAAAATCTGAATTTTCATAAAGTGAAGCAATGGGGGAAGGGGTGTGACCTGTTGGGGTTTTGAGTAAATACCCACCTACTTAAATCTGAAATCTCCTCTGTCTCTCTACAATGTCAACAGAACACAATAAGCACAACTCCAGTAGCTGACTGCAACAGCAAATTGTCACATGCTGCAAGAGATCAGTTAAAACTTGTCATCCTTTTCAGGGCTTTGCTGACAGTGGAGAGTAAGTCAAACATGAGGCCTTGGGTTTAATCATTCTGTTGAGACATACCCAGCCTTTCAGTATACCTTCTGTCACTGTCCTCTATTTGGTCATGATTCAACTTCCTGAGTTCCTTTAAAACTTCACACTTAAGCAGATGTTTTACAAAGTTCTTTCAGTCCAACTGTTTTGTTTATCAAAGCAGTAAGTGAAGGAATAATCTATGTTACAGTACAAAGATGTATCAGGTAGCAGGATGAAGAGCAGAAGAGCCGCAGCAGTAAAAATCTAAAGAAGTTAAAAAGATGCAGAAAAAAATTGAAGCAAAACACCAAAGCTATGGAGGAAGCAATAAAATTAATTCACTTATCCTCCCCCCAAAAAAACCAACCAAAAAATCTGACAAAAACAAACAAACAAAAAAAGAAAAAAAAAAACCCCAAACAACAAAACCAAAAAAACCACACACACACGCAAAAAGCTGCACACCAACAAACAGCCTTCAAGGTTAGTTCTAAACCATTACTTAAAGTTTGACCCATAAAGAAAGCAAATTCAGACTAACAAATAGGCCAAGGTCCAGACCTTAAGCTTTGTATGCCACAAACTCTGAGTTGGCTAAACTGGTGTCTAGCAAGGCACAAAAAATTCTCACAACCCTTACCACATTCTGCCTGCAACACAACAGATCTGAGGTTGATGTCCTGCTTTCCAAAAATACAACTGAAAGCAAAGTACATTTTGACAAACTGCAAAGGTCAGAAGTATCTTACCTAAAACAGAGATAAAAGATCTGACTTATGTCCAAGTTACGATCATTTTTTCAGTACCTAAGCATCAGCAATTGCTCTAAAACTCAACAGGAGCCACAAGTAGTTTGGGCATACTAGAACAGCCAGAGTCTCTAAATTTCTGACAGACACGAGGACCTCAAACTGTTTTCCACCAAAACCCTTTTTTCTTCACATACAGGGCATAGCTTAATCTAGGAAGTACCAGAATTTCAGAGGGACTTTTTCTTTTTTTAATTAAGAGCTCTTCAGTAGCCCTTAGGCTTTACTGTTTGCATATAGAAGCAGAAGTACTTAGTGTTAAAAGAACGGTATCAGCGGCTATCTCGTGGTTAACACCTTCACCTACCTCCTCAGCCATGTTCTAGAACGGTCCATCATCATCACCTCACAGAACAATGCCACATGACATTCAGTGGCAACCACTTCTTTTTATGGACATCATGAGAAGCAGAAGAATGATCACAGTATTCCCTCTGGATCACATAAGGAGCTTGCACCAATGGAAAAGAAACTACAAATTCTAATTACTAGTATAGTGGTCCTAGACAGAATAAAAGGGAGATTCTCACTTATTCTTCAGATACACTACTGTGCAGCAAGAGTTTCAGATGCAGGATGAATTGGGCCAGAAAGTCAGTCTCAGGTTTTCTCTCTTCAAGGCAGTTGCTTACTCCACTGGGATGAGGAAAAACATATAATCTCTATCTAACCCATTCTTTTTCACCTCTCTTAATCTTGTGTAGAACAGTTTTAAAAGAGGGAATAGAAAACTTTCCACACTACAGAGCAGACAAAAGGCTGGTGTTCACGGTATTCCTCATACAGAAAGGACAGAAGTAGAAAATTAGCTCGGCTATCTCACGTTCTGCATGAGGGCCCTATCTAACATGCTGTTTCATCCTATATTTTACATCACTGGGAAATCCAGCCTGTGCTGCTTGCAGTCTGTGAAACTGTACATGCAAATGACAAGGGAAATTTTAGCTACATATTTTTATATTTAATTTCATACTTCATTGCAGATACATTTTGTCTATCACATGGATGCTAGGCCCAATGTCCAGCTACTACATGGTTCCAAATAAGTAACAGTGACAACAATCTACTTCACTTGTACACACCTGGGAATCGATTTTAAAGGCAACAGAGCATTTAATACATCAAGTGTAAGGAACCCACCCTTATACAGTTGTATCTCATTTCTATTCTGGAACACCTATGCTATTTAACAAGATATTGTTTGACAATCTCAGTTGAATTGTATCAGCTACAGGGGATCAGTCTTTCACAGTCAGGAAAAAGAGATCCTATCAGTGAAACAGAAAGTAAAGTTGATTTTGCAGACACACCAACACAACACAACAAACTAGAAGGCAGGAGTTAGAGGGGTGGGAAGAGAACTTCCTTCTCCCTGTTTAAAGACTGGGGGATCTTAAGTTAGGTGGGTGCCCAAGGGGAAATGTTCCTCATTGAGTATCTCTGTAATTAAGCAGTCTCCCCTGGAACAAATTCCAGAAGCAGAACCTAGATCAGTCAAGCAAAAATCCCACCTAATGTGTGTCCACTGAGCCCCATGTGTTCAGCCTGGCTGCCCCTCCAAGGTCTTAGGACCCACTACAAAGAGTAATCCAAGTTCTGCATTTTGAAAAATGAGAATGTAAAACACAGCTTATTTAAAATAGTTCCCTTCCCATTTTCACTGGCGAGAGGCCTAATAAGAACAGAGTAAATTAATTATCTTCTTTATGGCTCAGAGTCTATCCATGTATGAGAAAAAGGAGATATAGATGTCCTCAAAGTACCCTGTCAGATACACAGGGTAAACACACCTGTAGAGAGAATATTACCTTCTGATCACCCAGAATTACTTTAACATTTTGTCTCCTCAAAAACAGAAGGTGAAATAATAAATAGATTTCTAAATTCGCAGTTCTTTTAAGTCCAAGGAGTACTTTTAAGAAGGCACATACAACAATGCTGCTCAACTCGGATACTGACCAGAATGGGAACAGAATTTTGACTGCACAGGCAAAGCAGCTTAGCCATCTTTATAATGAAGTCCTGACTTGTCAGATGAAAACGTTTTTACAGGGTCATGTACATGCAGACAAAGCTTACTCTACATGCAAATTTTCTCATTTTGGGTCAAAATGAGAGAGACTCTTAATTATTCATGATTAAGATCAGGAAGTTCCTTTATTCCTCCTACACCTATGTTCTAAACACCTGCAGACAGAAACAGCTCACTACCCGAACCAGTGAATCTGATGGAGAATATTTTAATTGAAGCTTTTAGACATCCACTGTTTTGTCCTGATGCTCACAGGAAGATGTTTGGGGGTTTTTTGTGGTGGCTGGATTTTTAAAATAATGTTCCAGAGAAGCAGAAAATCATGTTCCACCTACCCCTAAAAATCTGATTTTGCTAATATTCAGTCCTTACCCAACAAAGACTAATTAACTGTAAGAAGACATTAAAGTCAATGGGACTGCTCATTGTACATTACGTTCAACTTGCACATAAAAAAATTGGGTCTTACACTGAGCAACTTCACATTGGTATATAAATTCACACACATGATCAAAGATAAAATTTTCACTCTCTGTATGAAGTAATGTGCTCTATGAGAGTTTCACAAACTCAAAGCCCTTAAGATAGTTATCTCCAGAGCAAGGTCAAATTTCTGCAGAGCCAGGAGTATAGAAGCCCGGCTGCAAAAGCTAGCTAAGCTTCAAAATTCAAGCATAAAAAAAAAGTCATGTACATGCACACTGACTTCTTTTTCTCCTCTCTGACATAAATTTAAACACACACTATAAATAAAAGTATTATCCCAATTCAAAAAAAGGGAATAGAAAAAATAGAGGCATACTTTTCAATGCTGATACATAGAGCTCCTGTTTCTTTTTCCTCTGTCAAACAGCATTTAAACACTGCAGATTCCAAAAGCACTAATTTTTGTAAATACACAGGATATCTGAGTCGGTACTGAAGTACCAACTTCCCTTCACTGTCTTCTTCTGATCATCACTGGATTAGACCGCAATTAAGACTAGAGCCATTGGTCAGTTTAGATCCTCTTTTATCCCTGCAGTAAGGAACAGCAGAGTATTTACATTTACATGTAAGTAAGTAACTAGATTTTTCGCACAAATCCATGCCAGAGGCCTATGGCTAATATTTTATTACTTCTCAGCATTACTTACTACTAACCAGCAGCTCTCCTCCTTTCAAAAGCCAAAAAGAGGAGGAAAGTCAAATGTTTCAGAGTGCACTGAATCAGTACTGTTTTGCATCTACTTTCCACTGAAGAGAGAACAGGAAAGGGAAGGAACATAAAAAGCCACCAGGCACCTACCTTACACAAACCCAGATTTAAACTCTTACACATAACCTAGTGACTCGCATGTCTGAGTATACAAATCAACTATTCTGGAGTCAGTCTCCTCGGGCTGACCAAAATTCCAGCTTGGAAATCTTCCCCAGTGCAGGTTTCACCCAAACCAGCATTCCTGCACAAACAGCTTCTGTTCAGTGAATCTAGAGAGAATTCCTCACTCACTCAATTCTCACCAACTCCTGAAAGAACATTAATCTGAAAAGTTGCCTACCCTGTTTTTGGAGTACAGCTTCCATATATCTCACCCTCAAAGGCACACGTTCTGTAACCAAAAACCTCTCCCCTTATGCTCTTCACCTATTTCCCTACTTTATTAAAACTCCTAGTCTGATACCTAATTACCAATCCAAAAGGATTCTACAGATATTAAAACCCATTATTGATGCCAAAAACATAGTCAAAATTATAGCTTGTAACTGTCCAGTCCTGTAGCACGTACTGAGGCAAAGCTAGGGAGACCGGATTCCCCAAATCAGAAGGAAAAAAGAGAGAAAGCAAGCTTCACCACGTACTGGAGACATATTGAGACCAAACATGCCTCAGAAACATTTGGAATAGCCTACTATTATGTTCTCAGCATATTTGAGGAATACAGACTGCTTTGGAGAAGGAAAAACAATCACCTACTCATGACTCCTACAAACTACTGTTTTAGCACATTTACCAGAGAACGTCAAGACTAATTAAGAATAAAACTACGCAAGAAAAACAATAGATCACACACTGTAAAACCGAGCCTGGCTCCGGAACCTCATTTCCAAAAATTCTGTTATCAACAGTAGCACTCTACGCAGTTTTAAGCACTACAAAATATTGTCGAGGAAAAATAACAGCTGCTAAGTTCGCAGTCTCAAATGCTAAAAGTAATCGATTTATCTGCCAGTTGCATTGACCACATTAACTGAAGACCATCAAAACCTTACACAACTCCTCTTCCTCGTCAGTATCTTCTATCACCTAAGTTAAATAATACAAATACAGTTGCTGATTATGCACTGCACTGAGAAATGAAGAAAAATACCACATCTGCATGATTTACTTAACAATATGCATAGGTTCATTTTCATTGTTCAAAGTTTTAACTATCAACCACTTAACGAACCTGAAAAAAAATCACTAACATCTACTACTCATACCTTCACCACCAGAGAAAATGGTCTCATCCAAAACTATTTTACAGCAGTTTACGGCAAGATTATTTGGTGTTGATAACAAAAACCCACACACTTCACAAACCTGAGAATTTTTTAAACTGCCAACCTATTGCACTTGGCAGATTACAAAAAGAATGTTTCACAGAAGACAGAGCTTTCTATGTGCCCTATATATACACAAAAGGAAGCAATGTTAGAGGAGCAGTGCCTGGACAGGAATGCCTATATACAGTTCCCTTAGGTTGGCATTACCTGCAAGCAAGAAGCTTTTTTTTTCAAATTCCTTCAATAGAGTTTAAAGTCAGAAGCAGAACAAGTCAGCCAATGTATCCACACCCATGCTAAACAAATAAAGACTTACATTTAACTTGCATAGTTTTTTTGGTGATGTAGCAACCAAGGATGAATTTTCAAGGTAACATGTGGCTTACATCCTTGTCATAAATGAAGCCAACTGAGTTCCTCAGAGTCCAAAGTGTTACGTGAATAGTTAAGGACACAGAAAAGGACCGATAATATCCAGAGTATTTTGTCAGAATATTTTCCAGAACAAAATTTCATAAAAGGTAATAGTTGAATTAATCTCTTCAAAAATAAAAATATGTAAAGATAGATTCTTAAATCCATGTTACAGACTAAAGAAGAGCAGTCAGATTTGCAAAGCCATATATCTCAAAGCTTTCTGAAATTGTCTGGAGTTGCAGATGCTTACTGTTTGCATGCCTGTACATGACAAAAGCAGGAGTAGAAAACCATGCAAACAGGCAAAAGAAAATATCCAGAGCAACTTTTATTTAAGTGAGCTTAAGGAATTGGAGAGCTAAATTTCTAATGCTTCAATGTGAAAGTTTGAATTCTCAAAATATGCAGACTAGGCCAGATTCTGCTCCATGTTACCTTTTCCAATTCAGTCTGTGTAGACTCTAGCAAAGTTTGTGTACCTTTCTTCATATATTTGACATATCAGTCAACATTTTACCTACAGCCAGGTTTTCATTTTCATCCATGGCAATAATTCAAGGCCAGCTTGTTTTGGTTTTAATCACCAGGAGAGGCTGAAGTAGGTGACAGGGTTTTGTTCCAATAGCTTAAGATCATTCAGCAGCAGCAGGGAAAAAACCTACTGCAACAAAAAACCCAAAGTTTGGGTTTTTTTGGAGCTATGAGTTTTTAAATGTTTATTTCAAAAGTAATGTAAATATTTTTAACACAGAAATTTATTCAACTTGTGTAGTACAGTGTTTTAATTCAGAAATCAGCTATCTCTAGAGGAAAAAGAAAAAAATAATAATAAAAGAGGGAACCTATAGTGTGTCATGAATCTTTATATACTGCTGCATCACAAACATACTGGAGTGGTGTAAGGCTCCTTTTTAAACCTGGACAATAAATAATCTCATTACAAGCACAATTTTCTTCTGAAAAAAACACTGCTGTATGTAACACGCCATCTGAAATTTTCACAAAAAGATTTCAAGAATTATTTTCTTTAACGGATACTTCCTTGTTTACTACTACACATTTATTGGGAGGCACTGGGACAAAGGCTATAAGAACTTGGGACCTTTGCATCAAGTGTGTAACAATGGTCTTCTGAAGACTGGTATTTCTTTCCAGAAAATTAAGCATACACAAAAATGGAATGAAACCAGATTTTTGAACAAACATAAGGAAAAGGAACATTACAGATAAAATTATTTCTCTTTCAAAAAATAAAAAAAAACATAAAAAAGAAACTCAAAGTTCTGTATTTCTTTCAGTTTAATATTTCACCGTACAAAATACACAGTGAAGTTGCATAAGAAATCTCTATTCTGTTTTTCAATCCAAATCCTATCCAATTTATACTCAATACATTTTAGCATTTGCATTCCTAAATTAGATTAAATTCACTTCTATAGTACTTGTATCTTTTTTCCCCTCTTTGAAGCACCACAACCACTTGAGCTACCCCCTCTAATTTGTTGATAACACACATTAAACAAAACGCTGAGACACACACCAGCAGAGAACAGTCTCCTTTCTATCTCTTTATGTCATCACATTGTGCTACCCAAACACTACCAAAATAGTGCTGTGTAGGCCCAGGAGGGCAGTAGAGCAACAGTAAATAAGGCACTTGAGTAAGGGATTACTCTGGACTGTGGCCTCAGTTTTCCCAACAATAGCATTGCAAATATGTAGTGAACCCAGGGCAAGGCTACTAAACAAGTCACATATTTATGTTCAAATTGCTGTATGACTATAGAAAATTTCATTAAAAAGAGCAGAAATTATGAACCTGCTTCATAAGAGGAACTTTTTAGTTAAGAGTTCACTCACTCACGACACCACCTCACCGTACTATGAAGAGCTACTGAGTTGAAATCTACTTGCAGAACAATGTAGACCAGTTACCATTTCTTCAAACCATCTCATTCTAAGAGTAACCCACAGCTACCAACCAACTTCAAAATTTAGGATCAAAGAAGCTAATAGCATAGCATAAATTAATATACAACTTTAATAGATTTCAGTATGTCAAGTTCTCAGGAAGTTTAGAATTACTCATGTCTCCTGAATCCATGCAAACACTTTGATGCTGCATTCATGTATTGCCATGGTTATGCTCACAAAATCTCTGGAAACAACATAGTGCTTCTCACTTTCTACTCTACAGCCTTGCAGTTTGGCAAATGCAGGTATCTCTATATAACACTATACGGTTATCACTCATACTTTTAAGTATTAAGGCTTAATTTCATTAAAGTTTAACTTTAAAAAAAATCTACTTCAATCTCAAAACTCAGGATATAGGGATACATGCCTCATATAGCATACAACAGATGAACCTGTTTTAAGTAAAACTTCAGTTCCAAACACAGTGGAAAGAATATCAAATAGGAAGTGAAGACACCATTCAAGTACTGTTTAACACTTTGTAAAAACAAACATTTTGAAAAAGAAGAAATTTGTCTTCAGCAAGTTACACATAAAACTGTGATAATGACTACTGCATTGCTGCAAAACGCAAAAAATACCTACAAGTTCTCGAGTTTTTTAAAGTCTTCCAGCCAAGCTAAGTAATTTATTTCATAACTACACCAAAGCTTCCATATTTTCTACAGTCTAAAGATGTGGTTGTTAGGCATAAACAAAACTAGAGCTATTTTTCCACCCAGAGCATATGCATTATTCCTCGAGCACTTATGCAGAAAGCAGCTCTCTAAGACAGGAGGCCTGCAGCAGGCATTTTTTAACTACAGGCGTATTAAGATGCTGGATACGGTGTAAACGCTCCTGGCAGGTAGAAAAGAGGAGCTGGGACCTAACAGTGAAAGGGCACAAGAATCCATTAGGCAGAAGAGAAACTTTCCCTGATTGAAGTATATTCTATGACAAACTTTTTTAATGCTGTAACCTACTCCACAAAAAAATCGTGTTCCAAACTAAGGTGATTTTGAAAACACAGGAAGGCAAAAGAAAAAAAAGAGAGACAGAAGAACATAGCCGAAGTACCTCACACCACTGAAGCATCGTCCTCTGCACCTCTCAAAACCTCACTGTTTTGCAAAGGCTTCTTTCTTAAGCAAACGGGTTAGCATGAGCCAGGACCAGTTGTTTTCTGAGCGAAGTGGCATCATTAGGGAAACTGAGTGTAGGAAGCAGCTTGAAGAACAATGAAAGCGAGTAAAGTTTGGGGATTTGGCGCTGCTTTTTGCTAAAGTCGAGTTTTTAAGTGCCGCCTGTCAGAGAAAGGAGTCTTTCTCTCTCTCGCCCCTTCGGGAGCCCTTGGTGCACCCACACCCCGCAACAAGCACAACACCCGGGGCTCCGCCGTCGCACCAGCCCCGGCATCCCAAATCGCCACCTCCGCACACCGCCCCGCCGGAGAGGGGGACCTCGCCAAAGCCTCACCCAGGCGGGCTGAGAGGAAACCAGCCCAGTGCTGCCGCCCCCGATAATGGCACCGGGGGGCGCGGGGCGCACTCGGGCAGCGNCAGGGCAGGGCAGGGCGGGGGGCCGGGCCCCGTTGTCCCGGGGACGCTCACCCAGCGGAGGCCGCGCTGTCCCGCTCCCGCCCGGCGGGGCCTCTCCCTGGCACCGCGGCCCGGCCTGCGCCGGCACCCGGGCTCGGCGGCGAGCAGCCTCCGGGGGCGGCGGAGCGGCACTCACCGAGGAGGAGGAGAAGGAGGAGCTGGCTCTGCTGCTGCTTTCGCGGGGCCCGGCCCGGCTTCGGCTCTGGCTCCCTCCCTCCCCGTGCCGCCGCCTCCCTGTTCCTGGCGCCGCCGCCGCTTCCTCCGCCTCCTCTGCCCCCACCCCTCCGTCCTCGGAGGGGCGCACGGGGGCGGCGAGCCCGCGATGGCCGCCGCCTGCCGCAGGCTGGGCTAGAGCTGCGGCTGCGGCGGCCGCGCACGGCCCGGCGGGGGCGGGAGGGCCGGGGGCATCTCCGCGCCGTCTCTCCCTCCCCCGGGTACCACCGGCGCTCCGCCGCCCGCCTCCCCGCAGCGCCGGGATCTTTCCTGGTCCCTTTCTCCGCGCTCGTCCCAGCTCAGCGGCCGCGGCAGACCCGCGGGGGGCGGCCGGGAGCCGCGCTGCGAGGGAGGGAAGTGGTCAGGCTTTGTTATCCCCGGCCCTGTCCTCGCTCCGCTACTCGCTGCGGCGTGTGACCGCTCCCCTGGGCTCCCGGAGCCCGTCAGTGAAAGTTCGCAGGGAGCTCCCGCCCCTCGTCCCGGCGAGAGGCAGCCCCTCGGGCCGGCCCTGCCGCTGCCCCGGAGGCTGCGCTGGGCAGGCAGGGAAGGACCCGGGCGATCTCCCCCTGCGCTCTCCTCCGCCTCACCTTCCCTTACACCGCCCTGGGCGTGAAGGCGTCGCGCCAGAGCAGGCAGTGGTTTTGTGCTTCACTTTGCTTCACAGGTATCTCCACGAGAAAAGTGGCGCTAAACTTCAGCCGCATCAACTGTGCAGCAGCAACTTCAGCCAAGCAGGCTGCTTTGCTTGCTTGTTCTCCAGGCCCTTTTTTTTTAAAAAATAAAATGCTAAATCGCGAGCAACAAAACAATTCTGAATTTCAGATGTGTGAGACTGACAGAAGCGACTAGCGGGGGGCATAGAAAATCTGTGGACAGTATGGCTCTTAAAAGTTGTTGCAAGTTGTATTTGCTGACTGGCGTGGAGATAGTAAAATACTACCTTTGTTTCCTGTTTGTGGTATATAACTGATGTAAATCCAGTACCCGATTTGCAAAGATAGGCATAATTTGCTTACCTATGTAGTCGCATGAGTCAGTGAGATTATTTGTATGACTCGCTGTGAAACTACTGATTTCAAGGTTAAAAAGGATCTGTTGAAAGTTAAGATTGTGAGAATATTCATGCACATTCTGCTTGAATTCTTCTAACGAGATCAAAGACATTTATGAACTGAGGTCAGTGAGTTGTTTAATTACCATAGTTATTTGAGGTCAGAGTGTGTTCTGATTTCATTAACATTTTTCTATCTCAAGCATCTATGGAAACTTAAAGGCTTTCCTTGAGTCTCATCCAAGGCCTGTATTCTCCTTTATGCATCTGATCAACCTCAGTTTCTGGCAAGCTAGGACCATTTCAGGAGTTGATGACTTTAATCCGAGTTGCAAAAAGAAATTATTTTTTTCAAATATAGAGTTTGGCTTTTTCGTTAGTATGTAGAATGATCTATGTTTTTGTTAAGTTTCTTATATTAAAACTGTTTGTTTTACAATTATGATTACATGTTATCAGTGGTATAACAACAAAACTAAGAATAGCTTCAAGTGGGTCATATCGGAAACCTGATGGATTTTAACTTTTGTTTGTGAAACCAATACTGTTGATATGAAAAATACGAGTGACTTTCTAGGCTGGCAGTGGTGTTCAAAGAAAGAAACAGAATTAAATAAATAAAAAAAGACTTTTTTACAACATAGGAGGTTCCTTCTTTCCTAGTTTAGCAACCTAGTCAAAAAGGGGAATAACAGAGAGCCATGTAAGCAAGAAAGGCCCTGACTGGGAAAGTTTCAGTTTAATTTTTCTGCAATTCTGTCATTTCCTCAAACGAGGAGTTTTTCTTTGTGTGTGTGTGTGTGTATATGTTCTTACCTTCTTCTAAGGCCTCTTTTTCTTTTGGATATGTGCATTTGAACAAGTAATTATTTTCAGTATCCAGCTGGTATTCTTGATTAACACATATAGTATTATTAACTTAGGCAGTGTCTTCAGCAGCAGCTGTGGGATGATACCGTCAGTAAGTGAAGAAGCCAACTGGGCTAAAAATGTCTTTCCACCTTCAGGTAGCTTTTACCATAGGCAACTTTTGCAGTACTCTATATTGCATGTGAGGCAAAAATTTTAAATGGTCTTAGACATCTTATTCTACAACCTCCCACACTATGAAAAAAGGTTGGTTCTGGATGATGATGTTTTCCAGCCCATATGTTGACCAAAGGTTTTCATATGCCTGAAGTGCCCCCTTGTCAGTCTTAACAATCAAAGACTTAGCTTTTTGTGGAAATGGGACTGATGGACAACCTTACAGGAAGGTTGAAGGAAATTAATGCAAAACACTCGGTAGCTTTTTCCTCCAGTTTATCTTCCATACCTTACCTTTCTTCTCGCAAGGGATGATGTTAAATATGGCTTACATTAGCATCAGTACTCCAAGTAGTAACCTTCCTCATTTTCTCTCTATCCTTTCCTTCTGCCCACGCACACCTTTCATTTTTTTTCATAGTGGCTCTAGTACTCATTGGTCCTCTCTAAGCCAGCTCAGGTAGCAAAATCTCTTGAGGATCATTTACTTAACAATAAATCATGACATGAAATAGAATAGATGCCTTATTTCTCACTCCTTTTGTTTAGAAGGTGTCTCTCTTATTTTAAGAATTCACAAGAATGGCATTTTCAGATCGTTAGCGTTAAGCAGTTTATGAGAAACCAGGATCTTTCAAGGCAGATATGCAAACTGAATAAGCAAAACTAAACAATACTTTCCAGCTGGATTAGCAGTTGATGTAGTTCAACCTGTTATGAGGTGAGTATCGCAGCCTACACAAATAAAAGAGGCAGTTTGTGTGTTTAGAGTGGTATTAAAGGAAAGAGGAGTATTGGGGATTGCACTCTTCTCTATAGGTTACCATTGTGCTGTTGGCTTGTCTCAGCCTTAACATATAGTTTCACGTTTGGGATAGACTTTTTCCCATCAAGATGTGGCAGCAAACAGCCATATCCTAGTAAGAGCAACAATTTATCACCAAGTCTGAACTCACATAAGCGTGCTATTGGTGTTGCCTCTTGGATGGTAGACAAGGAGGGTGATTTTTTTTTTTTTTCTTTAAAACACATATTGAGCTAAATTGGGCTGTTCATACATTCACACATCTTGTTTTAATGCTCTCTGTATGTATCACTTATCAGACTTGGTCACAGTTGCTAGCTTTTGTTTAAAATTATGAGAACTAGAAATCTGGTTTTAGTAAAAAAATGCACATCTTCCATATCCAACATCCTTATTTGTGAGAGCTTCTAAAATCAGGAGTTCCACACCCAGGTCTAATTACTTTGAGGTCTGCATGTGGATGAGTTCTCTGTTTTGATAGGCTTATGTCTTTTTTTCTCATTTGTTATACTCAGAAGCAGGATTACAATGATTTCATAACTTTAAAGATCAGAATGTGTATATACAAATCTGCAGTTCAGAGGGACAGGACAGAAACCTAAATTATGAATATTCATTGACAACAAAGCAAACTCTGGCTCTGGCTCTTGGGCCTGAATTGCAGTGGGAGGTTAATGCCTTTGTCTTCCTATTGCTCTTTGCAGGCATGTAACTGTATGTGATTGCATTTTAAGAACCCAAATGCCATCTTTTCCAGTTCTGTTAAGTATATTTCAGAAAGGTAATTTGTAATTATTTTATTAACATTTTCAAATTATGGTAATGCTTTAAAGGAACTTGGTCTTTTAGATGGTAAATGTTCAAATAGCCTTGGAAAACATATGCTTTTAAGGAAAGAAATTTATACAAAATCACTGTAGATTGTTGATTATTTTTTGTAAACTGTGGCCTAATTTTCTGATTTTTTAATTTCTGTAGTCTTTTTTATTAGGTGCATTTTATGTATTCCTTTATTTGTATTTTAGATAATATTGTATATTTATATTCCTATGTTATAATATGTCTTAGAAATTTTTATATCTCACATTATCATCACATATAGTTTTTTGACACTCTAAGTTGCTCATTCCCCTTTGTTTTCTCATATATTCTTGCACACTTTTTGTTGATAAATTCCATTTCCATTATACTAGTTAATTTATGTAAACATTTTCAAAGTTGATTTGTTTTTTTTCCCCCCTTTTTTTGAAGGGACTTCCCCCTCCACCCAGTTTAATAGTAGCTTAAAAAAAAAAAAAAACACACCAAAATGAGGTGAAGGGTGCAGGAAGTTCTTTCACACACACAAACCCTTTGTCTCAGATTGATATTAAACTGGCATTGTTTACTGGCGTGTCTGAAATCAGTTTAAGGTATAGATGGCATTAAGACCTCACTACAGCTACAAAAAACTATCTGTAATAGATATGTATAAATAATGTGCTACATGTTAATCAGAGTACTGCTCTTCTACTTCATACTGTGGTTATATTGTGATAGTCTATATCTATTATGCTGATATCTGAAAAAAACAGTGCTTATTTACTTGGGATTTGTTTTCTAAAATACACCTATTTTTGAGTGCCACTCTCACCTGTTTAATCTAATTTCAAGAGGAAATATACTTAAAAATTATTGATGAGCTCTTCTGAAATTAGGATTCTTAAATTCATTACAAAGTTTGCTGTTGATTATAGGGGTTGATAATTTTTTTTTTTTTAGCAAGAGCAGAGCTCAATATTTACTTAGATCAAAATTTTCTAACAATTATAGTAGACAACAGAGTATAGCAAAATGTCATATCTAATAACAGCACAAGTGGACTAACTTCTAATCTGCTGAGTAATGGAGAAAGGGAGGAGTCATTTTAATTGTTTATGAGCCAAAAGCCAAAAGTCAGGGTGAATTGAGCCTCACAAATTGATTCCTGTTCAAGTCAGGGAAATAAAAGACCACTTTCCTTGTTGACAAAGACGCACAATAAATCATGACTACATTTGGCAGCAAGTAGATCTTATACAGTTAGGTTAGCCTGTGCATCTTACTCATTGATTGTCCGTGTTGCCTGTACACTCGCTTGTAACCCAGTTCACATCTATATTGAGTCATGTAGATCTGGAGATGCAGAAAGATAGGCAAGGTGGAGAACTTGTCCGAGCTCAGATCTCATCTGTATAATCACTGTTGACACAACCAGTCTGAACTTCTTGGCACAGAAGACTTTGACCTGGAACAGGACATAGTTAACAAAGGCAATATATATGAAGACTCTACTCTCAAAGACAATGCACCGATGTACATACAGGCTTATTTCCCCTGTTTCCCCATACTAGTTTATCAAAATAATACATAAAAAAGGCTATGGTCATGTATTTTTCTTACAACAGAAGAGCAGAAACTTCACAGACACTTCTTTCTTCATCTTTTAAAGTTTCTTCTGTTAAAATGTGAAGCATATATGCAATAAGAATGTTTATGGCTACTGATGTGACACCCTTTAAAACAATGTTTTTATTTGGAATGTTATATTCTGCCCTGTAGCCAAATTAATTATATTCAATATCTTAACCATCCTTTACAATGCCGTTCATGAGCTCAACCTCGCAGCCCTTACTTCAGTATTCACAACTGGCCCAAGGAGTACAGACCACACCAAGTGACAAAAATTTTGGAAAGTGAGTGCCAGAGACAAATCAAAACAACTCCAAATGTCACTTTACTATACTTAAAAATTTTGAACTTCTGGTCACAGGTTTACCGTAGGCCTGAATGATCAGATTAGTTTTGTGTGATTTGACTAAGATTGTGGTAACAAGCATGTGTTGCTCTGTCTCTGGTTTCTGGTTTCCCTGTCTGAGGAAGGGAAACTGGTCCAAAAACATTACACTTGAACTGGTTTTTTTTTCAGACTAGAGTTCATGACAAAAGTTTACCCCAAAATTTTCAAATATAATGCTGGTAACTTAAAAATAAAAAATTCTATTTGTCAGAAGTTTATTGTTCTTAAGCAGGACTACTTAAAAGGAAATGAAGCCATAGTTTATTTTGTCATCTTTAAGAGGAAATAGGGGATGGAATAAAAAAGTGAAAAGGAGTTCGAAGATTTTACTTTTACAAGCATAAATATTTTTGAAAACTTAAGAGGTAATATTATTTTGCATTTTTTTCTTCAGCCAGCTCCTGTTAAGAGTTCTATGAGGAGTAAGCATACAGTTGTAGCTAGAATTTTATTTAAAAACCTAAAAATAAAAGTTGACTATACATCAAGAATCATACTTAGTTCATTAGATCTTATAAAAGGGCTCAAAATATAGATACCTGGTCAGAATGTTCATTGTAAGGGATTATATTAAATTTAAAAATGTCTAAAAACAGTAGTAG
Source organism: Grallaria varia (assembly GCA_013396735.1). Lineage (NCBI taxonomy): Eukaryota > Metazoa > Chordata > Aves > Passeriformes > Formicariidae > Grallaria > Grallaria varia. The sequence continues at coordinate 364,977 of VWZG01013133.1, forward strand.
CAGATGTGCCTAGAAATTAATGTTGTTCTGCTTTCTGTGTAATGGCTAATTGTTCCTTTTGGCTTTAAGTGTTGCAGCCATTTCCTTAGTTATGAAAAAGAAGGTCAAATGAGATCTTATCCAACTTCTTCTTAAGAATATCCTTTTAAAAACAAGCATAAAAGCACAATAAATACTGAGTTTATGGGTAGAAGCATATTAAAATCAAACAACCAAAATCAATCAACCCTGCCCCCTAAAATGGAGGTATGATTGCAGGAAGTCAGCAGATTTCACAATGCCAGCTGAGTAGTTCTTGTCAGGCCTTGACTGTCCTTTCTTTCCAGTTCACAGAAAAGATCCACATTTACTTCAACACTGTAAGGCTGTGCCTGTGATGCCATGAGCAATTTTTCTTATTTCTGAACTCCCACTGACTTCAGCTAGATTCATGGCTGCTCCAATATTCTCATTTCTTGTGTGCTTATCATTACATAACGTACTCTCAGCTAGATCAAGACTCTTGTTTGTCAAGATCTTATCATTAGAGGGTGCACCTGCAGCTCCTAGTTTTAACTGAACATAGTTTGTAAATAATTTTAACCCATATTTATTATATTTATAAAGCTCAAATAAAATAAAAAACAAGAAGACTTTGGGCTATATCAGCCAAGCAATACAGTTCACAGACTTCTGGAGTAAAATTTCTTATTGTTGAAGAAACAGTATTTAAATCTAGATGGTTTACAGAGGTACATATGGAACTTTTCACATTTAGGTCACAAGTTCAAACATGGTCTTCATTACCTGCAAATTAAAACTTTCAATAGCTGACATCTGTTACATACTGATGTGGAATGAGTTGCCTTCTAAAGTGGATAGCTCAGAAGACTTGTTTCTAAATGCATTCTAAACACACATGCTTAAAGAAGTTCCTTCTCAAAAATGAAAAATCCTATCAAAAAGAAATCAACAGTACCAATCTCTACAATTTGGCAAAACACTGTTTTATTGTTCTTACCTAAACAAGTAATAAAATACTGACATTAAATTATCTGTTGTACCTGAAACCTTTTTTCTCAATGAAGTCAGAGCTTTCAGCTGCAGTGTGTTAAATATGCACTGATCTCTCAGTAGAGGTGGAGCTGATTGGCAGGCAGAGCGGAAAACCCCATTACCCACACTACTCATTTTCGATAGACCTTGGTCACAAGTGAGATCATTGTAAGATCCTGAAATGGCATTGCGTTCATTAGGAAATAGCCTACTGTGGCTCTGCATATCATTTTCAAAAACATCCTGAGAACGTTTATGAAGAAGTCTATGCAAGTGTCGACCACACTGAAATATAGGCAACACTTAAATGTGAGAAGGCTTTACAGTCAGTTCACTGAATTTGGATTGTCTTCAGAAGTAAGTTTATCAAATTCATCACATAAAGTACCTTGAACATTTAAAAAATATGAGAACAAGATTCAAAAAAGGTGAAAATCCTCAGAGGATGATTGGGTGTGCAGGTTGTTTTCAGCATACAAAACAGTCAGGAAATATTCTGTCAGTTTCTCCGTCTGCTACTCGGTGACCAAAGACAGAGTTACAGGAGTAAGTGAATAATCCTATGTATTAAGCCTTCTTCTTCCACAAAAGCTTTGCAGATCCCTTAAACATTTCACTGTTTTTTATTTATGGAGCGGTAAATTTTGTCACCATCGATTATAGTGTAGCAGTACTCTTTTTAGTCATACTACTCTGCTCTGACTGGAGGCATCTTTTAGAAGAAAATTAAAAGAAAGTCTCAATGATTACAACCTGGACATGCTGAAGATTGTATGACAGCTCTCATGCCTTTCATGCAGGAACTTTATTTCAAAGAGCAGTGCTGAATATGCAATGTGTTGTTACAGAGATGAAAATTATTATTGATGTAAAATAACACTGCAGCATCTGCTTTCCAGTGCAAATGTAGTGGACTTGAATGTGCTCCTCAATACACCATTAAAATCAACATCAGTAAAGACAACATTAAGAATGACATAATCTTAAACCTCAGGGTTGAGATATTTCAGCTGAAACTGATAAATAAAGCTATTCTTTTAGGGAAAAAAAAGGAGATGAATATGTTTGCAAAAGACATCAGTGCTCACAGAGTTAATACACAGTCTGTGGATAAAAATCAGATTTTAGCTGGATATCAAATTTTAGTCCAGAAAAGAAAATGCTTCCTTTGATTGTCATTCTGCTAAGTAGCATGCATTCAGGGCAGATTTTCAAAGACATGAAGGGCACTTAGATACATCAGTCAGGTGCCTCATGGATCTTCATGCCTTTGAAAAAGAGGGCGTTCTCTTTTGCTCTGTTAGGATTTTCTTAACACAGAACTTCTCTTCTTTTATGACTCATCTCTATCCTGTCTTTGCTGTAAATAAAACATGCTCTTGTTTTCAGAAGTATGTTGATAGGCAGCATGGAAAACATTAATCATTGTAAAGCTGAACAATACTTAGCAAAAGTGAAAAGTATGAATTGAGAAATGTTGATTTAAATGGTATTCAACAGCTACAAAAAACTCTATGCAATCTCACTATGATCACACCAGAAAGGGTGTTTTATCATCAGGAAAAATAATAAAATCTCTTATTTGTATCATTTTGGGGAAAAAAGGACAGAAAAACAAAGTTATTAAAAACATATTATGTAACACTAATTTACGAAGAACACATTGACAAATATAGAATACTACTTTCTTCATAATGATACCCATTTTCATAAAAATAAGAAAATGCATAAATATCTAAGTATATACCTAGTAGGAGCAATTTTTATATGTAGATAACTCAAGGTAGATGCTTACATATCAATCAGCATTTAATTTTTTATGGGAAAAAATTTGAAACAAAGTCTTTATTCTGTGTAAATCTTTTGCAAAATTGCTGGTCACTTCAGGATGACTGTGGCTTTGTCACTCTCACTTAAATTCTAACTAGAATGGCAATAGTACATGCACTACTGAATGGTAAATCAGTGGCAATGTAAAGACAAAATTAATGGGACTTCATTTTAAAACTTTCCTGATTCAGTTTCAGAAGTCAAACTACTTTTTTACTATTAAAACCATCAAGATTAGCTACATGGAACATCAAAAGCAAATGAATGTAAACAGAAGTGACTATTTTTGTTGTGTGAGCTCTTGTAAAAATGCTCTATTTAACTAATGCTCTACATTTTTGAGAATTTTTTTTTACTATTATTCATCATTACATCAAAGTATTGCTGGCTGTTGTTCATTCTTGGTTGAACTGGTATCAATAAATACTGATTGTTGTACGGTTCAGCTTCTTTGTCCACAGCATTCAGGTTCAGCACTGTAAGTGAAAAACTGTCCTTAAATATATAATTTCAGTGAGATTTAATCTACTCATTATCCCACATTTTTTTTAAGTGTATTAAATCTTAATCAAGGACTTTTTTCATAGTAAGGTCAGTAGCAATCTATTACATTAATACTACTTCACTTAGCAGGGAAACTTGACACTCACAAGAAGTTCCATTAGTTTGATGAGACATACGAGTCATAAACTTAAAATGTTTGGCAATTGATTATATTTCTCTCTTTTAAGTCTTCATTATCCAACCCTAGGCTAGTCATTTCCCATACTTTTTTCCCTTCTTATGGAACACCAAGAGAAGCTCTGTGGCTGGTAACACTTAACATGTATGCGAGGCAAGGAGAGAAAACATTTTGGACTTCAGTTAGGGATGAAGGCAACATTCTAGGATTATTTGTTTAAGTGAAACCAAACTTTTTCTTTTTTNAGATAGTATTGTGCCTATATGGTCTGTGACGTAGAGTCTGCAGCTTCTTTTTGAGCTTGCACCTATCAGGCTGGGAGGAGGTCACTCTTCAGGAGATGCTTCATTTAACTTCCTACCCAATCCACACTCTGTAATACAAATCCAACACCCATAAACAGGGTTGTGATTTTGAAAGTAGTTACAGTGCTGTATGTGACTGGATGTGTCATAAACATTTCAGCCACTTGAATCTGCAACATCTCTTCATTCACCACTCCCAGCAGTGTGTCCCTGATGCTTCCCTTGAACTGAGCCTGGAGATTGTGCTGCTGCAGGGAAGAATCAACTCAACCCCTTATTCTTATTCAGGGTCTGCTGGGGAAGGAGATGGGTCAGTTTTCTGACAGTTCAACAAGCCAATCCAATGTGTGTTTGCTAGATCCAATACAGGTTGGGAGGGAAAGGGAAGGAGCAGGATCACCCTTGTATCAGCAGCCCACAGTCACACCAGATGAGTGTGAGTTGAAACCGCATCCTGAGTGCATGAAATCCTGAAGTGGAAGACGTCGTGCTTTGACTGAAGTACAATAGGCCTTCAGCAGCAGCAGACAGCTTTTCAGAGTATTTTTTCATCTGACTGCTGTTCTGGTTCTTGAATTTATCTTCCCTAACAGGTAAGAGCTCTAAAGCGTTTACAGGAAAAATCCTGTAAAGGTTCTAGAAGAAATCTCACTCATAAACATTGAAATAACTACTCTTGACTAGTCACTTTATGCCAGAGGAGGACACTTCTGGGAATGCTCAGTGATTTCAGATTTTCCAGTCTGCTTGTGGAGGTATGCTAAGTGGCTGATCTTTGATGATAATGGATCCATTTCAGTGAAATGACACTAATTAATACTACCAGTTTCTAGCCAATCATTTACTAATTTGTCACTGGTGCAATAGGAAGTGAATGTATGCCTTGCCATGAAAACTTTCAGGTTACTGGTACTTAAGATAGTCACTATGGTGACTTTATTTCTCTGTAGCAATTTATACTGCTTTACCTATCACTACTCTGTAAGTCACTAGATTCATCCATACCATATTGTGACTATTTATATGCAGGTAGTTCTCAACAGCTCTCTAAGGAGCCCCTTCATATCAAAGTTTAATTTGTATATGATAATTCACTGTTAGGTTCCTTAGCAAGATTGCCCTAAGCAAATAGGCAATGCATCTAAAAAGGGTAATTTTCCTCTAAGAATGAAATTTAATAGAGCATTACTTACCCTGTAACATTCATCTGATAATCAAAACATATTTCATTCTTGTTATTTTTAGATATCATTAATTCATTGGGGAAACTTAGATGTTTTTTCTAGTCTGTGACTCCCTTATGCAGATTCAAAAGACAAAAGCTGCATTGTCTGCTTCTAAGGAAAAACTGCTGGAGGCACTTCTTTTGTTTTTCTNTGATGGTGCTCTGTGTATGGGTGAATAATATTGTTATGTATAGTTTACCAGACTTAAACACAACAAAGAGAATTAATATTTAATAGTTTTCAATGTTACAAAGTCAAGTCTTCTTCATTTCCTTATTTCAAAGTTCAGATTTACTGTTCAATAATGCCACAACTTTTATTGTTCCTGGTGCTAGAAGTTTCTCATTTGTCTGGTTAAAGATGATTTGGGGAGCATGTTGGAAGAGGAATGGATGCTTTTATAGACTTTCCTGTATTAAACATCTATGGCTGGATGTGGTTTTGATGATGGGATATAATGATTTACAGACTTGCTTTCCAGACTAGCATTTTCTGCTGCATCAGTTCTATACCAGGCAGTATATATATTTTCCTGAGTCTACTGCCAAAACAACACTAGCCACGTTGTTAGCCACATTGTGAAATGTGAAATGACCTTGGCCTCCACCATTCTGCTGCAAAAAAGAGAGAAATCATAGTTGTATGCTAGGATCCTATTGAATGGGGCTTTTTAACCCTTCACCTATGTATGCAGATGCATACAATTAGTTGAATATAAGAGCAGCATTTTGTTGCAAACAGAATACAGGTAAAGATATATATGTATTTCCACATATATTCATTTTTCTGTACAAGTTATTTTCTTCATTTTGTGTCACTGAATTTCTTGTAGAAGAAAACCCAATCTACTTGTTTTACTAAGTGTAACTTTGTTTTATAATGAAAAGTAACTTTTAGAAAACTTTCATCAGGTCAAATAGTTCCCCACATTAAACCTTATTTGATAAATAAGAATATTTAGTCCAGAAGAGACAGGGTGAACAGAAGCAAAAGTATAGAAAATTACTTGCAATTTTCCAGTTTCTCTGAAAGTTTCAGAACAGCTAACCACCATCAGATTGGCATTACCAAGCTTGCTACTAAAGATATATAGCTTTCATTCAGTGAAGAATGACCTGTAGAAAACATGCATCAAAAGCCAATGAAGGGAGGCAATGATTTATTAATGTGCATCCCAGTATAGAAAGTGACTTTCAAAGGTAAGAGAGGTGTTTTGAAAAAAATATTGCCTCTGCTTGAAAAAAACCTATGCTTTCTATCGAACACAATATATTAAAGTGAAGTAGGTAACAAATCCATCTGAAAGTGACTGCACAAATATTCTGTTCAAAGAAATCATAGGTCACTGCTGGATCTGATGTGATCAAAGGCTTCTTTCTTGTGAAAATGAAAAGTTTGATAATTAAAAACACAGTTTTTACAGGATAAATCGCTACAGTTTTTTTCACTCAACTATAAATTGAGTTAAATGCTTATTTTCTGTTGAATAAAAATGTTGAGATCCACGTAACACTATGAAATAAGAAACAGCACTTACATTGCTAGACGAGCATTCTCAGGAAAAACATTACATGAAGAGTTATTTTAAGTCTTGCTTCTCCCTACGTACACTTATTCTGTCTAAGACTGTAACTAATGGTGTGACATCTGGCAACCATATCACCTCAGGCTCTAACCTTGTCAGTTCTTGTAAAACTGTGGGAAAAGTTTCACAGTGTAGGCATCAGGTTTGGGATTTTTTTTTTAACTGTCTGGAAGCACAGGATCAAATGTAGATACAAGATACTCAGCCCTTTATTTTCTAAATAGCTAAATCTGCTTACCTCACAACACATTCTTTCAAGAGTTGCAGTTAGGTCTTTTGCAGGCAAATAATTAAGTAGTTGGCAGTTATTGGGGGGAGCAGTTCTTAAGGCTTATAGAAAGTCTGTTTTATATTCTAAAGTAATTTATATCATACAACTTGAAGAAATGCATAGGCAAAGAAAGGTGATTTTGCAAAATTGTGAAGTAGTGTTGCCAAATTATGTAGCCAGGAAACTTTTTGCAAAGCTGTGCATTTTTGCTACCTGTTTGAAAAGGATGCTCCTTTCATTACCAAAGTGTTAACAATAAGAATTAAGTGCATTGTTATCTGACCACATTAAAAATCATATTTGTAGTACTAATCGTAAATATTCTCTCTCTCACCTGCTGTCAAGATAGTAATAAAAAGAAGATAAAACCAACATCCTCAGTGTGCTTTCTCGCAGAGATCACTTTTTGTGAGATGGCACTGTTAGAGAGTGAGTTGCTTTGTTCAGTCTCTAAGGGGGTCACAGTATTTTCTCATTGAATGGCAATGGTCACCACAGAGCAGAGTTCTTCATTTCAGAGATGGTCATGTTGCATTAAGCATGGTGAGGAGTGGCATCTGGAGAAAGCACATCAGTGTAAAAAGGAAAGTCAGGAGGAACATTAGTGCAAGGGGATCAGGGGCACGTGCTGCAAGGCACACGGGTTAACAGTTTAGTCGTGTGACTAAAACCTGAGGACCACAGCCATTGCTGGTGTCAGCTCTACAGATCTTACACAAGTGATGAATGCACAGTACTTGATAAGGGACTCTGCATGACCACCCTTGGATCTGGATAGTACTTGCAACTAGATCTTGAGACATCCCTGAGCATCTCCAGCCTCAGGTGAAGACAAGGGGAAGGATGTGCAGATGCTTAAAACCTGCAATTCAGATGCAGGGAAAGCCAGGATCATCACTCTGACTCACTCTCATTTGAAGGTACTCATAAAAATGTTGCCTTGGATGAGGTGCAAAAGAGGAACAGAGAAGAGGCTCAAGTCGTAACACCTCCACCTGCCATGTTTGTTCAATCTATACTCCCTGTAGAAAATAGACTAAGGAAAGGAATATCCATATACCCTAACACACATAATAGGAAAAGCTAAGTAAAAGACCATTGGAAAATCTCTGGACTAGTAACGTACAAAATGTTCAGTACTATCCATATGAAACAGAGACATCTGAATTTAATATATTAAATCAATAATCTATAAAATAATACATGTATTAAGCAAATGGTACTCTGTTTCACTTACACACAAAAAAAAATAGAGACTAAATCAACCATGTTAAAATTTAAATATGCAATTTTACAAGCTTGATATTCAAACTTCATTTGTTTTATAACCAGTGATTCCTAGCTAACAATCAGAAAATCTGCAAAATCTTTAGGTGTCTGCACCTGTAATTTTTTTTTTTTTAATTAGAAAAAAAAAAAAAAAAAATTCACCCCTTTCAAGAGACATTCAAGGCAATGTATGAGAACAAAGCAACCTTTTTCTTCCATTACCAAATCAAGAACTGTAACTTGTGTACTTTTTCAAATTCACAAGTATTTGAAAATCTAAATATTTTTTAAATTCATCCTGAATTTTAAGTGACTATCAATCAACTTTGGTGTTAAGTAGCTTAAAGTTAGCTTTGTAAAATTTGAAAATTTTGTCTTTTCCTCAGTGTTTTGATACAGCTTGATAATTATAGTTATGTCACTGACTGTAATGTCCTCTGATATTCAAATTCACAATTCTATAAGCTGCAGCTAGTTGCCTATGCTTTGAGTTTTAGGGTTCCAGTTGATATCAAGTCAAACTCAAAAATATTTTACCCAAGCTTGTCTGTAGAAACCGGATAATCCTGTGCAGTTATACTGTTAATGGATTTGTTACTTCTTTTCAAGGGAAATCTTACCTTTACTCCAATGATTAAATAATATCACTAAAGTACACTCACCTAGTGAAACAATACTTAATAATATCCTTGAAGAAAACAAAATATTAATAAATGTTAATAAATTTTTACTTTAATTTAAATTTTGTCTTGGATAAGTGACATTTTGCATTCTTGACTGCTTTCAGCTTCTGAAAACATAGTTGGAGTTTACTGCAAAAATTTAGTCTCTTTTTGTTTAGTTTGGTTTTTGGGGATTTTTTTTTTTTAAATCTAAGCCAAGACAGAGCTTCAAAGTTGGAGCAGATCTTGGTTGCATTTTGTACCAATGTAACCAAGTTTTGAGAAAATGGCTTACAGAACAAACAAAGAAATAAAGAATCAAGTGTTCTCCATGTAACAGCGGTTTAACAATAGTTTCACTTTATGTGTAGAGCTTTTGTTTCAGAATCTGGGAACAGCGTATGGGCAATTCCTCTTACCCTCGGAGGTCAGATTCCATTATATCTGACCTCCACACTACAAATTAGCAAACAAAGCCATTTTTGAGCCTTCACTGCTTGTTATTGTTAGTCATGCAAATCTGCTGCAATGTGCCATGTATAGGACAGTCCTTGTTGAAATCCAGCTACACAACAATGTGTGCAAATGACCAATAGACTGAGATACAAAGAAAGAAATAAGAAGTTAGCATCGATTTTCTCAGTTGTCTACATCTGCTGTCATTAATAGTAGGAATATCTAAAAATAAGTGAACCAGTCCTTGGTGGAGGAATGAGGATCTCATCCCCAAGAAACAATGGAGAGAAGCCTGCAAAGAAAAAGAAAGAAAAGGTGTGAAAAGGGTTCAGAGCTGTTAAAAGCCCAGGAGGAAAAGAAGAAAAAAAGAAAATTTACATAGAGAAGCAGTTTTATTTCAATCCATAAGTGTTCTTAGATGCTTATTCACATTTTATTTCTTCACAAGGCATATTTAACAGGTGTTAAATATGACTAGAATAACCGCATTGATTGATTTCAGTGTGGCATATTGTGTAGAGTATTTTTGGTGCCGTTGCTGTCATATCTCAGGATCTTCAGAAAGGATATGGGCTATCCCATGGAAATGCCCATTTAAGCTGTATTAAATAGGGGGAAGCACGAAGGAGTTGATCTAAAATAGAAAAATATTTAGGCATGACAGTTACATTGACTTAAATGCAAAATCTGTTGTAGGGGGATCCAGACTACATTAACCATTCTTTTTGATGATAATGAAATGGACTGTACTAGACAGTGTACAGAACAAACCTGTAACAGCCAAGACATGGGCAGTTTGATCTTATAAATTTGGTCTGTATGTAATTTACATAATTTTTTGTGACTCAGCAGGTGTTTATAAAATAGGTTTGCATTATATATAACTTCATGAACTCTGAGCCAAGCACCTTTGTGTCATTTATCCCTTTGTGTTTGACTTCCAATTACAGACATTTCCATGTAAAAGAAAAATTAATCTATTTTATGTTGTTAATCATAAAGGAAAAAATTCCAACATTTGATGGCACATTGACATATGTGTGTGGGACATGCAGCACTCTGGCATAACAAATTAGTTACATAATCTGTAGGGCCCTTCCTATTCTCAAATTTTAATGTCTTTTCACTAACTATGGGAATGTATGGGAATTATTGCATATAATGCATAGTTGAGTACAGGTAATAAGTCTCCACTGAAAGGCATATCACCAGTTTCCTTACTCTCACTGTTTTTATGCCCCCTTTTCTTTGACTTGAAAAGTTTTGTTTTAAAATCAATGGGAACTTTTCCCTATTTCAGTTATATAAATGTAGTGCAGTATAGTCATTAGAATTTTCTATTTAGGACCTTCCCATATTTTTAGGATTTCCAACAGAGATTTTACAAGCCGTAAAATCACACAGAATGCCATAGGGTAGAGTATTAATTTCTATTTAAAAAAATAGGAAAAGGAAGAACAAAAACTGGGATGTTAGATTTTTTTTTTTTTTACATACAATATAAAATTATAATTTAATTAAGTGTCTAATGATGAGCACAACTGACCATATATTTATCTCATCTTCCTCTTTCTTAGGTTTAATGGCCAAACCTTCTGGTGTTTCAAGTCATAGTCCCAGTAACTTCAGTAATGCATGGGGATAAAACTCCTCTGCACAATTATAAATCTGCCTCAGCACTTTGGCAAAGTATAAAAATATATGAGTGCTGTATTTTTTGCCTTCACTGAAGGTCTCTATCCCAGCCAAGTGTCAGACCTTCTTTAAAAATTTGATCTGCTCCTCTGTATGCAAATAAAGTAGCAATTCCAGCAGAGATATTTTCTGTTTTATTTGTAATTAAATAGCTCATAATTCCTAAGAGTATGTTTTATTTTTGCTTTAATTGTCATAATGTTCTAGCCAAACTACAAGTTATATCACATATGACTATAACATAATATATCTGGCAATACATAGTACCTTGTTCTATCTTTCTACATTTTGCAAGAATTTTTTCCATGTCATTTGTCAGGAATAAGCACTAAAATGCATCCTGAAATGCTGTGCTGTTCATTGTAGCTGTTCTGATGCACTGCTGAGCTAAACCGTGTCTAATATCAATACCTTTTATTTCCAAAGCTAGTCATATCCGGGTACTTGAGAGTGTTTACTTCAGCTGGGCCAGTATCTCTTTTTGAAGTTATGAACAATTTTCTCAAACAAGGAAGTTCTATTAATATAAGTTTACAGGCAAGAAGCCCATGTCTACGTTCTTCTCTGACTCATCTGTTATCAAAAGAATGAACATCAGTTTTAGAAAACTCTATTTTACCACTGTAGCCTGAAACTTCAAAACTGTTTAGAATCTTTCGAAGTCAAAAATTTGCAATGTTAACATCTCAGATTAAACAAACAGTAACAGAGAGAGAAAAAAGGCACTATTTTTATTTGTGTCATGGAAAGATACAAAGACAGGATTTATTATACCTGATCAACATCTGCGTTAACATCCTATCTAAACCTGGTAATCTATTTAAAGCTTTGCCCAGTGTGGGATGCTTCATCTAAAGGGGAAGTCTCCCTACTCTCTCAAATACCAAGCTAATTGTGTAATACTGTTGAAAGCTTAGGAGATGCAACTATTTCCTAAATTGACCAAATACTAAACTGAGCTCCTAGGCTTCCTTAAAGTACAGGACTCTGCCTGAGACCATAGCCAGGATGTGGGGACTGGCTCCCTGGCATCCCCTCCTATACTTGCTCCCTGTCAAATACGTCTCAGCCCAGAGCTGTATCAACTCTTCTCCAACCAACTTAAAGCAAAGGGAACTATGAAAATAATTCCTTAAAAAAGTGAGAACTGGAGACCGGAGGTTTAATGAAGAGCCAGACTTCAGGCTGGAGTATAAGCTGATGGTTGCTACTAAAAAGCACCCTTGACTACATGTGTGTGTGCACCCTCACTCTTGCAAGTTTTACTTAAATATTCTTCCCACTTGAGGACAGGGTCTCTTCTAGAAAAGGACATTTTAGTGCTGCTGGATGAGATAGCTTGCTGTCCTAACTATGAAAACTGTCACATCAATAACAAATAACTTGTGATGAAATATTTAAGTAACAGGATCTTCTTGGATTTCTAGTGGCATTCTTTCAGAGAGCACTCAAGTCTTCACAGATTATAAAGTCAGTAGAATTTCTTTAGTAGTGAATTACTGCTTATTTTCTCAGAAAGCATTGTAAATGTAGCTGTATATTTTATTGCAATATATCATTTTATCTTAGAGGCAGCAGAATAGCTGGGTTTGTCTCAGTGTCACCCTATTTAGCTCTGCTTTTTTGAAGCTTGGTAATTGTCAAACAATTCCAGCATGAATGTTTATCATATAAGGCTTCAGATCTGGAAAACACTTTTAAAATTAGCTGTAAAATATTGCTTAAATCATCTCTGACTTGATCTGAATAAAATATAAACCAGAAATATTTTGAGACTGAGTCATATTGAGGGATATTTTTCTTCCTCTATTCTGAGTCCTAGTATTTTGATATTAGGATTTGACAGTTCTGTTTTTTCTGAGAGGCCAGCAAAATGTTTAAGAGGAAAACTAAGTTCTTAGAAGTAAAGAACTAGGTTCTTTTTGAAAAATAACCAATATACACTTTAGGCTGGTGTGCAATTTGCAATGATATCGGTGGGCTTGCATTTTTATGCACTACAGCTTGAAACTCACATCAGTTAATCCTGAATTTCTTTAGAGAAGGAAAAGCTTGTAGAAACTGATGCTTTAAGAAAATGAATAAAAATGAATATGTATAGAAATTGCATGGGGGAAGAAAGTTTGAGACAAACAACATGCTACTCAATGATAAATATATAGAGGGTGTTAGAATCAAAGGGGTATAAATAGTCTGTTGTCTGTCAGGAATGAAAATGTAAGCACATAAAATAGAATACAGAGAAACAAGATTTATCTTTAGTAAAAAATATATAAAGTAAAAAAAAAAAGAAGAGTTCAGAATATTTACAGAAATCAAACATAAGAAATCATTAGAAACTGTTGAAACAGTCTAAATAAAGCCTTCATAAATGCTATACAGTACATTCTTCAATGCGAGAATGAGGTGGAAGACTTTCGAGACTTACTTTCATTTGCAGTTTTGAGATGGGAATGTTGCAAGACTGCCAGGAACACTGAGTGTCCAGTTTGCTTATTGTTAACAGGATTGGGATATCTAGCTCTCTTAGCTTCCTATGAAAACTCTCAGCCCTAATCCATCATTTTGTGGTGAAAAAGATGTTCTGTAAAAAATCTACATCCTTTCGGGATCTAAAAGGTGTTTCTATCCTCTCTTTTGTTGGTGTTACAGGTCATGCATTGCTTTTTTTCATACTCTGTCTTAGGACAGTTACTATACCAGTGAAGTAATTTACTTCATTAAGTTTCCCCTTAATATTCCAGAAGGGGACATGCAGAAAATCAGTTTTCCTTCTCTCTGCCTATGGGCCGTGAGTAAATTCTTCTCTGTCCTTTATCAGGTGTCCCAGGTATTGCTACTTGCATCAGTGATGGCTGTGTATAGAAGGAAAAGCAGGAATCTAGAGTATGCATCAAGTATTTTGAAAACCTATTTTGGAAAGTTGCATGAGGAATTAAAGATAATTACTGGCTTAATGTGTGAGATCTGAAAAATGTTTTGAAGGGATAATGACCCACTTTTGGGGGGTTTGTTTGTTTTGGGTTTTTTCCTATCCCACTGAAGGCACTCAGTTGTGATAACAAATCTAGTGACTAAACAGAAATTGATAATGATACCTCTGAGTATATTCTGGTGTGACTGCTAAAACATGCTTCTATCTGTTGCACATCTCAGAGAGTTTCCCATTTTCCGAAGTTGCTTCTGCTGCACTTCAGTCCTCAGGGCACAGAAAAGCAGTCTTGTCCTGCATTGACAGTCTTTTGTATAGTGGCTCTAGTTGCCCAGAGGGTGCCCTACATTTCTCAACTTTTAAAACATTTCCTTTAAAAACAGAACAAAAAAATTTAAAAATCTTTAATTATACTCCTTTTTCATTAGTTAGCATGCACTGTAAACCACGTGTTAGCTAGTGAGTGTCTATAAGCACATAGCAGTGAGGCTGCAGCTGGGGTTTTCAGATAGAAATACACTGCTGCTGAAGCAGAGCAGGATCATGTCATTTAGGAGTGAACAACCTTTCAAGCAGTAATTTGAGGCTAGATTGCAGTTTTTAACCTCATGCTAGCAGTGAGGAAGATGAGCTGTATGCTAATAGCAGTTCCCAGCAATACTCCCTGTTGTGCTGGGAGTGCACACACAACAGCTGCTGCTGCTGCTGCTGCCCTTACGGAGAGCTGTGCACACCCACTCCTACACCAGTCCATCTCTGCTGACATCTGTGTACAAACAGCATCATCCCTTGAACTGTGTCACGGCTGCTGCCTACCATTAATCAGGTTTCTGTCATCACTTTTGACAGGTCCTGATGAGACAGATGAAATTCTGAATAGAGAAAAATAAGGAAACAGAAGAATATGCTATTCTTCATCTTTATTTCTCTGCATACATTTATGGAGAAATGCTAGCCAACAGCTTGTCATTTCACTGAGAGATGTCTACACAGTGATTCAGCTTTCAAAAAGCTAAATGGGTGGCTTGGAGCTAAAAGAGAAATCTGGGGAGGCACAATTTGGGACCAAACTTCTCACTTTGAAGCATGACCAGCTAAATGCTGTTTAATCCATATATAGCAAGGTGACATGAACCCACAGTCATCTTTCTACTAAACTGTGAGCCAGTAATAGCCTGTAATAGCCAGTAATAGACCCCTGACTTGAGAGAATTACAAGATTTGTGGTGCATATTGGACAAAATGATTATCTAGCTCTAGTAACAGAGAATCTACACGGTGCTTTCTGAAAGGCTCACACAGCTCAAATGGATTCTTCATGAAATTAGTTATTTACCAATTGTAAACCTTATTAGATTGTAAAGAGAGACCTGCTGGCACTGGAAACAGTACTCACATTCTTCAGTTACAGCCTTATTAAAAGGGCTGTTGAACTATTTTAGGCTGGCTGACCCTCTGCCATACCTGTCTAATCCAGGTGTCTTCCAGTATTTGTGGAGAATATTTGTTTAGTGCAAACTAAGAGATAATTTCATGGCATGTTTTTGTAACAAATGTCTTCCTTAGGGATAAGTATACATCTGCATATATAGACATCGGTATTCTCTTTCCTCTGCTCCTGACATTAGCAAAGGGAAGGTATATATCACTAGGTGGCCCTTTTACATTGGCCTACACTCAATATATAGGATTTAAATGACTAAAAAACTCACAACCAACAAAACATCCTCCATAAACCAAACAAAAACAAAACAAAACAAAAACCCCCAAAAAGACAGCCTTTAAGAATATCCTTATGTAAGGAAACACATTCTGTTCCGTAAAGTGAAGAATAGAAACATCGTCCAACAAAATAGTGTTAGCTGTCCTAATGGCCACCATTATTCATTAAAAAAACAGTGTATTTTTCTTCACCAAATAAAGGGGTTTGGAACATTTAAATACTACGAGTAAACACCATGACTTTTCTATGAAAAAATGAAAATTCTAACCGCTTATAGTTTTATCACCGTTACATCCAAAAATGCATATTTTGCGTGAAATTTGCTACTCGTTGAAGATGAATGTGTGAACTAAGATGGTAAAGAATTCAGTACTGAATAAAAATATTTTTAGCCCAGCATGTGTCATATATCTTGTATCTTTAGGATGCTATTAATAAAGTTTTCCTATAGGAAACCAGAAAAAGGCATTGCCAGGGATTGCAAAAATATAAATTTTTGCCATTTACAATTTGAAAACCAATTAAAAGTGACTCATTGATAATAGCAGAAAGCTTTCCATATTTTCATGCTCATGAATACTTCATATTATTAACATCCCATAAAAGTGCCTACATTTGAAAATAAATCCTCAGATAATGTGTGCCATCAGACAATTGACTACTTTAGGCAGCCCAGACAAAACTGGAGCTAAAAGAAGGTGGAAATAAGAGACAGGTGAAGAAAGACTTAGTGGAAATATTTTCTTTGTGTTACTTTTACAGATATGTATACACATATAATAATAAAATTAAAATAAATATATATATATATATAAGTCCACAGTGCTGGTGAAACATAGGTGTTGGGTTTGTTATGCCTTTTTGAGTAGTGCTGACAACTGAGCTTCAGTGTTTTAACATATGACATCGTCTTCACTGAGTGTGACTGAAGCTTCTCTGTTTTATATTTAGCATGCTAACCAAATGAAATTATGATCAAAAATTGTTAAAATGACAGGTTAGCAGCTCTGCTGGGTGTCTCTCTGTCAATGCCTCATTTATTCTCTCAGGCTACACATGCCAATACAGTAACAGAGTGCATTCAGCTACTGTGTCTTCTCTCCTCTCTGTCATTCATTGTCTACCACACTGAAGACCAGAGAGATTTAGTCTTGCTAATAATCAGCCATGTGGTTGATTCTGGAGGCAGAATACAGTCCACCCCGCTCAACGCTTGGCAGCTATTCTGACTTCGCAGTGTGACATTATCTAAAACTTATTTTTGTCACTTCACTAAGAAAATGTGACTAGGTGAAGGCATACATATGGTTACATTTTCAAACTGACTTCTGAAAAATGTTCCCAGGATATTTGGAAAAATGCCTGTTTTTAAAGACAGAACTGAAGTTTGTACAGAAAATAGGTTTTCTGGATCCACTCTATCTATTACAAGTGCTACAGGTGAATTTGAGTATGACGCTTTTGAAAAAGTGCTTACAGGATCAAAAAAAATATGCAGACGTTGCCACTCAGAACATGCCAGCTGACACTCTTCAATTTTTAGCAATTCAGAGGGAGATGGGAGGCTGAGTAGGAAAACATGGTAAGAAATACAGCAGAATGACAATTATATAAAATAATTTAGATGAATTTACAGATCAAATTATCAGAAACAATTACTTTATCTTTAAGATCTTTAGTAATACAAAAATGTACATATTTTTTCAAGACTTTTTAGTCATCTTAACAAACTCTGAAAGCTTGCCAAAAATTGAGAAATCTCACATTGTTCATGTAACTGTCCAAGAACATTCAGGCAATTACTGCTCTTGCAGATGTCATGATGTCAGATTTGTGAGCAATGACAAGTCATGTGACATTCTACTGCCTTCACAAATGGCAGCTGAGCAATGTGCAGTGTTAGAGTCTCTAAAAGTTACTGAGCCTGTATAAAAGCTTGCAGTAACAAATGAAACAGCAAAGTAATATTTAGAGGACAAGGAATGGTATTGCAAGATACCTGGAGTTCAAGTTTGAGTTTCAAAGTCTCGGAAAGTCACATGAGAAAACAAGAAATCAAGTCTATCTTAGGGATAATATTTATTCAAAAAAAGAAAAAGTCTAAAACTGGAATTTATACATATGCCACTTTGAAAGGGTATTCAAGATAGAAATACAAATATTTTTATTATTTTCAGGGTATTGATGACAGAAAATTTTCCTAATTTATTTCTTCCAATGGATCATGAGATAAAGAGCATCTAACTCCACTGTCAAATATTTCAACATAAACTATTGTGTTTTCAACATTTTTCAAAGCTAGAAAAGTTGAGAACATAAAATATAATTCCAACTGCATTTCCAATCAAATCAGTGCTGTGTGACTATATCTTTCTTTTCAGAAATTGTGCCCTATTCAAGTTAGGACACAATTTACACTACAGTAATTGCCTTAGTAGTTTTCTCCCTTCTGTCCTTTCTGCCTGATGCGAATCTACAGTGTTTGGAGGATGCAAGCCCCATGTGTGAACAGTGGAGCACCTCATTATTTGTGTGATGAGAACCACAACTCGGAGGATTTGGTAGATTGTTGAAAAGAGAGATTGGAAACAATATCTCGTTTTCTCTGTCTTTGGTCCCATTTTTGGTTATTTATTAGTTCTAAGGGAAGAGTAACACTAGAGAAAAGTATTAAATGGGAAGCACTCAACATTGGCTTCTCTTTTCTTCTGTCATGTCGAGACTCTGAAGTAAGTGCGGTTGTTAATTAATGGTGAGACTTGTGAATATGACCATGTGGCTGAGATGAATAGGAGTAATGGCATGAGCTTGGAAAACTCACTTTCTGAGGCAAATAAAGAGTATTACACAGCTTGCAGATACTATTATTACTAATTAACAGTGATAATGTTCAAAATTACATTGAGCTCTATTAATGTCACCCAAAATTTTTACAAGTCCATAAATTAATGATACAAAATGATTACTCCATCACTATTTTAAGAAGAATTACTTCCTGTTTTGACCTAGAATTGTTAACTTAATTACAGTTACATCAGAATAAAAACAAATATGATATCATGTTGGCTAAAGTGGAAATATCTTACAAATCCAAGAACTGATTACTTAAATGTTTTTATCCTTTGCAATGATGTACAGCATTAGTATTAGGAGAAAAAAGTAAGCCCCATGACAATTTTACAGTTCTCAGGAACATACTGTTTCCTAGAATTGTAAACCATCTTCCAATATTTAATATTATCCAAGTAATAAACTACAGAAGTTCCCTCTAGAATAAACTGTCTTCATGAAATACATTAAATAATGTGCTAAATTATATAAAAGTAGTACAGAAGTGCCCTGATACAAACTAAAATGCTACATGTTTTAATAACATCAAAGGTTTCATGAGTGGTTTATTAATTTTAAATTACATAACCACAGAATTTCTTCATAAAAGAAAAAATATATGTGGCAATTATGCAACTTGAGCCAAAAATCATATGTAATACACTGTGCCCTCAAGTGAAGCAAACCAGTTATGTATGTTAGGCATTGCCTTGCCACCTCCTTCAGTGAAGTGGATGAAGATACAGTTAATAGCAATTTAACCCAGCCTTTTAATTCTGGCAAAAAAAAAAAACCAAACCCCAAACATGCCAATGTTCACTTTAATTTGGCTTTATATTTCTGAGAGAAAAAGATGCTCTCCACCTGCGAAAATGTAATTAAAAATCTGTGGGCTGTATCTCTCCTTTGAAGGGTTTGGAATCTGACAAATGCTAAAAGCAGTTTTTTCCAGAGTTGTAAAGGCTAATAATCTTATCCATCTGCATTCCTGAAGTTCCCTTTCTGGTCCTGGTGTGTTTCCCTTGATGTGATCTAAATTCAAATATCCAATGAAAGTAAGAAGTGCCTTAGCAGGGGACACTGATCTAGCTGTCCCCAAATGATGACCAAAGACATTACTGGGGGAGAGCTGCTTTCCCCGGTCTGCCCGCCCAGTCCTGCCCAGGCACCACAACTACTGCCTTGGCAGGTCAGCAGGCACATCCATGCCTGTGCTTCTCGTGTGTATGGGCCTGTTCTCCATTAATTTGCCTAACCTTTTTTTGGGGGGTTACTGTTATTATCTGCATTGACAACCTCCCGTGCCAACAAATTCCCTGAGTTTATTACCTGTGGTGTAAAAATATGCTTTTATATGTTTTAAACAAACATCGCAGAAGAAAGATTTTCTCATTTAGGTTTTTTAATGTCCTTTTGTTTTGCAGTTCATGGTAGCCATTTATATTGATATTGACTGACTCACCAAATACAATAATCTATATGAAATTAAATTGTCTAGCCATTATTTAGATGCAACTGTTTTTTCTGCACCACTCTATAAGTCAATTTCATATCTGCATATGCAATTTACCCTGGAAGATAGATCCAGTTAAATTGAAAATAATAAAGGAAAACAGAGAAATTAGAAAGTCTCACTGGGGAAGAAAATAAAAACAATAAATTAATAATATCATAAATGAGCTTCCAAATTTGCATCTGCACTGCTGCAAATACAAACATTTGTAACATGTATTTAGGTTGGGTACTTTGCACCCGATTTAAAAGTAGTAAAATTCAGAAATTTACATTAAAGCACCTCTTGAAGTCATGTCACAAACTTTGGGATAATGCAATAATTAATTGCTGTTCCTGACTGCAGAAAGCACAAAGGAAAGGGTTTTTATACATGCAGTTCCACTGACATTTACAGAAAACCTTTAGAAGTCTGCTTTCTTCCTACTGATTTAGAATACTAATTTCAGGAATTTGTTAGTCAGTAAAAGCAATAAACACACAGCTGCTGCACATACATATGGCTGCCTTTACTATGCATGTGCAGTAGGTCCAGTACAGACTGCATATTTATAGGTAATCGACTGCTGGGTTTGGTTTTGGTTTTCTGGTTTGTTTGTTTTTTTTTTTATTTCAGATACTGGTGTACTTTTTTATCAATTGCAGCTCACGAACAGAGAAAGATGAGAAAACCTGCGGAAACAGCAAGCAAGGAAAGCTTTCAGGGCCAGAAATGACCCTTTTAACGGGACTCTGAAATTAATTGAAAGGCAGATTGAGAAAATGGTTAATACACGGGGATAATTTTCTCCTCTCCCTTCTCCTGGAGAAGTTCTCATGTAAACTCTCTTGTCCATTTCTGCCCCATTCCCAAAGCTCCCTTTCTCTTTGCTTTCTCTCTTTCCTTTTGGCAATCTTCTTTCAGCTGGCAAGTCATAAGGTGCATCTTAACTACAGAGGTCAGTGATGTTTGGACAGTCCCTATTTGGTGTTTCCATCACAGAGGCACCTGGAATTCATGGTTTTTTTGCATCTGACATGTCCTGATGTATCCTTGTAGGGTTGCTGCTCCTTGACATATGTGAAGAGCCAGACAGCAGGAAGTTCACAGAGAACTGGAAGTTGCAACAGTTAAGCTCAGAAGTATGGTAACGATATTATCAATAATGCTATCAAGACCCTGTCAGACAGAGTCTTTGATATGTTGAACTTCAGTGAACTTTAGGAATGTAAAAGGACAGGACGCAGAGCATTAAGGAAGGGAAAAAATGTTATGTATAGACAGCTTTTAAAAAAGGATGCAGAGATAATAAGACTTCATCCTGAAATGGATGAGTCACAGAAATGATAAATAAAAACAAAAGGAAACTGAAAACTCCCTCAAAAACCTCAAAAAAGTTTTTTCAAGCTCGTATCTCCCTAAAACATTTAACAGAAGGGAAATTTAAAGTTACAGTGCATCCCATATTAAAAGTGCTAAAAGATGGCTTTTGACAAAAAAATCTTCATCAACGATCTTCATTTGAGCCCCTGTAGTTACATGCAAAACCATCATGAGCATGGTTACACAGCAATAGCCACTGCTTGTACACCTGTCATCAGGTTATTGGGAGAGAACTCATCTGACACAGAAAAAAAAAAAATATATATAAAAGAGAAAAGTTAGTTGAATTTAGAAAGCAAGCTTGTGAGGAGTCAGGAGTAGGCAGCTCTTCAAAGGTCATCTTATGTACAGTGCAGTAAAGAAGCAACAAGGGACAATGTAAATGAGATTGAGTGACTAATTTCCCCAGTGGTGGAACTCCTACATGTTTTAACGGCAGATCAGTAGGAATACACATGGGAGAAGAGATATCCATGTTAAATAGTGCCAATGGAAAGGAAAAAGTCAAACTGCCTTCAGAAGCAGTTATGGGAATATACAAACTAAAGGGAACCAGCAGGTAAGAGGGAAAGTGAAGGCATTAATGGGAGTCCAAAACAGGAGATGCAGACACAGAGGGACTCAGTGCTCCCAGTAATGAGACTAATCTCATATTTTAAGTAGTTTACAATGCCAACAATAATTTTTGAACCCATCCACCATTTGTTTTTGTTTCATTTTTAATATCCAGTAAACTTGTGTGTGTGTGTGTGTGTGTGTGTGTGGTCTATTCCTTTTATTGAGGTACATACTCTGCCCTTAACATATCACTCCTCTTCTTGTAACAACAAAACCTTTATTACTGGTGATCATCTTGAATACTCGTCTTGAGCCATGGTAGCATAAAATGTATGGCACCAGCTGATTACAGCGTGCTCCTGTATTGCCGCTTTGGGTAAACAACCACTCCTTTCCTGGTCTAAAACAAGAGTAGCAAAACTGAAGCTGCTCTTCTAGGTTCAGAATACCTCTTGAAGTTTAATCTAATTAGGCCTTCATTTAAGAAAATCTGACTAAAATGCCCATGCTTATAGCTCAGGAGTGTATTGGCAATGGAGACTGCATGTTTTTTCTCTGTGTTGATAACAATTCTGTGACCACTTTTGTAGCTACCAACTCTGACACTGAAGACACTGTAAGAAAACATTTGTTTTTCTGATGCAATGTAGATTGACCATATTTAAGGAGGCAACAAGGACCTGAATTGAACATTCTTACAAACGCGAATGATCTCTTCCTCCTGAAGAAATGTTTTTATTTTGGGAAATACCTGCTTCAGCAATTCTTTCTCTTTGCAGGACAAATGAGATACAAATCCATTTTATTACGATCGTATCACACGGGGTCTCAAATTTCCCACCAGTCCTGTCTGGGGAAATGTGAGCAGCCCTGTGTGCATCTGGTCAGAGCTCTTCATATTTCATTGCACAAGCATATCATGCACAGCTAAAAGGAATTTTTACTCAGTCAGGGATACTTCTTCTGTAATTGCTCTTGAAAAAGCACTAATAGATCCACGTGAGTTCAGTCTCTTGTGGAAAACAAACCCTTGTTGCAACAATCACAGGACATTTAAAATTAGCTTAATAGAGTCCCTTTGTTATATTGCTCCATGGATAGAAACACAGTCTTGGAAAAGAATGGACAGTTCTGAGTTGCAATCAGTAATTTAATACAATCATGATACAGCACATGGAGGAAATTAATGTGAGTTTACTGTGAAAGAATAGCACACTGATGGAGATCCAAGTGAAAAAAAAAATTAGTCATAAACTGACATACATCCTTTTGGAAAACATTTGAATATACCGCACCATGCTTTTACATTTTTGTTGGGTGCTGATAAAACTAGTTTCTCATGCAATATATGGTATAAAGAAATTCCCTGTGAGTTTTGCAAGGCCATCTTCTTTCATGCACCTGCAGTTACATGCAAAAAATTCAGGAGCATATAAACACAATGTCGACCTATCCACCTATCATCAATTCATTTTTTCCAATTATGATGACAAACATAAACTTTCAAAAATAAGATCTCTGATCAGATGACCCAAGATGCAGTATGCATCTTTACTACACATTCAAGAACTTCTGCTTTGTGAAATTACCTTCCATTAAAAACAAACCAATGTAATTTTAAAGTCTAGGCTACATACACAAAAATGAAAACCCCAACCGCCTAATGATTCACCTCTTACTTCACCTCCTCATCCCTTTGCTTTACAGAAGTCAGCAAGAGCCATTTCCTGAGTGCTGTCATACACATCAAAGTGATATTAGCAAATACTCAATTACTAGAAACATAAATTGTAGAATCGTAGAATGGCTTGGGTGTGAAGGGACCTTAATGATCACCTAGTTCCAGCCTCCCTGCCATAAGCAGGGACACCTTTCACTAGACCAAGCTGCTCAAAGCCCCATCCAACCTGGCTTTGAACACTTCCATGGGTGGGGCATCCACAGCTTCTCTGGGCAACCTGTTCCAGCACCTCACCACCGTCACAGTAAAGAAGGGTGGTCCTAACATTTAATCTAAACCCACCCTCTTTCAGTGTGAAGCCGTTCCCCCTTGTCCTATAATTACATGGCCTCGTAAAAAGTTCCTCTCCATCTTTCGTGCCTGCTCCCTTCAGGTATTAGAATGAATAAATTATTCTCCGGCTTCTAAATCGGGGCCACGGGGGCACTAAAGGCTGAAGCAACTCGTATTTTCCTTTTTAATTTAGTGTCTGGACTCAGACAAGAACAAGCAAGCAAGCAAGCAAAGCAGGAGATGCTGTCGCAGAGACTGACGCCAGGGCTGAGGCTGCCAAGGGTCACACAGCCGCAGGGTCCACTCGGCAGGAAAAGGCCTTGGGGGTCTTCCGCTCCAGCCCGACACCGACACCACCACGGCAACCACATTGCAGCGCTCAGGGCACCTCCAGCCTCCCCTTAAACACCTGCAGGGGCGGTGACCCCACCACCTCCGGGCAGCCCGCTCCGGCGTCTGAGCACCCCTTCCGTGAAGAAATCCCTCCTGACGTCCAACCTGTTATAGACGCTCGTGACAAATTGGAAGAGCCAATTTGTATTAAATCAAAGATTGAATTTATTAGCAAGCGATAAGAGAGCAAAACAGCGCTGGGCAGTTTGGAGAGACTGTGCTCTGCCAAAAATCTGCNTCCTGACGTCCAACCCAAAACTCCCCCGGCGCATCTTTGGACCACGGCCTCTCATCCCGTCGCTGGCTGCCTGGGAGAGGAGGCTGCTCCCCACTAGCATCCCCCTCGGGCAGCGACAGACAGACAGACAGACACAAACACACAGAGGTGCGCACGGAGGCGCGCTCGGCGCGGAGCCCCCTGGGAGTTGTAGTTTTCGCGTGCTCCCGCCGGCGCGCCGCGGGGCGATGGAAGGCTCCCGGCGTGCTTTGCGCTTGGCGAAGGGCGCGGGCCGCCGGCGGCAGCGGGCGGACTACGATTCCCGAGGTGCCCCGCGGCCGCCCTGCGCCGGGCGGGGCCGGCGCGGCGGTTGAATCTGGCGGGGAGCGGGCGCGATGGAGTTGTCGTCGCTGGTCAGGAAGCTGGGTAAGGGCTCCCCTCGGTCCCCGGGCTGCCCCGACCCCTCCGCTCCCGGGCCTCCGTGCAGGGGGGCGGACAGGGGCCTGGTCACCGTCTGCAGGAGCTCGGCCGGCCCTGCCCGGCCTCCGCTGCCCCTCTGGCTTCTGCTGTCCCGCTCGGCTCCCCGCCGCAGACCTGGAGAGGCCGGCGGCGCTCCCCCAGGTGGAAATGTCCCCCTAGGTGGGAATGCTCCTCTAGGAAATGCCAAAGGCTTCTCCTTTCGGTTCAGTGGGCTTGGGTAGTTTTTTGCCGGACTGGGGAGTCCGAGGCAGCTCTGCATGCCCGCAGCAGGTTCTGGTCGAGGGTCAGGCACCGGGCTCTGTCAGGAGAGGTGCACTTGGCACTGGATTATATCAGTATAGTTTAATGTCTCACCGCTTTATAGCCATGCAAACATACTCGGTGAGGTTATCGCTGGTGAGTGTAGTCGTATTTCTCTTCTGCTAAGCATAATAGTGACAGCATAAAAGCCAGCTTTTTTCCCCTACAGGTTTTTAGCAGTATTCTGTTTATGCAAATAAGAAAAAGGTATAATCACTTTCTGGGTTTCTTAATACAGGTCATGAACTGACAGAGATAAGAGAGCGATCCCTGAAGACTATTCTGTTTAAATTAGATCACAACTTGATTTCATATGCTGATCTGGTCCACGAAAAAGCGCTTTATTGTAACCTCTTGGAGTGGTTCAATTTCCCAGTCGTACCAATGAAAGAGGAGGTACTAAATTTTGTGAGCAGTTTGATCAAGGTATGACATACGAACATTTATTTTTAACTATGTCTTTAGAATGCCAAAGCTAAATAAAGCTGAGTATTTGACTTTGTAGCTCCATATAATAAGATTTTTAGAGTGCTTTTGTAAGATAGGAATAATAAAGCCACTATGGGTAGACCAAATTTAAAGCAGTTTGAGTGACTTGAAATGGGTCAGAGGGATAGCTGAGAAAAATTGTTTTCTGGGTTTCTGCTTTAGTTTCTCTGCTTCTTCAGTTTCTCTCTTAGTGTTTCATTTTTTCCTTGGAGCAATGTTTGCAGCTAAGCATTTGCACTGTTCTTGGACATTGGTGCAATTTATCTTAAGAAAATTGAGAAAATATTACAGAAATTTCAGGTATCTCAGATTTTTACATTCTTTTGTTTTAATCAGTGATTTTATTGAACAGTATCTATGCAGAGGAAACAAAAAAAACCACCGTCCTTGATACTGATGGATGGTTGTCATGATTTAACCCCAACGAGACACCAATCCCCACGCAGCCACTCACTCACTCACTCCCCCACCAGTGGGACTGGGGACAGAATCGAGAGGGTTAAAGGCAGAAAAATTGTGGGTTGACATAAAGACAGTCTAATAGGGAAAGCAAAAGCTGTGTGCACGAGCAAAGCAAAACAAAGAATTCATTTGCCACTCCCATGGGCAGGCAGGCATTCAGCCATCCCCAGGAAAGCAGGGCTCTGTCATCCGTAACAGTGAGGTAGGAAGACAAACGGCATCACTACAAATGTCTCTCCCTTCCTCCTCCTTTCCCCCACTTTATAGTCTGAGTGTGCTGTTGGAACTAGATGATCTTTAAGGCCCCTCCCAACCCTGGCCATTTTATGATTCTATGATATTCCTTTGGTCATTTGGGGTCAACTGTCCCACCTGTGTCTCCTCCTAGCCTCCCGTGCACTCCCAGACCCCTTGCCAGTGTAGCAGTACGGAAAGCAGAAAAGTCTTTGTCCTCTATGAAAGCACTGCTCAATCATAACAAAAACATCTTTGTATTATCAATCCTGTGTTCAGCACAAATCCAAAACACAGCCCCATACCAGCCACTGTGGAGAAAATGACCTTTATCTTAGCACAATGGTCTAAATGAATAAAGGCAAAATATAACTTAGTTATTAGAATTCTGTTTTTTCTTCCCCTTGCTGCTCTCTATCCCCCGCCCCCATCTAGAGAACCTGAGACTTTTCAGACTAACTTTTTCGGTTATTTGTCCTAATGTAGCATCCACTTGCTGCTGAGAAAATGATTGGAATTGGTGCAGTGGAATTTTTCTCCCAGCTTCGCCCTGATGTGGATCCAAACTTGCAGGCCATAATTGATTGGATTGTGGATGGACTATTCTTCCTTCCTTCTGAACTTCCTTCTAGTTCTTTATCAGTACATTATCAAGCTCAGTCTCAGCCTTCAGTAGATCAACCAGGTAAATTACATGTTTTGAAGTGTGATTTATTTTAAGTTAAAGTAAATGGAAAGGCTATGGAAAGGTGATGTTTTCAGGCATAGTGGGTGAATTGTTCCTGAGAGATCAGTGAAGTGTGTGGTAATCAGATTCTGCGAGAGACAGTGTGACCTTAGCTAAACCACCCGGTGCCATTCCTGTAATGGAATTCTCTGTGCGTAGTATCTGTTTTCTATAATACACAAAAAGCATGACACAACTTTTAAAAACAACTTTATGGCAGGAAGTGTAGCAACTTCAAATAAATCTGTAATTTTGCCAGTATGCTTTTCTGCTGTTCATTATGTAGTAGCCCTTAGCTTTGAGAGCAACTCAAATCTTAAAACAAACAAAAAAAGAATAAAAGCAGTAGTTGATTCTAGAAGAATGATTTTAAAAACTGTATTAGTTATCTGCACTACCTACTTAGTTTTGGATAAGTCATCACAGCTAGGCTTCGTGAACGAAGATTTGGGAAGGGCTCTACCCACTTTTGCTGCAAGCGCGCTGATGGCTAAAGAGGCCAATGCGAGATAGGCAAGCCCGGTTGCAAAAGGCACAGCAGAAAGTCTCCATAGGCAGTGTTGGTGAGGCACGGTTCTTTCTGTGTTGTCTTTTCTCCTCAAGACTGATTCTGCGTGCATTCTCAAAGGAATCAGCAGCGTTATGGATGGTGTGTCTCCATGCCTCCTGATTGGAGGCCAGAGTGGACCATTGATGGTAGTCAATATGGCCAAGGCTGAGGTATTGTTTCAGGGAGTCCTTGTATTTGGATAAGTATTTGCTGTAGAAAATTACATAAACTTCCTTTAAAATGTGTGTGAAGTGCTTCACGTATATGCAAAGTGATATTTCCTGTTACCTAGCTCATTATCTGTCTTGTTACAATGATTTACAGTGTCTCTTAGGTGTAATGTAACCCAAATGGTTCTCCTCTTCTGCTTTAAAAATTTTAACAGAAAGTTTTTAGGAGAAAATTACTTATCATAGAAGTCCTTAATTCTGGTTATTGTGGGAAAGAGACTGCTGTTACAGTGCAGGCTATAGTAATGGCCACATCTCTGTCACTTATAGTGTACATTCTCAGAAATTAAAGCAGTTTTTCTGTAGTTTCTGCAGCCTGTCTAATTCTTGGAGTTCTAGTTTGCTAGAACTGTGTGGTGCCTGATGGTTGTGGTTTGTTTTTTGTTTGGTTTTTTTTTTTTCTTTTCTTTTTTTCTTCCTGAGCTCTCATAGGGGCAGATTTTTACTTCAAGTTTCCACTGTATGGGGAAGAATATAATAATCTTGTACATGTGCATTCTTACCTCACCTCTTTGAAACTACTCAATTGAAGTTACTTACGCTGCAAATTGCATGTGTATGTGTGGATGAAATAATGCTTCCTAACAGGAGTGTTGTATTTTTCTTTCTGTTTGAGCTTCAGTTACTGGGAAAAAATGTAAATGAATAATCTGGGCATCATTTAGTTCCATCCTTTGAACCAAGTATTATGGTCTGGAGAGATCACTTTTAATGTTACCCTGTGTATATTTTTATACAATTTGCTTATAAATGGCATGTACTTAACGATATGCGTATTATATGCAAGGGGGACAAGTTTTCAGGTGACCTGAGAAGACAGCAGTTTTGGTAGAGAAAGGTTTTAAGTAATTAATTTAAAAAGTTAATTTTATTGCTACATAGGTAGATTAAAGGAAAACCTTTTGTTTGTTTGCCTGCCAGTTCTCCATCAGGCAATACATTTTGTGTGATTTTTTTTTTTTTTGCTATTCCTTTAATGGAATTGCAGAATTTGTTTGTGAAAAAACGAGCATTGATACATCCTCTTTAGTCCATTTTTCTTATCTAAGGCTATTTTAACCTTTTGAAGAGACTGATTTAAAACTCAAGGGCAAAACGGAGGTAGTTTAGGAAAAACAGGAAAATAAATTGAGTTTTTCTTTTTTTGTGTGTGTGTACATTTTTTAAACTTACTCTTTTTTTATTTTAGTTCTGCCTCAAGAGGAATTATTCACTGGATACTTTTGTCAAGGTAGAAGTCATCCGCCCCAGTTAGAAATACCTCCCAAAAGAACAGTTGGTATGTTAGTTTGAAGGAATACGTTAATTACATAAAGTGCCAAGAGTTGTAATTTAGATTGAATTCCATTGGAAATGTGCACGGCAATACTGATTATTCTTTTTCCTTTTGTTACTCTGTGAAATGAACTATCACAGAAACTACAATTATAACGCTTATAAAAATGACGCTCAATAGATGTTTTTCTTTTTTAGTAAATAGTGTAGCTTTGTAGCATATGCAAAGTATGTTAAAAAGTGCTACAATTTTATAAATCATTTAAATTTCTAATGCTTTTCAGAAGATCTGTGTTTCATAGTCAAAAGTGGCTGTTTAAGTACCTTTTATTTCAACAAAACAGTCTGAAGTACCTTTCTAGTTATTAAAAAACTGGATTAGATGCTTTGGGAATGTTTTCCTTGTACCTAAATAAAAAACAGTGTTATGCTTTGATTTTTTGTCAGTAAGATGTCATGAGGTGTTTCATCGACAAGCACAGACCAATAATACTTTGGCAAGTCTTTGTCTAGACCAGTATATTAGTAACAGCTCACAGGTGTGCGTCATATTTAACATGCAGTTACTGTATGTAAATCACCAGTTTAATTTTTTAGTAGTGTATAAGCTATCTTAAGAATTGCACAGTAGTTATTACAAACTTTAAGTTAAAAATAGTTTTAAGTAATTTTCTTTAAAAAGTTATTATGCATCTTAATTTGATAAGAATGAGAATTTTTACTGCTCTAAGAGTGAAAGCATGAGGTCAATTTTTCATTTTCAGAGATCATGCTAATAAANAAGCATGATGTGAGGGACCAAGTACTCTTCTACTAATGCTATGTTTGTGATTTGCTAAATCTTCTTTCAACAAAAATATTTAATTTGGATCTAAGAAGACTTCAGTGATGTTTTGGTATGGCTGAAAAGTCTCATAAAAGCACTTGAATTTGTGCAAGTCTGTGTTTAGTAATAGTTCTTTTTCAGATTCTATATCGTTCATAAGTTTCTGATTTTGTCTTGGATATATACAGTATAATACTTCTGTAAAATATGTTGCAAAATATCTGCTTTGTTTATTTGCAGTGAAATGCTTGAAATTTTCCACATTTCCTTGGTTGACTCTGACTTCAACAGATAGACATGTACTTTCATCAAATGAAAGGTGGAGTAATAGAAATAGTACAATTTGCTTGTAGTTTTTATTTTTCTGGAATACTGGTTGTAAATTTCTGTGCTTCTGCATCACAAGACTCTTCCTGTGAATAAACTAATGAGGTAATTTTTGATAAATGGCCGTCAAAGCTGTGCTAAAGTTGGGCAATGTTGCTCTCCATTTAGTATTAAAGTATATTGGGTTTTTTTTGTTCATGACATTTCAGACTGCCTTCTAAATTTCTCAAGTGGATCAAATATTTCATTCAGTTCATATTAGAACAAGCTGGAATAAAATCATTATTTACTTTAGCCCCATGATCACTAGGCAGGAAAATCCATACTTTCAGTAGTAGCTTGACTGGGTTTAGGTCAATAAATTTAGGTACAGCGCCTTATTTAGGTATTTAGTCATTCAGGTTGTCTTTCTGCAGTGAATTTATTTTTTGTTTTTAACTTTAATTTAGAAAAACTGTTTGAAGTGGCCCAAGAAAAATTTCTGTAATTGGGATTCCTTATGAGTTGACACAGAACTGTGATAGATTTCTAGCATAGATTTTGTTTTGTGTTTTCCTTTTGAAAGATCTCTGAAGCTGGAAAACCTCTTTAATATTAAATTTCTTTTTTGCCTGAGTATAGAGAAAAACCTCCGAGGTTTGTAAAACTGGACATATTTGATTTATTTTACAGTGGTTTCAGAAACAGTGGTTTCTCAAACAATTAAAATGGAAAAAAGTGAAGTAGAATATCCTAAACATTCTTTTATTTACCAATATACATCCTGGAGAATAGCTAGTAAATTTCTTCCTTTATGAAACTTCCCACATACATAACTCAACTGCTTTTAAGTTATACATGAACCTTTGTAATGAAAGAAAATTTCCTACTGGTTTGAGTTGGATCACTTGCTGTATACCATGGAGAAAATTGCTAGCTTCAGAGGGAATTTCCAGTATTTGTTATTTTAATTTCAAAGTCAGTGTCAATAAAGTTATTTCTCTTTTTGGAACCTAACTTTGCATGTGGCTTGATAACAGCTGAAATTGAGTTTGTTCTTTATTGTATACAGGATTAGCATGTTTTAGGAATATTTTAGCCTTAAAGATAGTATGACAATAGAATTAGAGGTTTTTTTCTTTCTTCAGAGTTGTGATTATAATTTTTAAACACTTGTTCAATCTAATAATTATTTGGGTTTTTTTTCATTATAATACGTATTTAAATATGGACTTGTAGCTCTTTGAGAAGTAACAACCAAAGTTTAATTTGGAGTACATGTGAGCTTCTTCAGGATGTGATTATGCAAGATTTTCCTGCTGAGATCTTCCTTCAAAGGCCAAAGATTGTACAGGCAAGAATTCTCATAAAGTTTAAGTTTTTATTGTGCTGTGGTACAAGTTGTACCAAGGAAGAATTGATGTAAATTATATGATATGATTCTAAACAAAATATCTAAACAAAAAGTTCTTTTACGTTTACTCTAGGTGTATAGGAAAGAGGACATTTGCTACATATTGTGTTTAGAAATTTTTTTGGTTGTAATATTGTCTATTACTAATCAGTAATGATGTGTGTTCTGAAGTAATACCATGTTTCTTCTGTGTAAGATAAATTCATGTCGTGGTTATATGCACACCCTCTAATGGGCTTCCATAATGGAAGTAGTGACTTAGTTGGAAGTACAGCATGGAACTCAGCTTTTCCCTTAGAACTGATAGCCTTGCATTCAGTAAGAAAACAGTAGTTAAGCCTATTTATTCTTTGCTGTGATTTTGAAAAACACTTGGAAACATTTGTGGATTTATATGGTAACCCACATTTAGTGCAGGACTCTTACTGGCATAGTTGTTCATGAAGATGATTAATGTTCATCTGTTGGTGTTGATGGGCTTGCCCTTGCAGAGCCTTTTGTCCCTGCTAAACCTGGCTTTTGGAGGAGATGGAAGACATCGGTTAGCTTTGCAGGCTGTGTCATGCTTGCAACAGTTGTGCATCTTCTTGAGAAGCAGGCTTAACTTTCACAGAGATCCAAGTTTTTCTTCTGCAGAACAAGGTAGGTATTTTTAAATATTTGAGATACTGTTGGTTTTACTACAGTTAAGATTGTCTAAAATGATTTTAAAAGAGAACCCCCAGAACCTTATAGCAAATATAATCTTGTGAAACTGTTTTACTGAATAAATGGTGTTCAGTACTACTAAGTTTAAAAAAAAATTTTTGAGTACTTGCATTGCTTGAAAGTACTTATTCATTTTTACAGTTTCCTGTGAGTCCCCATTCGTCAGCTTTTCCCACTATCCAACTGTTTGTGTGTCAGCAGGAGAGGGATCTTTAACTAAAACTAAATTAAATCTGTAAAATAGAAGTGGGGATTTTCAGAAAAGTTTTCAAGCTATTGGTACTTACAAATGTAGTTACTAATTTCATGAGCTATGTTAATTATTTTTTTTTTTGTATGCTGGTAGCTAAAAATAGTTTAATCACTGTTTTGAGGTTTGAGCTTCACAATGTTCTTAATGCTTGAATGGTGTAAATTAGTTACAGTGGTCTTCCTGTTTCCATTTTTTCATCTGAATTGAATCAACTCTCTCTCTGTAAATTGGTAGTCTGGTTCTCTTCATAAGATTGCCACTATATTTGGTGTCTTAATAAATTATATTGGCTGCTAATTCAGTTATAATTGACAAGTTCAATAGCCTTAGCCAGACACTATGTTTCTATTTTTAATACTCAAGATTTATGATTCAACTGGGATATTTATTGGTTCTGCCTTGGAATTGGGTTTCCAAACTCTGCTACTTGCCAGTGATAGGTTGTCCTAGCTCACCAGTATTTACTTTCACCATTCACTGTGTAGTATCTTTCAGAATAATGGATTCCACTAATGGGAAATATGTGCTTTGTGTTGCATAAAGGCACAGCTTCCCAGAATTCATCTATATCTTATTGTCAAGAAGCACGAGGTCCTCTTCGTTCTCAGAATCCGTCCCCTGGAAGTAGTAGCCCTCGGCCATCTGTAATTGGACGGACAGTTCAGCGTCCTAGAGGAGATGGTCAAGATTGGGATGCAGTATCTTCCAGGTGAATAACACAGGAAATAACTTACACTTCAATTAAAAAAATCGTTAATATAGGATTATATCATCAGTTCCTTGTCAGTGTTTGGAATGATGCAAGAGTTTTGGTAACCTGTGAAAATTCAAACCATGTTTGTGAATTAAACTGTTCTTTAAGTGGTGTTTAGAATGCATAAGATCATTGTCACCCAACCACCTTTTTTAAATGAAATCTCTTAGTATCAATTGCTATTGCTTGTGCATGTATTTGTAATACACAGAAAAGCTTTTATTCAGACTGTTGCTGTAAAGTCAGGGATTTTTTTTTTTCCTGCAGATGACCTCATAAGTACCTTTAAGTACAATGGCCATCCCATAGGTAACAGTGCATTGTATTGTCAAAAATGCTATGCTGTAGAAAGTTTTCTATTGAAGTCTTTAAACTTTGTTTTTAAATATCTGACAGCAAAATTCAGCTCTAAAACATCTAAAAATTTTACTCCAATGCGAAATTTTGAATTGTCTGTATACACTCAGAATGAAGAGGTTTATGTGTAGTTTTGTTATTCATCTTAACATACCAGACTTAAATCTGCTGTTCAAGGACCAATGTCTTTTAGTATATGGGAGTTCAAAAGTCTTGCTAAATCCTTACTGTGTGCTTGTTGGTAGTTTGAGTCTCTGTGGTGTATGGGCTTAGTGATTGTGTAACTGCTAGGTATTCAGATAGGCTGTGATGAGAACAGCTCCTGTATTGAACTGTAAACACATCTTGAGAGTCATTATATTAGAAGTTTATTTTTGCTCAAGTCTAATACATATTAATTTTTTAATTATGTAACTAATATGCTAATGTCAATGAACTCCAGGCTTTATGCGCTTTAGGACCTGAAAATTTTGAACATTTCACAGTTTAATAGTAGCTGATGTATATTGTAAAAGCGACAGCAATGGCCTGGCTGTCAGTCTAGTAATGAAATCTGCGTGATGAGACATCTAGAAACTAGGGAGTGGTAATTTATTAGAAGTATAAGGCCATATTATGAGCTATTCATGACTGTACACTTTTATCTTCTTGCGTCCTGTGTGCTGTCATAGAACTGCTCACTGCTCGTAAATCTCATTTCTTACAAAGATATAATTTAGCCCAGAGGTAGCATAAAGACAAACATGACGTTAAATAGAAGATAAGAGAGAAATGACAGAAGTGCTGCTCTGACGTTGCTGATTTTGATATGGAAGAGCTGCTTTTAGTGAATCTTGTCTTTTTCAAAATAATTGTAATGTAAATTATTTACTGCTATTCTATATGTAACTCTTCTTTTTCCTTGTTCTTGAATCTCGAGACTCTTCATTCTATCTGTTTGTCTGTTTCAAATTCTGCCTGGAAACTTAACCTTTCCTCTTCTGAATTGTTTTTATGACTGATACCTCTTCTTCTTTATCCTCTGGTAAGTGCAGCCAAATGCAGTACAGACTAGTGAACTCTTCTGTTTTGCTTGTAGTCTTGTATTGACCTCTCAATCAGTTGTCATTTATATTCTTAATTAGTATTATTTAGACATCTTTTACATTTGTGAAACAATATAATGTAACACACTCATGCCACAATTCATTTAATTCAGCTAGTTTAATAATAAAAAAAGGAACCAAATAAAAGTGAGCTATAAAAGTCATGCAGGTTTTTAAAGCAAATCAAGATTGCTAAAGTGGTTCATAATAAGAAAAAACCATAAACATCAGTTCAGGGATGTATTCATTATAATACTGACAACAGAGTTAGATTATTTTTAAAAACAGTTGAAAATAATACAATTACAAAGTATATACTGTTCATAATATTGGAACTATATAGAATATATTCAATAATATATATTTAATAATTAAAATATGTCTATTAAAACTGTATATGTTTTGTAATATGTGCTTGATTGCACTTAAGGCTTTCTTGAGCCAGGGAACATTTTCTGGTTTACAGATGGCAAGGTAGCCCAAAGGCTTTAACATAGGGCATGCTTCTTAATTTTCCTTCTAACAATTCTTGTGGCTAGCTGGATAGAATGGTTTTAATATAGTAGGTATCATTCAGGATGACATTTGATTTAGTAAATGGCCTTGCAACTGAGATATTTTGTTCATCAATAAAACAAGTTTCAATTCAATTTATATTTCTCTTACAATATTGTATTTGTTGCATGGGTTTTCCTTCCAGTACGCAGTGCTAAGTGCATTTGAAGATGACTGCCAAAACATTAGGCATTCACTTGTGAAATTACCAGTTCTGACATTCAAAAAAGCAACCAAACAAAATCCCCCTCTTCCTGCAACGCTGGCGGATAGCAGGGAAAGATTGGGATGGAAGGAAGAACATGCTTAAGGAGGAGGACATACCAAAAACAGCATCAAGTATTTTTATGTGTACATATAAGGGTTTTCTCTTTGCGAGAGTTAACTATGTCTTTTTTTTTATTATTTTTGTTTGCTTGTTGTTTTAAGTGGAAACAGTACTCAAGCAAATGCAAACTCCAGAATCTCCCTGCATTCCCCACTTGATGTAGGACATATTGATCTACCACATATTGAAAATGAGGACACTTTGGAATTACAGATGAAACAGCTCAGCCTTCCTCAGTTCTGTGTTTCTATATTGGAAAATGCAGTACCTCTTCTAAGAACAGGTGAGAAAGTGTTAAGTATTTCACTTCTGTATCCTTCCCATCTTTAATACAGGC
This sequence comes from Grallaria varia, assembly GCA_013396735.1. Taxonomy (NCBI): domain Eukaryota; kingdom Metazoa; phylum Chordata; class Aves; order Passeriformes; family Formicariidae; genus Grallaria; species Grallaria varia. Next base: position 401,204 of record VWZG01013133.1, read on the forward strand.
CTTTTAAGGAGTTGGTATTAGAGGTGAGTAGCTCAAATAATAAAGGAACAGATAATTAGTGTAGTAGTGTAACTAGTTACAACACTTCTTTTCTAGGGATTTTATTCAGGTCATAAAGCTTGAATCTTCTGAAGCTTGAATTGCTGCAGAAGTTTTAACTACTTTTTACTCATGGTGGGAAGAAGTGGGTGTGTAACGGAAAAGTGATGTGTCTGAATAAAATGTCACACATGCAAATGAAAAAATAACCATGCTTAACCAAACACGTTTTGATCTCTTTGAGCATAGAGTTTCCCTCCTGTTCAAGAAAAAATAAAAATTCTGGGAAAAGGTTTGTTTTTACTCATATGAATGCAGTAACAAATTATAATTGATTTATGAAACATTAGTAATGATAGTCTAATTGCAACGATGATTTTAATTTTAACCTATAAAAGTTTGAAATTGCAATGCCTTTTTGAAAGAGAGTCTTTTTGTTCTTGTGTTGTCTGAAGTAGTATTTAACTGTAAAATGTAATTCGAAACAGTTATTGGTAGATGTGGTGAGGTTTTGAAATATAGGAGCTGGAAATTTACCTCTATCTATGACTAGAATAGTAAATGAGGCTTTGGCATATAAAAATTGTATGAAACATGTAAGAAAACTATTCAATCCTCTTTTTTTTGGTAATAAAGCGACTAAAATGAATTAAAGTTTTGTTTTTTGCTTTCAGAATAGTGATATTTAAATATTAATTAGTCACAAGCACATTTGTGACTTCTGGAATCTTTTATTTATAATGTAAAACTGCAGAAAATGTGTTTTCTGTCTTTTCCTTTTCTGGTGCCTGTCACTTCAAATCTGTAGTTTTTCGTCCTTTTAAGATTCTTTTTTTGAATCTTATCATAAACTGTATGAGGAGCGGCCAAGGTCACTTGGTCTTCAGTCTGGAGGAGACTGAGGGGAGACGTCATTGCAGTTACAACTTCCTCGTGAGGGGAAGAGGAGGGGCAGGCACTGATCTCTTCTCTGTGGTGACCCGTGACAGGATCTGAGGGAATGGCCTGAAGTTGTGTCCGGGGAGGTTTAGGCTGGATATTAGGAAAAAATTCTTCATCCAGAGGGTGGTTGGGCACTGAACAGGCTCCCCAGGGAAGTGGTCACAGCACCAGGCCTGACAGAGTTCAAGAGGCATTTGGATGATACTCTGAGGCACATGGTTTGACTCTTGGTGATAGTCCTGTGCAGGGCTAAGGGTTGGACTTGATGATCCCCGTGGGTCTCTTCCAACTCAGCATATTCTCTGATTCTGTGACCTAAAATAGTTTCACTTTCAGATAAAGTTGATCTTTGTTTCTCATCCCTTCAGGTTTTTCACACTTTTTAAACTCTACTAGATGATATTTCTCCATTCTTCCACTGTGCTGTAATGAGATTCAGACTGTAAGGAAATTAATATCTGATCTGAAAGCCTGTGATCTGCAGGCACACTGAGACTGTGATACTGTGAGACAGTAACACACTGTTTCTCCTGTGGTTATATTTTGAGTTTTTTGTCTTCACTAAAATCAACATGCACTTTTATGAATGTTATTATCAACTTATATGGTATAATGTAGATTTTCTTCTGTTTAAATTACTGGGTAAAGGAAAAACAGTGAGCTTATTGTAAAATTTGGTTCCTTGTATTTCACACTATAACATGTATTTTAGTTAAGCTTAAATTCTTTTCCTTGTGGAGATGTTCACTCGAATTTTTCTTCTTTTGTTCTGACCTGTCTTGTGAATGAAGTCATTGCAGAAATCAGTAGTGGTGTGGATTGTGGGTTTTGTTTTGGTTTGATGGGGTTTTTTATCATTTTATTATAATGAAGACATGTATTAAATCAACTTGGCGGCGTTTTGCCCAAAATGAATGGAAACCAGCACTTCCATGAGATAAGTAGAAGCAAGCTTTCAGAAAGGCCTTGTGCCATTCTCTGTCATGTGCTCAGTCAGAGCAATATCACTGAAGCTGCAAGTTATATGAGCTGTGGTCATTGTCACTACATATCTAGTCACACAACAGATACAAATTTCTTCCTCAAGTACGTCAACAAGGCTCCTACAGTGTGTAAAATTTCCAGGACATAGAAAAAGTGACAAAGAAATTAATGTTTAATCGTAACAAACAAGTAGAGCTTTTTATTTTTTAAGCAGATTATGTTTTGACGATTCTGAACGATGCAAAATTTTTATCTTAGTTAAAAAATAAATTGGAAATTCAGTGGTGGTGTGTGAAATCTGTCCATGGTTTTTTATAGAAACACACCGTCAACAAATAACTAAGCCAACAGTTGCACTAAATCGAGTATTTAGGGGAGACTGTGACCATATGATTCCTTAGGATGCCAGACAGTTTTGGCATCCTCAGTTGTATGAGGTTGAAAGTGTTTGGTCTGGCTCCAGGTATTCTGCCTTGTTCTTCTCCAAACCTTCTAGCCTTTGACTGCTTCTCTTCTATTGTTTCATTATCTGGGGAAATGAGGGGGAGGTTTAAATTTGTAGTAAATACGGCCTGTACGTGTTTAAGCTCAGGCCCATTCTTTTCTGTGGCTACGTGTTCAAGTTGAAAACTGTTCAAAGTGTGAAAGTCATTACGTGACTAGATTTGCCATGTTTTTAAGAGAAACTCAGAAGAAGCAATGCAAATTAAATCAGTGACTTTAATTTTAAAGAAGTTCAGTAATCAGTTTTACACTTGTAATTAAGTTCATTATTATTTTCTTAAATAATTAAACTTTTTTTTCAAGTATACAGTTGCTTTAATGTCTTCTATTGTAATTTTGGCTGGTTTTCATCTGTTATTGAGCTCTTGGTGGTTGAGGGGAGTTAGCATTAGTTTTGGAGAAGTGTATAGGAAAATTAAAATATCAGAATTTCTTATTTAGAATAAACCCTTGCTTACAGTAATGTCTTCTGAATACCAAAATACAATATTTTGTCTGCATTTGGATTTATCCTCTCATTTGTGTTCCTAGGCAGTCGGAGAGTGACAATGGAAGTTCTTGAATTGCTTGTTGAAGACATGTTCCTTATTGGTGATGCTATTTCTGAAAATGTTTGGGAAGATGATAGCCTTTTTGCTTTGGAATTGGTAATATTCCTCAGGCTTTGTTCAGCCATATTTAACAGTCTTCTTTTATAAGCCTCTGACATTTTCTGCAGTGATTCATACACATATCTAATCTTCTGCTGAGCTACCCTTTTGAAAAGTTGAAGTGGTTTACTAGTTCTATCATTATTTTTTTTAAAATGTAAATTCTTTTACCAGACAATACGTGGAGTTTCATGTCAAGAAAATAAGCAGCCATTGAGAGAAACACGTGTAGAGAAGGGGATCTGAGTGAAAAGCACTGATTAGAAATATTGGAGGCCAATTTGATGTAAATGGCAAGTTTCATATTCATTGTGCCTTATAAACCATCTGCCTAGGGAGATAACTGTTCAGGTCCAAGAGTAGAATTCTAAGATGCATACATGCTATCCATTTTCTACATAGGAACTATAGATCCTTGCAGAGTTTTCAGGTATCTTTAACTACGCTGCTTAGCAGGGAAAGAAGATATTCAAAGCATTTAGGTGCTGTAGGCCAAACAATTTAAATTGCTGGAAATATACCTGAGCACAGTTGAGAAGTGCTATATACGTGAAATATCAAATGAGCGTATAACAGATGAAATAATAATGTATGACTTGCTTTTTTGAAGGGAAGTGAAAGCTGAAGCATCAACTGACATGGCTTAGGCACATAACAAACATAACAGAGCTTCAGACTGAAACTTGTTTAAAAACTTGAATTAAATGTAGTCTTAAATGCACCTGACTTGTTAGAATTCATGAAAATACCACTGAATATGAAACAATAGTAACTACAATATTAATTAACTAAAATACTGCCGTAGGCTTTCTTATTTTCCATTTTATAAATGTTAATCTTTGTATTATTTATAGGACCTAATAGAAAATGAGAATTTTTTTTAAATTTAAGCTACTGATCTGTGAAAGTCTATTATAATTGATCAATTCCAAGTCAGTGCTGAAGATTTCTTGCAGAACGTTTCATCTCAGAAGCTTAATCTCTCTCTGTCTAGTTTTATGATCTGAATCAGTATATTTCATTGCCTACAAGTCTATCAAACTAAAGTATAAACTGTGATCATCATTATATGCATATCGTATTCATAATTACTAGTAGGATAATTTTTGCTTCTAGGCTGCTAACAAGCAAAATTCTGCAAATAAGCTGGGTAATTGTATCCAATTATATTGATTTTTTTTTTAAAAAAGGGGAGAGGGAAAAACCAACTTTGCTGTTACCTTTGAGCATGAATAGAGATGAAAAAAACCTGTGATGTTTTCAAAGTTTGGATTGTGAGTTGGTTTGGGATTCTCTCTTCCTCTCTCTCTCTCTTCCTCTTTCTTTCATTATTAATTTTTAATTTTAAGACAAAGCTTTATTTCCAGGTTCAGACCGGGCCTTAATATTTCCATATTAATATGCAAGTTGGGAGGTGTAGTGAGCAGAAATTAAGGTGAGGGTGAAGGTAGAAAAGTGGGAGACGAAAGGGAGAGAGCAACTGGTAAAGGGAGTATTCAGAATTAAAGTGAAAGTAATCTGAGGTCTGCTGCATAGTTCTGGATGATTAACAGTGCTGTGTATTTATGCAATTTTAGCTTATTTGATATAATTGTGTTAATGGTATAGCAGGTGCTGTATAAACGCTGTAAATATGGAATGTTTAATTTTTTCTAATTATTGTATTTCTGATTTTGTTTTCAGAAAGACAAATTGCTTCTGGTATTGGGTTTGCTTGGGGAAACTATATTATATCACAAAACCAATATAAGTGCAGAACAGCCCAAGGTGATGTTGGTACATCACAGAATGGCATTTATTAGCATTTCACTCTTCACTGTTAGATTACTGCAGATACTACTCCCTGTAGAAAAGGTATGACATTACTAATTGTAAGTGATTGTCTTTTGTGTATGCGATTTGAGAGGGCAGAAAGTGATGCCTTCCTCAGGGATTAATACTGGAAAAACAGCACTGGACAGAGAAATTAATCTGACTTACATTGGCTAATGTATGATCACAGAGGGCAGCTTTTTCCGTTCTTCAGTTATCAGTGCATACTGTGGATTTAAAATCTAAAAAACCCATTTTAATACAGTTCTAAAACCAGTTTTTGTAATTTGGTGTTCTTTTTCCTCTTACAGTGTTTTTTCTCTGTTATGATGTATGGTTTGCAAAGCTCTGCTGCCCCCTGCTTGTTTATAGTATGCTATAGTATACGCTTAATCTGATGAAATGTAGTAAGGAATTGTGTTGCGTACATCATAGTGATTTTAATTGTTCTTTGCTTTCAGTGCTCTTTAAAAGAAATTTTGATGTAGCTCTTGAGGTTCATTTATTTGTTTGTTTTAGGGTGGAGGTTTTTATTTCAGATGGGAAGGTCCAATGAAATTTTTGTGTGATGGAAAGCATTAAATATTTAAACCTGAATGGGTTTAAATTTTTGGACCAGTTTTTAATGTAGTATAGTTTTTTTTCAGACATTATTCAATCAGAGTGGAAGATTGATTTTTCAGTTTCAGGTTTTTTGTCACAAATATTACGTCTTGTACTTGCAAATAAGTGTAGGCGTACTAATCTAATGAGTTTTTGTAATTTTTGTCTTGATGTACTTACGTACATAATATAACATTTCCATTCTGTGTAGGACAGGAAGGACTTGGAAAAAAGTTACTGTATTTGAGGTCAAAATTTTAGTTGAAAGAATATTGAATAGTTAGAGTTAAAAATAAAAAAAACTCAAACAAACAAGTCAAAAAGAGAAACCCCAGTTCTTAGTTTGCAATATGACCACGTGGAATTGTAGATAGCTTTTTATTAAATTCAGAAATAGTTGTGGTCTGTGTATTCTCTGCCATCTTGTGGTCAGACAGTGAATTGACTCTGGCCAGCGGTGTGGGTTAGTGCTGTGCCTGGATCATACGTAACTTTTGTGACTGGTTGCAGGTCTGCTATTTGGAGTGACATGTAATTAACTGTCACCTTTTAATGAAAAGAACAGTTTTCATATAGAACTCATTGAATGATACGCGTTTCTCTCATTTTTAAGTAGCAGCAATACTGATTGTACTTGTTGAATGACTGCAAATGCTGTTGTTGGTTTTACTGTATTTTCAGGCTGTTATTCTGACAGTTGTTTTCTTTTTCAAAGGCAAGTAAAGTTACACAAAAGAGTTTGCTGAATGCTTTATTTCTTCTCTCTCTGGACATGTCCTTCTCCTTGGAATATCCAAGCATTCATGAATCCATTGCAGCCTATCTGGAGCAGATGAGCACTGAGAACTACAGTATTTATAAACAAGTTTCAGAAGCTGCATATTCGATTGAATGCACTTGTAGCTTTATGGTTGAAGTTCATAAAAAGGTGTGGAATTCTATTATATAAAATACTTCCTGTAGTCAAATTTCCTTCCTTCATTTTTTATTGTGGTAAAAATTGTACTCTAACATAGCAGGAGAAGATCCATAAGTATGAAAATTCCATACGATGCAAGATGTAATTAGGATTATAAAACAAATATAAATTAGTAATGATGTTTGTAAAAAATCTTGTCCTAAGTGAAAACAAAGAAATAAACAACTGGAGATTGGATGTGGGCACAGGACCTTTTATGGCCAAAGAAATAAAAAGCAGGAAATAATGTATTTTTTTATATAAGTATGTACACTTATTTATAATACCCTATTTATTTTACTTTCATTTAAATATATACAGTGTGTGTGTGTATGTTGTCTAGTAGTTAAATATATTGTTCTGAAAATTTTAAATCTCAACTACTTTGGAAATTGCAGCTTCTAGACTGGCTGAGATTTGTGTGTTTCACTTTGTTATGAAGACAACCAATGTACTTTGCTTTATTAATTAAGAGTTTCCAGCACAGTACTGAAATACTCTTCTCTATTATCTAAATAGACAAGCAATTTTGTAAAGTACTGGTTACATTGCTACTAAAATAAATGAATAAAACACAGCAATATGAATGTAGTACTGTCTTAAATCAGAGTTAATTTGTTATTTATTTAGGCTGGTTCTGAACTTAATAGAAGCAATACTTAGGTCATAAAATACTATTTATAATGAAGTTAACTCCATCAAATTTAAATGGCTCATGTTTAATGTATTTGGTAACCAAATACGATAGAGACAGATGTACTGAAATTTTAAAAAATGAAACTTGCTCTTTAATATTAATAGTGATTTTTTAAAAAAAGTTTAATAGTTAAATCTTTCATTATACTCATCTCACATAAAATGCATAATGATTAAAAAAATAGTAATTTTGATAGAATTATAGTGTTCATGCTGTGAAATGTTAGACATACATTATTCCCACAGAGTTTATAGATGTTTCTTTGGATTCAGCAGCTGAAGGGTTTTCAGCTCTCAGGAACAGGTTCTAATTTTTTGTGTGTGTGTGTGTTTTTGTTTGTTTGTTTGTTTGTTTTGTTGAAATGTATTGAATTAGTTAATTACAAACTTCTCTGTGAGAGACTAAACCTAAACCTACTTAATATTAAATTACAATAAATTCTGAAAGGTAATGTGATAACATTGGATACTTTTAACATTACAAATTCTAATAGTTTCTTTCTTTCTCTTTATTTTACTTCATAGGGGGACAAGAATCTTTCTGAATTAATAGAATTGGCAGATCAGGCCTTGATTAGTCTACCTTTCCACCAGCACTTTCCCATGCTTCAGGAATGCATTCACGTATGCTCAAATATGTGAGTACATTGCTATTTAAAGCACTGATAGTGAAAATATGATCTTTTTTTAAAATGGTTAAAGTTCCACAAATAGAAATTTAACTTGTTTATTCCCTGTTTTTGAACAATTGTTTTCTTTTAGCCATTGAAAGGTTTCTTCTAACTGATTTGTGTTATTCTGTTGTGGATTTCTTGAAATTTGAATTTCAGGTGCTAAAAACTTAAGGTTTCATTCTATCTATACGCTTTTATGATTTTTTTATATGAAATTATGTGATTTACAAAGAAACAGTCTTAAAATACTTTCACTTGTTTGTTCCAAGTATATTTGTATAACTTAGTTTTATTTTGCTTTCAGAAACTGTGAAGGACCGGTATTATTGTAGATACTTTACATTACAATATGACATCTCATTTATTAAACAGCATGTTTCTATTGCTTTGTAGATCTCATGTCCCTAGTTAGAGAATAAGTTACCCTGTGGTGCCTGGGAAGGTTCTGTGTTGAACGCTTAATTAGAAAAACAAAAATTTAATTCTATACTGATTCAGAACTTGATGTTAGGGATTTATTTTCAAAGGGAACTGCATTTGAGAGCTGTTCTGTGTTTAACTTATGAAATGTCAAAACATTTTTCAGTGTTCTAATGTGTTTAGAATTAATTATTGTTTGATTACTGTTTCACGCAGGAAATTCACTTCAATTTTTTAAACTGACTCCAATTCACTTTGTGATAGTGAGACTTTTACAAAACTCTGTAATGAAAAAATGCTGAAAGCACAGGTTTTATTTTTTTTAATAGTCACATATATGATCTAAGGTGCCTCCTGAAGCTGAGTAGAATTTTATGTTTTCAGATGAACAGAAATGCTTGTCAGGCTCTTAAATTTCAATGAGAGAATTTTGAAAATCTATGGTCTTTGTTAACCTGCAGATATAAAAGAAATATACAAGCATGAAGATTGATACTATGATTTTGGCAAATATATTGTGATGTCTGGACTTTTGTCTGTTTTTTTCAGGATGTATACCCTTGCAGGAGGTATTATTCTGAAATTGAGCTGGAAAATTTTTGTAGACATATTTGGGTACTGTAAAATAAACAATAGTTTAATTATTTTTCATTTTTAGTTGGAAGTCTGCTGAGGCTAACTCATTGCTCCAGGCGGAGGGTCAGAAGGTGCTTCTCCGTCTGTTGTCTCATCCTTCGTTGAATATAAAAGCTGAAGCCTATCACTGCTGTTTGGAAGTGGTTAAGGTTAGAACTAATGTTTACTGAACACTCTTTGTGTTGCACTCAAAAATGCATATTATATGATTTCATCATTAAAAGCACTTTTTAATGCAAATTCAGTTTACCATGTTGCATGCTGAAAAATCTGTGTAGGCCTGGGCTTGCAGTTTGCTGTTATATTTTTGGTGTTAAATCAGCTTGGTTAGGGTGTAGATCAGGTACTGCACTTCAAAATGACAGGATCTTTAGAGGAGGAAAAGCAGTGACTAAAAACATTTTTTTTTCCAAGGCTTCTTAATAATGCTGGTCACTTTGTTTTCTGTCTGCAGAATTTGTTTTTGAAAAGAATTTAAGTGTTCAGTTTGTCTACTGAAATGAGGTTCTTTGACTCAGACTCATTTGAGTTGGGGCCTTTAGCTAGATCAGATTGCTCAGAGCCCCATCAACCAGACCTTAAATATTTCTGGGGATCCACCACCTCTCTGGGCAGCCTGTTTCATCGCCTCGTTGTAAAAAATTACTGGTCTAAATCTGCCCTCTCTGTGTTTAAAACCATTGCCTGTTATCCTATCACAACTGATTAAAAAAAGAAGTCCCCGTATTTCTTACAAGACCGCTTATAAAATACTGGAAGGCTGCAATGAGGTCTCCCTAGAGCCTTCTCTTCTCTAGGCTGAACAACCCCAACTCTCTTAGCCCTTGATAATCTTTGTTGCCCTCCTGTGTGGCCTAATTATCTTTCCTTTATATGGATATTTTATCACTGCCTTAGTTTTCTGTAATGATAGTCCAAGAAGTAAAGAGCATGAACTTCCTGGAAGTATGGCTGTACTCAGTGTTGGGAATGGCAATGTCATATTCATAATGTAAGTTTAGGTATTCAGTAACATTGGCTCACAAAATAGAAATCACTGTTGTATTTTGTTATAATACTTCCTTGTGATTTTTATTTTCTATTATGGACATCATCTATACTTTGTGTGCTTATAGTGCGAATAACTAATGTACAAATATGCTGGAGCTAGTCTTTCTGAAAAAAACCCAACCCTATCTCCACTGAAAGATACTTTCTGTTTTTGTGAAATTTTATCTGCCTGTTATAGGTTTTCCTTATTTTAATATATTGCAAATCAACACATATAGTTTTTCTGGTTTATTTTCATTATTATTTAAAATAAAAAAAATTATTTTCTATTTCTTAGTCCTGTGTAGTAATAGGGATTTTCAATTAGGGATATATAAAGTTTGTGTTTCTTCTCAGGCTGTAATGTTTTACTTTGAGAACTAGTCATCCAAAGTGCATGGATGAAGCCTTTCACTGCATGACAACTTCAGGCAGTCTGTAAAACAAGATGTAGTAATGGAGACTGTTTTGAATTTTTAAACTAACTGACTTTATTTTTACTGAAGGACTGTTTAGGTATTCATAATGTTGTGAAGCCGGTGTCTTCAATCTGCCATGGAGTACATTTTCTTCTACATCCTAAAGTGTTATATGAAATCTGTACATTTGGCCTTCAGGAAGATAAGAATGAGGTACTGTGTTCAGTAACTATGTTGATGTGCACCTAAAGTAGGTGTTGATATTCTCCACAGTTGTCTGAGGCTTACCTGAAGTTTTGACTAAATGTGGCTTTTGTATATAGAAAAGCTATGCAAATAGTGAAGTCGTAGAACTGGAAAGGTTTGTTTTGTTGGGGTTTTTTTACAATAAATTCAGAGGCAAGATAATATTATAGGTATAGGATGCTATTAACTGTAATAAAGACCAATGAAAATGAAAGAAGATATGTTTTTGTTAATCTCTTTCTGTAACATAGTCAGCCCTAATAAACTGTGCATATGATGAAATAGTATGGATGATGCTTTACAGTTATAGGAAGAATGAACTTTGAAGTCTCAAGTCTTTGACCTCTGAAATGGTTGAGAAACAAAAAGACGCTTTAGATCTGCAATGTCTTTACCATAAAATTGTACTTCATCACTACGAACATGTCTATGTTTGAATAGAATTACCTGAGTATTATGGAAGTATTTTATAATACTAAAAAACAGGACCAAAATTTCCATTGTATTAGTTTATATGCGTGACTGCTTAACATATGTCCATTATTTCCTGTCTTACATAGAGAGCTAATTGGGGAGTTGTGAGAGGAGGAAAAGATTACTTAGGTTCTTTGTAACTCCTTTATAGCTGATCTATAATGTCCCTACAGTCAGAGGGAGAGAACATTGACTAACAAATTTTTTATTTATTTTCAACTTCTCTCCTGGAATGACATTTTTTTTTGAACACAGTACAATTTAGTACCACATTTACTTACCAGAGTATTCCATTTAGAAGTGATTTTTTTAGATCTGAGCATTTTAAAGGGACAATTAAATATCTTCAATGTGCTATATATTTGTATTTAGTATGTAATTTATCTTTTGCAAGGAAAGCATTTATTTTGAATACTTCA